>JARJLG010000081.1:0-398475 GCA_029448575.1 Mycena maculata | reverse complement strand
TCACGCTTGCCAAGATCGTCGATGGGATGTCCGACGATGAGAAGAAGGCGCTAGCCGCTGAACTTAGACGCCTAGGCTTGATGTCACCCAAGGATGTGCAGGACGCAGAGGGTTTGATTGCCCGGGAACAGCCACAGACCGATGGGATTCCGGTCTTGCCGCTGGGGCACTGGGATTATTTAATCAAGCGGTATAAGCCGAAGCAGGAATCGGCCGACTATCCGACACGTTATTTATACGACCCTATCACGAGACAGAGGAAAATCGTGGAGAAGTTCCCTAACGAAGGATGCTCGCGCGATACTTCAGTCGAAATTTAATTATTCCACGGTCGTCGGGACGCCGACCCTAGGAGGGGGGTAATGTCACGATTCAGACGTTATCTAATCGTGACAACACCTTATCTAAGTGCCTAATCAAGCGCTTGTCTATTTAAACACCAAGGCTATGCTTGAGTCATCAGTGATCGGACAGCCAGGGATCGGGTTCCCACAGGAACATGCCGATGAAGCACGACAGATTGGTGATCGGACAGCTGACAGGTGTCATGCTGCGGACATGTGGAGTATGCATGGGCATTACTCAGAACACATGGCTTCAGGACGTTTCTTACTCAGAACACATGGTTCTGGCATGTTTATTACTCAGAACACATGGTTATGGTGCTTATTGCATATGGACACTCTATTGTATATATTATTAGCACTAGTTACATAGCCACAGTTGAACAGTATAAGTAGCGCAGCTAGTCGCATGTATTCCTTAGTCTTTTATTCCATCATTCTTCAAGCCTCACTCTTACCGAGCACCTCCAATCCGCATTGTGCGTCCATTGGGTGTTCTTGAGCCTTGAGCGTGACAATGAGTCTGTATTCGACTGAGGTGGGCCTCACAATTCCATTCACCACAATCACGTGTTTCTTCGACGTTGTATGTGCTTGTGTACACGCCCTACGTGCCCCGTGTCTCTTCCGCTCTGCTTCCGTTGATAAGCCGCGAAATTTGCGAAACCTCAAATTTTACGAATGCATGCCATTCTGCGCTCATCCAGTGGTTGGCGTGAGCTCCAAACGTGCAACCAAGAGCCATATTGCATTATCATCCTAAACACTGGCACCTATGGCTTATTCCAGGAGACGGCACCCTTGGATCATTAGGGGTCAGATCCGGATTAAGGCTTGAAGCCCAAATATCAAAGTCCTGAAACACCCTCTATACGTGGGAAGGCAACCGCAATGCTCACTACCAAAGGGAGAATCATAATATCCACCTCTGACATCTATTGGGACACTGGGAACCTTATTCGGGAGGAAATGCTGAGTTGATTACACAACTTTGGCTTATCCAACGCGACGCGACAAGTCACAGGATCAAGGCCTAGACTCAATATTGCTATTTTAAACACCAGGTCCGTGAGGACGCGATCACCTGATAAGCCGCAGACCGGGACTAAGCACGTACTATGTGTTCCTGGATGTCGATTAAGGACATCTGGGGTATCGTTGGAAAGGGAATAACCTATACTATCCAACTAGCGATACTAGAAGTCGGGGCACACACAACAGAGGAAGATATGGGCCAATTACCCTGTTTAGGGGAATAGTGGAACATATAATCCCCTGATCGACAAAGGGTTGTCGATCACCGGATAAACTGCCGACCAGGACTAAGCACGTACTATGTGTTCCTGGATGTCGATTAAGGACATCTGGGGTATCGTTGGAAAGGGAACAACATATATTATCCAACTAGCGATACCAGAAGTTGGGGGACAGACCATAGAAGAAGATATGGGCCAATTACCCTATTCAGGGGATATTTGAACATATAAACCCCTAATCCATGAGGGGTTGAAGGAGTCATTATACAAACATTTAGGAGGCTAGGAATGCCAGGGCGCGCACAGCTGATACCGATCACAGGCTAATTAATTAAGTAGAATACCCGAGGCCTAGTAATCACGCGTATGTAACAGTTTCTGTACAGTATATAAGGAGGGCAGAACCAGGGAGGACGGCACCGAACTAGACCCGGAGAGTGAGGAGCAATAAAGCCCTTGCGCACAAAGTCGAAGTTTGGGCTTGACTCTTTGGCTGTCAACAGGCCTCAGAATTCAAGTTTGGTTTTGGAATAACAAAAGGACCGAACTAGACATGGAGAGTGAGGAGCAATAAAGCCCTTGCACATAAAGTCGATGTTTGGGCTTGAATCTTTGGCTGTCAAATAGCCTTGGAATTTAAGTGCGGTTTCGGAATAAGACTTTGTTTGAGGCGCGAGCCATAGTTACGGGGTGTGAGCCATAGTTACGGGGCATGAGCCATAGTCTGAGGCGCGAGCCATTGTTACGGGGCGCGAGCCATAGTTACGGGGCGCGAGCCAGCAAGTTTGAGGCGCGAGCCATTGTTACGGGGCGCGAGCCAGCAAGTTTGAGGCGCGAGCCAATCATTGTCGGAATAAGGCGCGAGCCAACAAAACCGGGTCTAAACAGCCCACAAAACCAAGCCGGTTCACAGCCATTATCTTTGCATAGTTGGGACACTTAAATCCACGTTGGGAACCAACCAATAAATTCAGGTTGTGTCTTGAACACCACTTCGAGAAAGCTAGTTGAGACTTAGCCATCCTTGGGGGAACGGGAATTGAATACTTTCGTGACAAATACGTTTACTCGTGGTTTCCTTGGACCTACACTTGTGTCCAAAAAGACCCGAATCTCGTCAGTGTATCTTGGTTGTCAAAAGAGTGTATGGTGTTGGAGTCTGTCTACCGTCGATTTAGTCGTGCTTAATCTCACTTTGTGAGTTAGGTGTAACTCAGTCGTTCGATAGGGGGGATTTTGGCAGTTGCATTATTCTGACCGTTGAACCTGAGCAACCGTTTCACCGTCCCCCCCACTTATCGGTTAAATTTATTCATTGAGGCTCCCACTCTCATTCCGCCTTCTTATCTTTGTTCTCGTTCTCTAAACTATTGGTAGCTACTTCATAAACTCTCACTCACAAAACTCACAAAAACTCCCGCTGCTCTAGCTGTCCCCTTCTTCTTCTTCTTCTTCTTGGGCACCTGCAGGTGCACTTGGCACAGCCAGTGCCAACGGTGCAGCAGGTGTGCTGGGTGCTGCTGCTGGCATGGCAGCATCTGGGGCCGGCACCGCCTTCGCGGCCTTCTTCCCCTTCGCCTTCTTCGAGTGCGCCTTCACTGGCACCGGCGGCACACTCTCCTCCGCATGCACATCATCAAACGCCCCGGGCAGCGAGGCCGATACAGACACCATCAGTGCACCCACCGTGTCCTCTTCCGTGGGTGCCTTCACCTTGGATTTTGACTTGGATTTGGGTTTGGGCTTTACGAGCATGCTCAATATCAACGACCGGATGTGGACATACGACACCCAAAAACTTATTGCCGTTTTCAGAAAAGTTGGCGCGTGTGACTTTTTGATGTTTTTAGTCTTTTTATTGGCCCAACTTCGGCGGCCCATATCTCCACGGCGGCTACACCAAATCACTCGACTCTGGTTCTGTTAGACTTGGGGTGTGGGCCGTGGAACAGCCCGGCAAAACTCGTACTTATATTTTTTTAAAATGAGATATCCGTGTGACCGGAAACTCCCAAAATCTCAAACCAGGATCCTGGTATATCGAGGGGACCTTCAATTAATTAATTTATAAGCAACACATAAACACCAGAGAAAGAGGAACAGGCAATCAGAAGCTTGATTGTCAATTCCACTACATTTATGTTGCAGGTGTAGTGAGCAGGGGAAACAAATGCATGCCATTAAAAAGTGCAAAAAAAGCATCTGATCATTTGATGACCTGTGCTCGAGTCAGATGAGGGATGGGTACTGGATACTGGAGTGCAGAACATGAAGTGTCCAGGTATTGTTCCCTTCTCCGTAGACATGGGTATCGGACAACTTTATAGTAGACAGATATGACCCATGATACCTACAGTGGCGATGAAAAGTTCTGCATGCGGGCAGATTTAGCGTATACAGCTAAATATAGGCATGAAATCGAAAAACGTTTGGTGAGGGAGATGTAGTGTAGGATGTTCTTAGTGACTGTGAAAAAGAATCGGGGCATTCAGATATCATCTGGTAGAGCAGCGAATTGATTACTTCAAAACACCATCAGTCACAATGTCACATCAACATGTTTCTCCACGAACCACCACCAAACCGTGTTCGTCTCACCATTTTCGTCGTCCAGAACATCGTCCGAGGGCTCATTATCCACTTCTAGACACTTCCTATGCACCCCCACGAAGCAATCATGTGTCCTGCAGATGCACGACAAAGAAAACATGGATTTTCAAGAATTGGCAATGAACTCGGGTTCAATCAATCCACCACATCCGGAACTATTGCCAGGTTATCCGAACCGGTGATCCCTACCACTACGCCCCCAAATCCGGACGCCCACGTCAATTCACGGGCCGTGACATGCACCACACCGTCAGAATGATTGACACGGGTGAAGCACGCGACGGTGAAGACGTCTGCCAGGCACTTTTCCCCACTCCTCCAGTCTCCAGTCCGCCAGGCTCTTTGTCAGGACGGCCAGAACGGTCGTGTGCATCGCGCGAAGCCGCTACTCAGCAAGGCTCACATTCAGAAGTGATATGTGTGTGCGGAAGACATGTGCAATCTGTCGGCAGATGACTTTCGCGATGTCATCTTCTCTGATGAATCAAAATTCAACCTTTTTGGGTCCGATGGGAAGCAATATTGTCGCAGAAGGCCTGGCGAAGAGTTGGAACCACGGAACGTCAAGAAAACCGTGAAGCATGGCGGAGGGAGTATCATGGTTTGGGGATGTGTCAAGGGGAGACCACTAAAATTATCCGTGAAATCGACCCATCCTATGTTCTACTATTTGGCTTTTGATGCGATGTCAGTGAGGAGCAGCCGGCCATCAATTGTCACGCTAATGTCACACTCTAACATGGACACGGTCTAAACTTGGTCTAAACCAAGACGCGTTTGAAATCGAGACGTCCCAACTGGTTATCTAGTTATAGTTCTGTATCAGTCATATGCCTCACCGGTCCGGCATACTGCATGGTCATCAATCAACAGAAGTTCACCCTGGGAACGGCGAGTGGGGTATATCAATGTCTCTTATCGGCCAATCTTCTTCCCTGTTTCCTTGTTTCCTCCCTCTCCTCCCATGACTCGCAAGGTCTTAGAGGTGACTTCTCCAGTAACCATACACCTGGTGGACCCTACTGGCCGAGTTGTAACAAGAATTGATCCGAAAACCAAGATTCACCATGTTACCTGTAATCTGTGTGGGATTGAGATTCCAATGACTGTATCGGCGAACAGATTCAGCTTCCTGAAACACCGAAATAGCGATCTTTGCAGGAGACAATCAGGGAGCAGTGTAAGTAAAGTAAATGCACATGCCGAGAATAAGTATTAGTTTAACTATCTTCTAGGCTCAATCTCGGTTGCAGATGCCCTTGGTTTTCGTGTAGGACTTCCGATTTCCTCTGATTTCAATGCAGCAGCACGGTGGGCCTTCCGGTCCTCTGATTTAATATCCATGTAGGTTGTGAGTGAGAGAGATGAGAGATGTGCTTCTACCACAGAATGCACTTATAACGAGCGATGCCGCACGCTAAACGCGCGACTTGCGCATGTCTACTAAAATTAAACCGCGTCATGACATATAATTGATGGCCGGCTGCTCCCCGCTGACATCGCATCAAAAGCCAAATAGTAGAACATAGGATGGGTCGATTTCACGGATAATTTTAGTGGTCGCCCCTTGGGGTGTGTGACAGAACACGGACCGGGCCGGCTTCACTGTGTCAAGGGCCGCATGAATGTAGTGCAATACTGTCAGATTCTTGAGGAATCACTCCTGGGCATCCTCTCTGACTACAATCTCACTCTGGACAGCATCATTTTTGAGCAGGATGGTGATCCGAAGCACACATCAGACCGTGCGTACACATGGTTTGCCGACAATGACATCAAAATCCTTTGATGGGCGCCATCTTCCCCCGATATGAACATTAGGGAGCATGCATGGGAGCAGCTGGATCGTCAAGTGTGCCGCCGCGAGGTGCTACCAACGAATTGTGATGAGTTGTGGGCGGCTTTACAGGAGGAATGGGCAAATCTGGACATGGCCTATATTAACCACTTGTACGATTCCCTACCTGCCAGGGTGCAGGCTCTGTATGATGCCAAGGGTGAATACACCAAGTACTAATTTAATTGGAATTTTTGGAGCCAGCCTTCTTGAGAACTTCGGCCATTTCGAGACCACTTTGTTGTTGTTTGACTAAGCTACTGGTACATTTTGATCCAATTAATTCACTGCTCCACCAGATAATATCTGAATGCCCCAATTCTTTTTTACAGTTACTAAGAACATCCTACACTACATCTCCCTCACCAAAAGTTTTTCGATTTCATGCCTATATTTAGATGTATACGCTAAATCTGCCCGTGTGCAGAACTTTTCATCGCCACTGTAAATAGGGTCATTCACAATAATCCCTTTTCTCCCTTTTCTCTCCTTTTTGCTGTCAATTTTCACCGAGTTTTTTTTTTTCCTTTTCCACTTAGAGGTGTAAGAAGGATCCAGATCCAAAAAAATCAGGTTTCCATGTCCAAAGTTGGATGAAAACCAGAAAAAAATGAGGGATAAGTGGAACAAAAATGAGTTACTGTGAACGGGTGAGCAAGGGGATTTTGAAAAAAGGGAGAAAAGCTACCCCAGCGTCTGGACAAGCTGGTGTCAAGTTTTAGAGGCAATAATTAACTTAAAAAAAAGACCAACCGAAAAAAGGAATCCAGTCACCAGGTTCGAACCAACGCCTGTGGACGTCAGAAGTACGCTCGGCATTGGCCGATAGCACAGCCACTATGCAGTCACAAAAATTCTAATGGAGTATCTGAAAAACCCTTCAACACAGCCACTATTTCCCTTGTACTATAAAATCGTAACTGATAATTCACGCAGCTAGTGAAACGGCCATGTAAACTTTAGAAAAGAACGAGAACTTATTACATAAGTACTCGTAAACGCCCTGATCCAGGGCTACAACGCCCCACCATTTTTGGAAGGTTCTGAGCAGTAAAAGCTCCATAACTTTGTATAACGGCTGAACTTCATCGGCGACATCCTGCACCAGACAGAGGGACTATGGGGAGGAGATGACTTGTATATACATTCTTGAGACTATATACAAGACTGCCCCAGTCTATTTATGTGAGTTTTCGGTGCGTAATGTACCCAATACTTGAGAACAAAACGACACCTATGAAAGCCCTCTAGACCATCACCTGCCGCTCGCTGGGTGGCATAAAACAACATCCTCCCTTGCTATATGAGTCATATACATTCTAAATAGCACATTTGTGAGCATATGTGAGGTCAAGAAAGGTCAGAAACACACCTTCCACTCCCTGAGAACTATACACCACTCATCATACTTCCGGGGCCATCCAACAGCCAAAAACCCCTCCTGGGCCCTTTGAGCAGGTCATAGAATGTTACTATATAATCCCTGGGGGATTGTATGGCTAGGAAAGGCCAAGGTAGACTCGTCACCAGTCTGCTCTACGGCATTTGAGGTACTGCAAGAAGTTTGCCATAGGCAGACTGGTACATCTCGGAATGATCAATTGGCCTGCACACGGAGTTTGAAACTCAAAAGGGTAGAAAGAATCTAATAGCCAGTGACTTTAAATCTGTCTCTTTGGAATTTCCACCAGGATTCTCAGGACAATGCACAAAGCCTTCAAATTTACTTGGGAATTGATGGCACCCGCGAAAGTGATTTGATGGCCGTGATCGGCCTCACTTAAAATTTCAAACTCCTTGCTCAGCCCAATTGTTTGACCCAAGTTGTACCAGTCTGCCTGCAGCAAAGTGCTTGCACTAAGAAATGCCACAATAGCAGACTGGTTACGAGTCTAAGGCCAAGGGGAGTCAGTCTAAAGTGGTGTAAAATGTCACTCACAGAATCAGCTGTTGTTGGTGCTGTCATGCACAGACTTTCGTGGGGATCCCTCAGGATAATGGTATGGAGGACCTATGGACCTAAATTGGAGGAAGACAACCTCTCACTGCATTCCAACCCCCAGTAGACAGAGGGTCTGTCTACTGGGGTAGACACAGGGTAGACAGACCTGTCCAGCTACCTAAGTCTATGATGAGTAGACATACCCAGTTTACCTGTGTCTACCCTGTAGATGGGGTACACAGACCTGAGACCAAGGTAGACATAGTCTGGCTGACAAATCCACTTTAAGAGGAGCTCACAGTGAACCGTAAACGAGGTGAGCCCAAATTAGCCTGGCATGGGTGGACAGGGTCAGTGTACCCAGGGAGACTGAGGTAGATGGAGGTAGCCAAAGGCTGTCTACCTAGGGTAGACAGAGGTAGACAGGGGTAGACGGAGGTACACTAACATGTGTCTACTCGCCGTGGTAGACATATGTCTACCTGGGTAGACAGAGGGTAGACAGAGGTAGACCAAGGTCTGTCTACAGGGGGTGGGAACGCAGTGTCTTCATCCATCGCTACAGGCCACGGATATGGATGGATATGCCTGAGAGCTACCACCAGAATGGACATTCAGTAATGCTTAGAAGATGCTGGGGCATACTAGCCCTGGATGAGGGCTTTCTAATGGTGCCAGACTTGAGTGATTAGGTGCAGCTGTTGTGGAGATATGGGCCTCTGAAGTTGGGCCAGCAAAAAGTGTAAAAAATATCAAAAAATCACGCGCACCAACTTTTCTGAAAACGGCAATAAAACGCTCGAAAGAGAGATAGTGATATATACATTCCCCGATTGCGATTCAAAAAAATACATGACCAGTCCGTACAAATTACACGCCCGCAAACTCTGCTTTGTTTTTTTGGCTTCTAATTCGTGGTGACAGTCGTGAACGGCGTAGTAGTGAACCCAACCTGCTGGTTCCCCATGTTGAACACGGAGTAAAAGGCATTCGGCACAGGTGCAGCGGGTACGGGGGCAAAGTGCTTGCACTCAGATATGCTGCAGTAGCAGACTGGTTATGAGTCTACGCTCCGCACGTGTCTAGGTGAAATGCTGATGAGTGGTGTCATCCTTGTTTTCCGATTCTGTGTCCCGCCACGACGTCGATGGATACGGTCTCCATTTATCAACTCATTTTCCAGGCCCTCCTGATCCTTGCTGCCGGCCAAGGTGGTCGGCATCTCACCATCTATGTATATTGGCGCGGGACATGAGGGGGCATGTACACGATGTCTTGGGCTCGCGTTCCAGGCGTTATCAATGGTCGCTATAATAATAACAGTGGTCGTGAGTGCGGGAGTTCAACTGATCCGTTTCTGTCCTCTAGCGAACAATGCTCCGGGATACATGCCGGGCACGAAACGATCTGATCTTCCCAGTCAAATCGATGTACCCAAATTATAAAGACAGCAGAAAGTCGCTCAGTCAGGACCGTGGAGATCACCACAAATTCACATCAGGAAGACGCTGAGAACGCCAGGTACGGTCAAACTGAAGTGGCAACCTTGTGAATTCGAAGCGTCGGTTGCACTGCGTGGAATATGCGAAGCTTCCAATCCAATCACAGTGTGCACTGCCTCCAAGTATCTGCAAATATAAAGAGGAACATTCAGTGTCATTCACCGGACCTTGCACTGTTGCACGCTCATCCGATAGAGACAATGCCGTCCAAGAATGACCTCCAAGCTTGGATTCGGTCTGCAACTGTTGTAGCTTCCAATGCTCGGCAACTCGCGGCCGCAGTGAGCGTCCCATTTCTCGGTCAAACGGCAAATCTCAGCCTTTCGATTGTGGAGATGATTGATGTGAGTCGTACCGTCCAATGGTACAGTGACTTATGTGTGTGCACTGGCAGGCCATGAATGTTTTCAAAGACGAATATACGGAGATTATCCAACAAATACACGAATTTATATCCGCTGTCCTGGCCATGTACGAAGCAACACAAGTTGATGGGACCCTCCCGCCTGTCATTCTCTCTCATATTGAGGAATTTGCAGAGTATAGAAACCCACAATTTGCAG
This sequence comes from Mycena maculata, assembly GCA_029448575.1. Taxonomy (NCBI): domain Eukaryota; kingdom Fungi; phylum Basidiomycota; class Agaricomycetes; order Agaricales; family Mycenaceae; genus Mycena; species Mycena maculata. The sequence goes on along the minus strand of JARJLG010000081.1, from coordinate 388,421 downwards.
TATTGGGTGGACAATTTGACCGTCCTCCAGGTTGCTGACGAAGATGTATTCCTGTTTGAAGGCTCAGCAAGGGATGGGAAGGCTCAAGCGCCTCCTGAAACTTTCCGATAACCAAATTCAACTGAGGTCATACGTGGCTGGGCTCGAGCACTCTCTGAAGGAATTCCGCGTGAGCACGTTTGAACATAGGAGACTCTGAATAATAATATCGCTTCAGGTTTACGCTGGGTTAGCGATAGCATTAGAAGTCAGTGAAGTACGCAGGAATGCAGAAGAGAACCATGGAACGCTCATGGCATTACTGTCTGCTCAATCAAATTCCAACTCCGATAGTTCATCCTTGGTCTGTGGATGATCTCGTCTTATCTTGTGTGGATGTAACAAATCGTTTCTCAGGTATCTGGAGCATTTACGGGGCTGACGGACAGGTTGGCGCGAGTATTTTCAGTCTGAAAATTTCTCATAGATAATAGTTCTGAATCTTTTTCTGTCATTCCGCCAGCACCGCAAATATTTCACGGTCGGGAATTAGAACTCCAAGAAGTGGTTGAGCTCCTCAAACAGGATTCCTCGCGGGTTGCCATATTGGGTCCAGGTGGTATTGGGAAGACCAGCCTTGCCCGGAAAGTTCTACACCATCCTGAAGTCCTCACAAAATATTCCAACAGACACTTTATTCCCTGCAACTCAAGTTTGACCTGCACCGACTTGATTTCAAACATTGCCTCTCATCTTGGATTGAAAAATGAGGGGGCGACTTCAAGGTCCATCCTGCAGCATTTCAAATGCACTGGACCATCCTTGTTGATCTTGGACAATTTGGAAACGACCTGGGAGCCAATGTTATCTCGGCAAGGCGTGGAAAACTTCTTGTCTATTTTGGCGGATATTCCCCAGTTGGCACTGGTGGTGAGTGTTGAATGCCTCCACAATCTCCGTGTTGATTTCGTTAGATCACCTTACGGGGGGCCCAGAGGCCAGAAAAAATCAAATGGACTCGTCCATTCCTCCAACCACTGACCCCACTGTCAAATTCTGCGGCTCTTCAGATGTTCATGGATATAGCAGATGCGGACCCAGATGATAGCCAAGTTCAAAGCCTCTTGAATTTCACAGGAAATCTACCCCTTGCCGTGGGTCTCATGGCCAATGTTGCAGGATATGAAGGCTGTGACAGGGCCCTGGCACGCTGGGAGCAAGAGAACATCCGACTTCTGTCGGATGGGTATGACCAAAGATCAAGTCTAGAAATCTCGATCATGTTGTCGTATTCCAGCCCTCGGATGACCAGCGGTGCCCAGGAGCTTCTGGGTATTCTCTCCATGTTACCCGATGGACTGTCCGATGCAGACCTTATCCACAGCCAGCTTCCAATAGCAAACATCCTTTCATGCAAGGCAACCTTACTGCAGGTCTCTTTGGCATACATGGGTACGACTGGCAATGCCCCACGTTTGATGTCTCTGGTTCCAATCAGGGAATACATTCGTGATATTCATCCTCCAACTCCGATGTTGAAGGGGCGCTTGCGCCAATATTTTCATCAGATTCTTCATATCAGAAATCCTGGACTTGCGTGGATAGCCCCGGACAATCTCGTTCAAGTCAAGAATGTCTTCGGAAATTGCCACAGTCTGCTCTCTGAGGCATTATCCAAGCCGGAAGAATGTCAGGACTTGGATGACATCATTAACAGTGTCATATATCTCAGTGCATTCATGCGCCATGCAGGAAGGAGACATTCCGAGCTAATCCATGAGATCCAGAGCCACATTATTGGGCTACCTGTCTCTTCTAAGCATCGATTTTACTTCATTGAATTGTTCCGATCTAAATCCCGGACCTCAACTGACTTGGAACCATATATTGAGATGGGAAACCAGCATTTCATGGATGCATCCTCCGAGGAGAAAGGTCAGTGGTATTCTGCTAATATCACACTGCATATTCTAACCACTCAACTATCACCCCCAGGGCAGTGGATTGCAACCATAGGCTGGTTCCATCTCTTCCACAAAGATCTCAAACAAGCAATCCATTATTATGAAGTAGCCTCATCCTACGTAATGGATCGCAGTGGTCCCCTGCATTCCCATATTCTTGCCAGGATGGCCATTGCATTCACATGGGTGGGGGAATATCATCGCGGCTTGGCTCTTGCTCAAAAGGCGAGGCAGCTCGCCATACTTCGAGGCGACAGAGCTGAACAGTTCATTGCATATGAGGCAGAAGCAACGTGCCAGCAGCACTGGGGAAATTTTTCCGGTGCTAAATTGCTATTGGCAGAAGCAAAAGAGCTCAGTCCCGTGGAATTGAAGCACAAATGGGAAGAGATACAGGCGGATCTACATATCACCCAGACAGAATATTCGGAGGCCCGAACATTGGAAATGTCGGTTCTGGACTACAGGTCTTCGTGTCAACCTCCAATCCGGGACACAATTGTGGCTCATCTCAATCTTGCTTCTATTGGCATTGCAACAGGCTCTGAAATCGAGTCCATCAAATACCACTTGGATACTGCTTATTTTCAGTGCAACTTCCTGGCCTTTCCCTTTGGTTTGACCTACTGCGAGACTGTAGCTGCCCATTTGCATCTCCGCGAAGGCAATATTTCACTGGCTAGGGAGAAGTTTGAAAAATACTTCTTCATATTCCAGAAGGGAAGTGATGTCCAAGGTCTCCGCACATGCCTGGAGGGACTCGGCGACATTACCCACAAAATGCATGACCGCGAAATGACATTCAGATGGGCTGTGATATTCCTTGCCTTCGGACAGAGGGCCAAAAGCATGTTGATGACGGTGTCAGCCTTGCGGTTCATCGGAGACATAATTTCAGTGCAAGGGGATGACGAAACAGCACTCAGTCTGCTCTCCGCTGCACTGCAGGCATTCACCCTGATGGATGTTCACCATCAAAAGGCTAAATGTATGATCAGCATGGGTGCAATATTCGAACGGCGTGAGGAGTTGGAAAAGGCTGTTGACTTGTGGCAGAAATCATTGCTATTGCTGGAGCGGTGCTCGCAAAAGAAGGATATTGCCAGGATCAGTAGGATGATTCAAGCTGCCACTGAGAAAACCCGCTAATCAATCAAAGGGACGCGTGGATGATAGTACTGAAGAAAAGCCAAGTCTGTTCTTGGAGTAGTTCAGCATTGTCCCGTTTATTTGTACTAGTACTTGGGTTGGCTAGTTAGTACCGCCATTGTATGCAAAATGTATGACCATTTCCCCCATGAAATTCAGAATTTATTCAAGTTGGCCCAGGGAATGTGAATGTCAACCCCCGGTCTACTGTCTACACCGGTCCCGATGTTTCTTGGGAGCCATTTCTCTCGCAGTTCTATTCAATGTGTTTTCTGCAGAATATCAACCTGGCAGATGTGTCCGCGCGCCAACTTCCACTTCAACCGAATTGTTTCAACCTGTGGTATTTCTTAGATCTATGCTTTCAACCTCCGTCATTTTGGCACCTCTACGCACGGTAGTGTCGTTTCAATCGGTTGTTCAGTAGGTGGTGTCAGTTTATAATTATTATACAGTATATGTCATACCAGCAGAGAGCGAAGCTGCGTCGCAGGGAGAGCTGAACAGATTGAATTATATAATAAGACGAGATGATCGAAAGCAATAGGAGATGGCCCACGCAGCGCGGCTAAACTCACGCATGCATCGCGAGAAAAGATGTCACACATCACCGCTTTTATTCGTTCATTCGTTCATTCGCGTATACACTCTGCCTTATATGTGGTACGCCGAGCGAGCCGAGATGGCTGAGCCAACACAAGCGTTCCGTGCGCATCCCAGTGGCGTCGGTCTTCTTTCATCGATATTTGGATTGTCTTAGATCAACCTCAGCGATCGTTCCAACGGATAGCGGCACCTGAGTCGGAAGCGAAATCATACTTGGGGTGTGGGCCGTGGAACAGCCCGGCAAAACTCGTACTTATATTTTTTTTAAATGAGATATCCGTGTGACCGGAAACTCCCAAAATCTCAAACCAGGATCCTGGTATATCGAGGGGACCTTCAATTAATTAATTTATAAGCAACACATAAACACCAGAGAAAGAGGAACAGGCAATCAGAAGCTTGATTGTCAATTCCACTACATTTATGTTGCAGGTGTAGTGAGCAGGGGAAACAAATGCATGCCATTAAAAAGTGCAAAAAAAGCATCTGATCATTTGATGACCTGTGCTCGAGTCAGATGAGGGATGGGTACTGGATACTGGAGTGCAGAACATGAAGTGTCCAGGTATTGTTCCCTTCTCCGTAGACATGGGTATCGGACAACTTTATAGTAGACAGATATGACCCATGATACCTACAGTGGCGATGAAAAGTTCTGCATGCGGGCAGATTTAGCGTATACAGCTAAATATAGGCATGAAATCGAAAAACGTTTGGTGAGGGAGATGTAGTGTAGGATGTTCTTAGTGACTGTGAAAAAGAATCGGGGCATTCAGATATCATCTGGTAGAGCAGCGAATTGATTACTTCAAAACACCATCAGTCACAATGTCACATCAACATGTTTCTCCACGAACCACCACCAAACCGTGTTCGTCTCACCATTTTCGTCGTCCAGAACATCGTCCGAGGGCTCATTATCCACTTCTAGACACTTCCTATGCACCCCCACGAAGCAATCATGTGTCCTGCAGATGCACGACAAAGAAAACATGGATTTTCAAGAATTGGCAATGAACTCGGGTTCAATCAATCCACCACATCCGGAACTATTGCCAGGTTATCCGAACCGGTGATCCCTACCACTACGCCCCCAAATCCGGACGCCCACGTCAATTCACGGGCCGTGACATGCACCACACCGTCAGAATGATTGACACGGGTGAAGCACGCGACGGTGAAGACGTCTGCCAGGCACTTTTCCCCACTCCTCCAGTCTCCAGTCCGCCAGGCTCTTTGTCAGGACGGCCAGAACGGTCGTGTGCATCGCGCGAAGCCGCTACTCAGCAAGGCTCACATTCAGAAGTGATATGTGTGTGCGGAAGACATGTGCAATCTGTCGGCAGATGACTTTCGCGATGTCATCTTCTCTGATGAATCAAAATTCAACCTTTTTGGGTCCGATGGGAAGCAATATTGTCGCAGAAGGCCTGGCGAAGAGTTGGAACCACGGAACGTCAAGAAAACCGTGAAGCATGGCGGAGGGAGTATCATGGTTTGGGGATGTGTCAAGGGGAGACCACTAAAATTATCCGTGAAATCGACCCATCCTATGTTCTACTATTTGGCTTTTGATGCGATGTCAGTGAGGAGCAGCCGGCCATCAATTGTCACGCTAATGTCACACTCTAACATGGACACGGTCTAAACTTGGTCTAAACCAAGACGCGTTTGAAATCGAGACGTCCCAACTGGTTATCTAGTTATAGTTCTGTATCAGTCATATGCCTCACCGGTCCGGCATACTGCATGGTCATCAATCAACAGAAGTTCACCCTGGGAACGGCGAGTGGGGTATATCAATGTCTCTTATCGGCCAATCTTCTTCCCTGTTTCCTTGTTTCCTCCCTCTCCTCCCATGACTCGCAAGGTCTTAGAGGTGACTTCTCCAGTAACCATACACCTGGTGGACCCTACTGGCCGAGTTGTAACAAGAATTGATCCGAAAACCAAGATTCACCATGTTACCTGTAATCTGTGTGGGATTGAGATTCCAATGACTGTATCGGCGAACAGATTCAGCTTCCTGAAACACCGAAATAGCGATCTTTGCAGGAGACAATCAGGGAGCAGTGTAAGTAAAGTAAATGCACATGCCGAGAATAAGTATTAGTTTAACTATCTTCTAGGCTCAATCTCGGTTGCAGATGCCCTTGGTTTTCGTGTAGGACTTCCGATTTCCTCTGATTTCAATGCAGCAGCACGGTGGGCCTTCCGGTCCTCTGATTTAATATCCATGTAGGTTGTGAGTGAGAGAGATGAGAGATGTGCTTCTACCACAGAATGCACTTATAACGAGCGATGCCGCACGCTAAACGCGCGACTTGCGCATGTCTACTAAAATTAAACCGCGTCATGACATATAATTGATGGCCGGCTGCTCCCCGCTGACATCGCATCAAAAGCCAAATAGTAGAACATAGGATGGGTCGATTTCACGGATAATTTTAGTGGTCGCCCCTTGGGGTGTGTGACAGAACACGGACCGGGCCGGCTTCACTGTGTCAAGGGCCGCATGAATGTAGTGCAATACTGTCAGATTCTTGAGGAATCACTCCTGGGCATCCTCTCTGACTACAATCTCACTCTGGACAGCATCATTTTTGAGCAGGATGGTGATCCGAAGCACACATCAGACCGTGCGTACACATGGTTTGCCGACAATGACATCAAAATCCTTTGATGGGCGCCATCTTCCCCCGATATGAACATTAGGGAGCATGCATGGGAGCAGCTGGATCGTCAAGTGTGCCGCCGCGAGGTGCTACCAACGAATTGTGATGAGTTGTGGGCGGCTTTACAGGAGGAATGGGCAAATCTGGACATGGCCTATATTAACCACTTGTACGATTCCCTACCTGCCAGGGTGCAGGCTCTGTATGATGCCAAGGGTGAATACACCAAGTACTAATTTAATTGGAATTTTTGGAGCCAGCCTTCTTGAGAACTTCGGCCATTTCGAGACCACTTTGTTGTTGTTTGACTAAGCTACTGGTACATTTTGATCCAATTAATTCACTGCTCCACCAGATAATATCTGAATGCCCCAATTCTTTTTTACAGTTACTAAGAACATCCTACACTACATCTCCCTCACCAAAAGTTTTTCGATTTCATGCCTATATTTAGATGTATACGCTAAATCTGCCCGTGTGCAGAACTTTTCATCGCCACTGTAAATAGGGTCATTCACAATAATCCCTTTTCTCCCTTTTCTCTCCTTTTTGCTGTCAATTTTCACCGAGTTTTTTTTTTTCCTTTTCCACTTAGAGGTGTAAGAAGGATCCAGATCCAAAAAAATCAGGTTTCCATGTCCAAAGTTGGATGAAAACCAGAAAAAAATGAGGGATAAGTGGAACAAAAATGAGTTACTGTGAACGGGTGAGCAAGGGGATTTTGAAAAAAGGGAGAAAAGCTACCCCAGCGTCTGGACAAGCTGGTGTCAAGTTTTAGAGGCAATAATTAACTTAAAAAAAAGACCAACCGAAAAAAGGAATCCAGTCACCAGGTTCGAACCAACGCCTGTGGACGTCAGAAGTACGCTCGGCATTGGCCGATAGCACAGCCACTATGCAGTCACAAAAATTCTAATGGAGTATCTGAAAAACCCTTCAACACAGCCACTATTTCCCTTGTACTATAAAATCGTAACTGATAATTCACGCAGCTAGTGAAACGGCCATGTAAACTTTAGAAAAGAACGAGAACTTATTACATAAGTACTCGTAACAATGGTCTGTGCGGATATAATGTGTCCCTCGCTGGGCAAAGGTAGGTAGGTATATTCCGGCGCAGTCCCGTTAAGAAACAGCTGGGGCCCGTACTACATACGTCGCGTCAGATGTATGCTACGGATACTATACAGCTTAGCCCCTTGAATATCTGTGAAACCCCACTTCACCTCCAACATCAAGTACCAAAAAAATAAAATACTGGTTGGGATGGATCATGGGGCAAAGTCAGAGTCCACAGGAGCGTACTGTATGGTATGAAGAAGCACAGTATTATTCCAATGTGGTATGTACATACTGGGTGGGTTTAAAAACCTCACAAGTTGTGAACACTGCAAAAACATGTCAAATGTACTTTGCCAGTCTCTGCACTACATAGAGCTTGTTGCGGCACTGCACTGGGGCAAGGAGGGAGACATCCATGGAGTCCCAAAGTAGAGAGTTCAGGCAATAGCCAATAAATGTCAACCAAGAAGTCCCTGCCCAGGATAGGTACTAGATGAGGTAATGTTGGCACGACAATAGCACAATGGAAGAACACCGGTTTCTGTGAAGAGAAGGGACAGAATGGATCGGCAGTGGACACTGAGGAGCCGTTGTAGGAACTTGTCTCGGACATCAGTGAGTTTCTTCAACTGAAACTCGAGGTCAAGAACCTCACACCCAAGTGGGTCAATCCAGGTGATGCCTGTGCAGGCAGAAGGCACCTGATCATGGCTTTGGCTCAACATTGTGCTTGCCACCACTCTGCCCTCGGACACTTTTTGAACAAGGGCAGTGAAAAATTAAACTTGACAAACGTGAAAATGAAGCCTGCAAATTTGTAGCTTTTAACCAGCTTGAATTTGAGCCGACTCGCATCAGGATGGGGGAAGAGAGAGCACTAAATATCATCCACTGTGTTCATTGCACTGATGACCATAAAGTTGGCCATCTGAAGAACAGATCCAGTTTGTGTTGCAAACTGGCTGCCCTAGTGAGCTCGGAACCTTGTCTGACGACATATGGTGAGGTCAATGAAGGCAACCAGAGATAGCCCTCGGCTTGTGACCACTCGATGGTGCACAGCAGGATGAAGGTGTTGTGGGTTTGGTATCTCCCGCAGAAGTCATTCTGAGATTTGAGAAATTTTGCACATGGGGATGGTGGTGAACCAGTCCTGTGAACCCGAGTGATAGGGTGCAGCTTCAGCTTGCAGGATTCATTCGGGATCAACGTGCTTTTCTTGTAAGAGACGTGGTCGATCCTTGGGCGCTTTTTCTGCTGCAATTTTGTATTATGCTTCATGTTCTCGACATCTAGGATCCAACGGGAGAGCCGCTGATCAGGTGGTGCGAGGTGGACAAGTCTTCAGGGTGGCAATGTCTGAGGATAACCCAAGATGTCCCGCTCATCACCCGATACAGTCTGGAGAAGTCCAGCTAATATGCATTGTCACTTGGAACAAGGTTCTGCCAGTGGGCATATGCAAATAGGTACATCACCCGAACTGTGTACTGGGAGACAGGGTCCTCGAGGCCGGTGAAACCCCCCTCTGTGGTGACCACTCAACGAGGGGTACGAGGTATCGTATCTGGGTGAGCCGAGCATGCTCAGTGGCATACAGCGAGGAAATGCATCTCGTGTTGCTCAACATAGTAGTGACTCTGCTGCGGTGACCGCTCAATGAGGTATGATGTTTGGGTGAGCCCAGCAAAATTGCTGGGTTCCCAAGGCCTATGGCCAACTGCATGTGGCATGCATCGAGGAATTGCCTCTCGTTGCTGGACCAGTGTTCCGGTGAGGTACGCCGATGACAGATACATGAGACAAGAGTCTGCGCCACCCGAAACGACCCGAACAATGCCAAGAGATGTCGACCACGTTGTGTCAGGAAACCGTATATATATCCAGGTGCGCATGGAGGCCCTCTGGTTCCGAGTATCCATGCCCGTTGGCCAAGTGCATGTCAGAATACGAGAAAAGAGGTCCTCGAGGTTTGAGGCACCCCTATTGCATGATTTGCACGACGAAGACCAGTTGGTAGCCAAGAAACGTAGAGTCGAATGGCATAGTCCCCGAATCAATGGCCAGATAGCCTTGATATGCCTGGTACGAGGTCGATTAAAACTTGATGATGCTTGGTGGCACCCTGCCCTGTATCGATATTTCGAAGAAAGGCTCCGTTGAGACAAATCGAGGTCAGCGGCCATCCCTCAATGGGTCAACTGCTGTCGTTTGAGTTATAGGATGCACATAATGGTACAAGGTACACAGCAGGATGTATCTTCAATCTTGGACATTTTAAATGATTGAGCGAATTCATCTGTCCATACGAACCTTCGTTTGTCAAGGGTGTAAGGTACAAGGACTGCCGCAATAAGTACAATTTTGGTGCGCCCGATATTGAATTAACCCTGATTCAAAAAAAATCTGAACACGGATTCACGCTCAATCAGATTTTCCTGGCCCGGACTGGAGGGTTTTCGAACCAGAACAGAATAGGTGGTATCCTATCCTCCTAGTTGAAGTCAAAGGCAACTCTCTGTGTATGTGCAGGTACAAAAATATTTATCCATAGGTCTGTATTCGACTGAGGTGTGACTCATGATTCACACTCGCATATTTCTTTGACGCATAAAGGAGGAGGGAAGCCAAGAATACGCGTTGTATGCCCTTGTGTACGCGCCCTACATGCCACGTGTTCAGGTGTCCGCTCTGCTTCCGCTTCCGAGCCTCCCACAATCCACTTACGTGCCTGAGGTCTCCCACCTCCGCTAAATTTATTCATCGAGGCTCCCACTCATTCTGCCTTCTTATCTTCGTTCTCGTTCTCTACCCTAGCTTCTTCATAAACTCTCACAAAACTCACAAAACACGCAGCTCTATCTAGCAGCTGCACACGACCGGGATTATCTCAAATGGGTACCTCGCAGAGCACACTCTTAAGCCCGGAGGTGGCGGTCACCGGGGCCGTCGTCGTAGCTGGTGCCGTCGCGCTCGGGTATTCCGCGCTCTCGTCTTCCTCGCCGGCTTCGAAGGCCGCAGCAACCGCAGGTGAAAGCGGAAAGAGCAAGAAAAAGCGCACCGCGAAGAGTGCGGAGCCTGTTCCCGCTGTACCTGCAGAATCCACGCCCGCAAAGCCCAAATCAAAGTCAAAGTCAAAATCCAAGGCAAAGGCGCCTGCGGAGGAGGACGCCGCGGGTGGGCTGACGGCGTCGGCATCGGCCTCGTTGCCAGGGGCGTTTGACAATGCGCACGCGGAGGAGGAGAGCGCGCCGCCGGCGCCGGTCAAGGCGCACTCGAAGAAGACGAAGGGGAAGAAGGCTGCGAAGGCGGCGCCGGCCCCGGATGCTGCCGCGCCAGCACCGAGCACACCTGTTGCGCCGTCCGCGCCGGCGCCGGCTGCACCGAGTGTACCTGCGGACACTCCCCCCGCCCAGACGACGAAGAGCAAGAAAAAGAAGGGGAAGAAGGCGGCGCAAGCTCCGCCGGGCGCGCAGGCGCAGGCGGGCGAGAGCACGGACGACGGCTGGACGCGCGTCGGCGGTGGCGGGGGGAGCAACACTAGCGCCAGCCTCGCCGAGGACGGTGCGAAGGAGAGCGGGGTGGGCGAGGATGAAGAGGAGGATGAGGAAGAGGCGGAGGAGATCCCCCTGCCGGGCATGCGCCCGAAGCTGTCTGCGCCGAAGCGTCCGCTGGCGGAGAGGCTGCTGCCGAAGCCGCGGAAGACGGGTGTGGATGAGTGAGTGGTCTTTCTGTGTTTTCCTGCCTCTAGATTTTCGTTTCGTCTTTTCGTCTCTTTACGAATGATCTCTCTTTCTGTCTTTTGCACATATTTTTTATTCACGATCAAATCCCTTACTTTACCCCATCATCATCCCAATTGCTACTCCCGCACGACTTCCCTCCTCTCCATCGTCTTCTCATAATATCACCTCTTGTGTATTCTCCGCCCCCCCCACCCCAACCCTCATCTAATGTTGCTCGTCGTCGTCGATCCCTCCCTTACCACTCGACACTGCGTCCACCCTTCTCAATTTCCATCCATATTTACTCCCTCCCCATCTGCCGTTGTTACGCCCGCTACATTCATCGTGCCCGTTTCCTATCGCGCCGATCCATTCCCCGCCACCCACCCTTCTCCCTTCCCATCCATCCTCTATCATACCTTCCCCATCCGCCCCGCCCCCGTCTTTCTCTCCTCTCTACCCTCCCTTCTTCCTTACCCTTCCTCCCCGTTCTCTTCTCTGCCCACCCCTTTTCGCTCCTCCCTCTCTCCTTCCTTTCCCTCTCTCCAACTCCAAATCCACGACACTGACACGACACACCCAGCATGCTCCCCGCCTCGACCCCCGACTACCCCGCCCTCGCGCGCGTCATGCGCGTCGTCCCCCCCGCTGCGTCGGGCGCCGCCACGCCCAGCGCCAGTGCCTCCCAATCCAATACCTCGTCCGCCCCCGTCGAGGACAGCGGGAGCGCCGACGACGCCGAGGCCGTCGCCGCGCTCGCCGCACTGGCCGCACAGGACGCCGCCGACGCCGCCGACGCCGCCGCCATCGCCGCCGCATCCGCCGCGGACTGGGGCCCCGACCCGTCGGACCCGTCCGCGGACGGGGAGGACGACGAGTGGGGGTTCGTGCCCGTCAAGCGGCGCGGCGCCGCCTCCGCCTCCTCATCCGCCTTCCCCGCGGGTGCAACAGGGGCGGGCGGGAAGGCGGCGGAGGGCAAGGGGAGCGCGGCGCAGACGAAGAAGGCGCGGCAGAATGCGGCGCGGCGGGAGGCGGCGAAGGCGGCAAGGGCGGCGGAGGAGGCGGCGCGGCTGCAGGTTGTGGCGAAGCATAAAAGGGAGCTGGAGGGGATTCGGATGAAGGAGCAGGAGAGGGAGAGGGGTGGGTTGTTTTTTTCGTTTTCTTTTTTGGGTCCATACGTTTCTTGTCGTCCTCCCTCGTCCTTCCATTTCCCGTCCTCTCCCCTGCTACGATAATCCTCCCCGTCCGTCGTCCGTCGTCCTTCCTATGTCCTCGCTCCCCCCGGTCCGTTCCCCGTTCCACCCAATCCCAATCCCGCACGCTATGCTCCCCCTTCCTCGTGCCCGCCCTCCAATATTCCTTCCCTTCGGCGCGTCTTGCCCCCTTCCCCCCTTCGGATAACCCTCCTCCTTTGTTTCTCACCCTGTCCTTGCACCCCCGTCCCACCGCCCGTCGTCATCCCCTGGCTCCACCGACCACCTTCATTCCCTCTCCCGCCTGTCGTCATCCCCTCCCACCCTCCACTGGACCCTTCCCTTCCGTCCCCGAGCTATCTTTTTCGTCATCCCCCTCCCCTTCCGCCATCCTTCCCTAGCGTCCGATTACCTTTCCTTTCCTATCTCATTAACGCTATCCATTCCCTCCCTCCTCCCGCCTCCTATCGTCATCCCCTCCCTCCCACCGACCACCGTCTTCACCCCTCCACCGATGCCTGGGCCTCCTCTTCCCTCCCTGGCGTCCCATCACCGGCGTCCTACTCCTTCCGTGTTTCCGGCGATGCTCTTTCTCCGTACTTACCTTCCGTCGTCATCCACCTCCACTGCTCACCGTCCTTCGCTGGCAAGCGACTACCTTTCGTTATCCCGCTCCTCCTTGCTTACCTTTCGTCCCAACGCCCCCATCCCTTCTCCGTCTTCTCCACCTCATTACACCTTCGTCTTCCGTTCCGTCTGTCGCCATCACCTCACCTACCCTCCCCTCATCCCGTCCTCACCGCTCCATTATCCTCCCTCCCTCCACCGGACCCCTTCCGTCGCTGTCCCCACCTTCCCGTGTCCTCGCCCTCACTTTCCCCCCACCCCCCCTCGCTCTCCTTCACTCGGGTTCCCACCGATCCCCTCCCTCTTTCATCCGTACCTCCTGTCGTCGTCCGCCGCCATCCCCATCTGTCTTCCGCTCGCGTCCCTTCTCCATCTCATTACCCCTTCGTCTTTCGTTCGGTCTGTCGCCACCCCGTCACTCCGAGCCCCTTCGTCTTCCGTCCTTCCACCTCGCCCGTCCTGACCGTCGGTATCTTCCGTATCTCCTCGCTCTCTTCCCCTCGGGTTCTTCCCTCCTTCCACCGATCCCCTTCCCCTTTCATCCGTACCTCCTGTCGTCATCCGCCGCCCTCCCCATCTGTCTTCCGCTCCCGTCCCTTCTCCATCTTCTCCATCTCATTACCCCTTCGTCTTTCGTTCCGTCTGTCGCCATCCCTTCATCTACACTCCCCTCATCCCATCTGCCTTCCGCTCGCGTCTCACCATCTTCTCCCTTCGTCTGTCGCCACCCCTTCACCTCTCCCCCCCTCTTCCCTTCCCCGCCCCTTTCGCTCTGCACCCCCATCTCATCTCCATATGACGCGACACTGACTCGTCCTACAGCGAAGCAAAGCACCAAGCTGAGCGGCGGGATGAGCGCGAGCGTCGACGCGGGCGGGCGGATGGTGTGGGATTAGGTCCCGTCGTGTGCGCAGGGGATGACGGGCAAGAAGGAACGGGGTAGGGAAATGCGGAAAAACGAAGGGAACAGAACAAGGACACTACATCGCATTCGCATATCAAGTACGAGTACACGGGACCGCGCTGCTTAATCATAACACGTCGCTCATTCGTTGTGCGCTCGCTATGGGCAGTCGGTCAGTCAGTCAGTCATGGCGGGAAAGTACAGTATGTGGAGGTGGAGGTGGAGGTAGTGTATCTGATTCGGACGTATGTACAGGAGGCAGACGATGTGGGATCAGATGCGCAGAGGAGGTTTTCTCCCATCGCAGGTGGTAGACAGCATGCTTATCAACCCCAACCCCAGTCCCACCACGAGTTCGTTGTGCCCTCGCGAGCCGATGATCGCCCGCCCCTTCGTCGAGTAAATTCATTCCGAGCTTCCGTGGGACAGTAGAATTCCCAGGGTGGGGCTGTCCGCAGCAGTAGAACAAGGGACTAGGAATCCGGGATCTGAGAGCCGGACCATAGTACAGGTCATGATACAAGATGGAGCAGCAGGCAGAGGGTAGCCGGAAACCAGACAAGAGGACGCCACTTTGGGTTTGAGATGATTTCGCGTGTGGTAGTTTAAGATAATGAAGGCCAGCGGTGAGCCACAGGAATCGCAGAGGATCGATAATCAGCAATATTTGGGATTCTGGAGCAGACGCAAGGCAACCAGGACTGCAGATGTCCGCATGTGTCCCGAACTGAATTTACATAAATAAATCAGGACCGGATTCCGAACACGGCGAACAGATTAAGTTATGGTGGGAAGATAGAGGAACGCGCACGTGACTGATTGATCCGCGTACATAGGTGCATACAACGCGTCATGGTTGCAATTTCGATTAATGAGTTTTTTTCCCTGCCTCTCAAAAAAAGAAAAACTCATATGGTCCGACTAGGGAGACTATCGTTAACAGTAGTTTTATTGAATATTTGGGGCAAAGAAGCAGCGAGCATCAAAATGCGACGGTTGATGTCGCTCGACTGTGAGTTCTCGTCGAACACATCGAATGCTCTCTCCTGAACTTCTGAAAACAGCTCAAAAGCATCGAGTTGAGGAGGAATGGTAATTGTATCCTATCTGATCCGACTAACACTTTTTATAGCGCGTCGGACCCACGGTCTCAAGGCTATACAGGCTATACATATATACAGGACCATTAGTCGTACGTGTAAGATGCGTCGGTATGGGAGGATGATGTGTCACTAAAATGTACTGGCGGATATGCAAGAGATATATGCGTGCGGTGTGATGTACAGAGCGAGAACGATACGTAGGTACATGATATAGAGGACAAGACAAGATGGTGAAATATCGAAAGCAAGAATAAATAAGATAGCACGGCGCAAAACTGTCAAAGAAGTGTTGGGAGAATTAAATGTGAGGGAAATGGTCGGGGGGTCAGCGACGCTCGCCCCTCGCCCGCCGAGCCTTCCGTCCTCTTGTACGCGGCCGCGCCCGTCCTCTCCTCGCGCTAACGGGCCGTGGGCGTGGCCGCCGCCTTTGGCCGACTGTGGTGAACACCCTCGCCCCGGCAGGAATCGAAGAATCCCCCGTCGCCGAGGCAAGGATCTGGGGGCAGACGCGGGGACCGATTTTCGTAGGCGTAGTGAGCCGGCGGAACATCGAAGAACTGCCTTGAAGCCAACACGCAGGCAGCGAGGGCACGCCTTTGCCGCAGAATCTGGAGGGCAGCGCAGCCACGCGCACGACGGCGTGAACGGCGAGAGAAGGCCCGTGGGTTACATCATGCACAGAGGGACGAGACGGACCCCCTCGCCGTCCGCTTTGTGGCAAAAAATGGGAGGGGTACGACCGAATAGAGAATAAGGGCGGTGAGGCGAATGAGAAGAGATCCGAATTTGGAGCAGAAAACGGGGAGGCGGACGAGAAGGACGAAAAGGATGACCCAGAACTGGGCGACGACGATGGCGGGAAAGATCCGGACCCGGAGGAGGCGGAACGCGTGTGCGTCGAGCCCGTTGTAGATGTCGAGGCGGTACGCGTGTGAAGAAGTATGCCAGGGCGAGAAAACGACGAGGACGACCCTGTTATGGATGTTGAGGCGGTTTTCACGGAGAATGAGCCGTTGCCATTCCCGCCTGACGCACTCTCCCTCCTATCTGTCGCACCAGGAAACGAAGATGAAGTCGAGAATGAAGACGGCGGAGAACCCGCCGAAGGGAACACGCCTGAGGCAGGCGGAAACGACCCAAATCCGGTGCCCCATTGGCCAGACGGTGGGCCACCTGAAGGACGGGATTGGAGTGGCGAGAGTGCACGCTGCTGAGTTGATTGTGTCTGCGATTGAGATTCTCCGGACAGAGAACTTGGGCGTTGTGGCTCTTGTGGGAATACAGTGTGCAGCTGCACGGGTGAGGCGGAGTGAGGTTCCGAATCACGCGAGTGTACTTGCATTGGCGCGATTCTCCTGTGTGGTTGCCCTCTGTTTCCACCGCGGGGCTGACCATCTGTAGAAGCCGACGCGCGGCGTCGTCCGCCTCCCCTTGCTCCAGCACGCTCTCCAGAACTGCCGCCGGCCCCATGCGATGCCGACGCACCAGCGCCACTCGAACGGCGACCACCATGCACGGACGAGTACTGTGTTTGGGCTGGCGCGATGCCCCCTTCTTCACTCCCGCCCTGCCCTTGTGATGATTGAAACACGTGGGGTGAGAAGCCCTGAGGAGGAGGCCCCATCCCGTGGATGGGCTGCCCCGGCGGTGTCGGCGGCCTCAGCGAGTGCATCGGGGGTAATGACTGGGTAGTATGGGATGTCATGCCAAACCCACCCTGGCCTGGTGGTGAGTACGACGAAGGGTTGAATCCAGGAAAGGAGCTGCTAAACAGAGGCTGCTGTATCGTCGATGTCGGCGCATTAAAATTGGGCGAATCGGAGGACCCGAAGGCCAGAGGCAAAGGGGGCATGGCAGCGAGTACCGCAGGCGGGAGGCGCGCGATGAACGCCTCGAGAGTATCAACACGCGCGCGGAGGGCGTCATGTTCGGCGCGAGGGACGTATTTTTCGGCGCTGAAGCAAAAAAAAAATTGGATCAGAGTCTAGGCAAACGGTATCGAAACCGGAGGAAGCATCGGCGCTAGGGAGTCCTCCTGGGCACGAGCGGACGGAAGCAGAAAGGAAAGAAAAGAATACAACTCACACAGACTCCACGACATGCCACTGGCACTTTGCCTGGTCCCCTCGCCTTACGCACGGCGCACACGGTTGTTTCCTACAGCGTATTTCAGCTCAATCGTTAGCTTGCACGGCCAGCAAAATGATCACCTGTCGCACCGGATCTTGCGCCGCTTGCACTCTGCCAGAAATCTCTCATCGACTCCATCCACGAACAGTGAAGGGAATGGAACGCACCAGTGCAGCTCAATGCCTGCCTCCTGCGCTTCTTCTTGGGGGGCTCTCCACTACCACCCGCATCCACATCCTGGTCTTGGTCGCCATCGTCGGCGTCGGGATCTGAGCCTGCGTATGAAGAGCCCGGGTTAGGATTGTCGTAGGACGAAATTGGATTTGTCGCGTGTGGGGTGGCTGACATCCTGGGACCACTGGGGGCGATTGGCGGGGGCGGGAGGTACGGATGCAGCGTGCGTATGCTCGGCAGCTGCGGGCCGCGCGGAGCGGGCTGCATTGTCAAGCGTCCAGGTCGGCATCACGCACAAAGGTTGCACCTTATGTACCCCCACGGGCCCGCACACTCGTTTATGGTTAGCGGATTCCGAAACGCACTGGTTGCAAATCCAATCGTGGGCGATCCGGGATTATCCCCGCCTCACGCTTCCTGGCAGTGACACTTACGGCTTCTTATCTGCTTGGGTTTGCCAGCTGGCTTCATAGCGAGTCGAGATGCCGGCGCAGTCGTGAAGCATCCTGTAAAGATTGACTCGCTGGCCGGGGATTTGGCGATATATGACCTGCGCATTACGGATACAAGGCACGTCGCTCCGTTGCCTGTGTCTCAGTAGTTCCGGATCTCCATTGCTCAATTAGGTATGTCTCGTGCTCCAATTATGAATGTCTCGTCCCTCCAAGCATCATCTCCGCTTCCTCGAGTTAATTCGCCGGGTTGATATCTCCGTGAAAAACAATTTCAAAATGTATACAGGTAGTATACAGGTTGTCTGTTGGTGTGGGGATCGACAAACGGCGGCCCTGAACACCCCATTGCATCAATCCGTTGGTTTTCAAGATCAGTTACATGTCTTCCCGACGATGATCCATTAATTTTTCATTGATGCGCGCACGTCGCGCGGTCTCGGCCAGTCTCGGGGTACGCTTGAACGCTGTTGAGCGCTTAATATCGGTCCCGGCCACACGATCCGGGTCCATATGTGTGATTCTGGATGTCGGTGACGAATTGACTCGGAGTGTCTTGTTTCAACCTCCATATAGCTTCAAGTCTAGGATCAACAGATCAATTGACAGGCCGAATGGCTTCTTCAGGTCTCTCATTCTGATAAGTATGACCGGTCGGCCTCTCGATCAGTGAAATCCCGTTGAACGTCAATTTAACATCCTATCAGATCGATTCATCAGCTACAATACTTGGGAAAGGGAGGTAAAGGGCTCATTAATATTCAAATAGTGTTTCCACACCTTTGTCAAGCTACACTTTGCAAGGTGTTTCGTTCCTGTGCCTGACTAGGGTCGTAACTAGTCTGCTACTGTGGCCGGCAAACTTTTTGCGGTACCTCAGGCTTTAAATGCCGTAGAGCAAACTGGTGACGAGTCTAGTGCCTGACGTCGCAACGACAGACAACATCGCAGTCGAGCGCGGCAGACATAACATCGCAATCTGCGTCATTATACCTGCGACTTGTTAAATTTATGTCCCTGTATCACTTACCATGATTCGCGCCCCTTGCGGTCGGATGTAACTCCTCTGTCCACATAGGTTGGTTCAATCTTATCACTCAGCATTCTCAGTAACTGTCCACCGGATCCAGAATCACACGCCGCAACCACAAGAGAACTAATTTCGGAACACCAACGTTCGTGTCTTGTCCAAACCCAGCGTGAACCTGGATATGCACTTGAACATTGATCCCGATTAGTGTTCAATTATATCGGACAGAATTACAGTTTCCGACCTAGGGCTGTGCGCCGTGCCCGTCGCGCCGGTTCTACGGGTTCCGTGCGAGGGTTCCGTGCGACGGGCACCCGACCCGTTCCGTCGAGGATTGAAAAAAATTCCAATGGGACGACAACGGGACGGATTTCAGAGCCAACGGCCGTCGAAATGACGGCCGTTGCCCGCTGCTGACGGGCGACGATTCCGAAATCTTCTCCTATTTTTTCAAATTTTGGCCTCAAAATCGGCGCCCAAACCTCCTAGAGTTTTTGCGCACCGGCTTGTTGGCTCTTGCGGGCGCCAGCTCCGCTCATAATGGCATCGCCATTGTGTTGAGCATCAACTACCATTTTGGGTCGTCTTGGAGATCCGGTCTTCAAGTTTGGTTAATTATTCCTCAAACGAGGCGAGACGTCACAGACGCGCAGAAAATCAAACCGCGGTCCCAGTCTGCTTTCCGGCCTCTTTTTCTGGGGGAAGAAACATCATCAACATGACTTTCAGCTCCGTTTGACGGTGAAACTCCGACTTCCCGAAAGGCCTTCTTAATTAAACTCCAACTTCTAGGTGAATCAGAGCATGTCTTTCGTCTACTTGCCTCTGTGGGTAAATTCTCGCACAGCCGATCCCGTTCCGTTGGCAGTAACGGCCGTCCCGTCACCCGTCCCGTAGAGATTCTGGAAAGCCTCGCGACGGGACGGCAACGGGACGGGTTTGCCCGTTGTACTACCGTTGAACTGACGGCCGTGCCCGTGACGGGAACGGCGGACAGCCCTATGAATCCGACCAGGAGCGTCGTATCAGGAAGACGCTGGAGGACGGCGGTGGTTCTGGGGCGATTCAGGGAGAGATGGTGAAATCATAAGAGTGCTTTGGGCGTGTGAACGATAACGGCAAGCGGTCAGAAAACGTAACGTAACACGGGTACGGGTTCGGGATCGTATCTCCGCTGCCGTCTAGTCGAAGAGCAATATTCAACCAGTGCGAGATATATTGCGTATTTAAGTTATTTCTGAGGTATGGCCCAACCCAATTGGCCTCGCGAAACGTCCCGGAAGTGGGAACTGCGGCTACGGATGATGATGAGGCACAGCGACGCGGTGCTGCGAGAAGGGCCATCATGATCCGCTGCAACTCAAATAACGACCTACTTGATTGGAGCCTTCAAACCTCGGGTCGAAATGGGAAGGTGACCAGGAAAACGAAGGAGGAGAAGGATGCGTCGACATACGCCGTCGGGATCGAGGTTCCGCCGGAGCTGCTATCACCACTCTAAGAAAAGGAAACAGCGGAGATGCTCAGCAGACAACGGGAGGAAGCAAGGCAACAAATCCTACACTACTCCTCGGATTTCTTTCCGGCGGGTGAATTATAGCGTGGCGTGTTTCTATGTCCACGATCGATATTATTATCCGTTTCATCTAAACTAGTCCAGACTCGTTAGCATCGCCCCGACGCAAGGCCGAGCGCAAGAGGCGGGGCTTGGATTGTTTATATCCCAGCGGCATGGAGAAGCACCCGAAGAAGGCTCACAGGAATTCAAACGGCCGGGGATCTCTGGCGGAGGAAAAATGGTTCACGTCCGGGAATTACCGGCAACGTTAACTTCACGTCAACGAAGCAGTTATATTCTCTTTGCTGTTGTTGATCTGGGCCGCGTTGATTAAGGAAGTTCGAGGCCAACTCGACGGTATGCGGAGGTTCGAATATTTTAAGCAATCATTGG
Organism: Mycena maculata; assembly: GCA_029448575.1. Taxonomy (NCBI): domain Eukaryota; kingdom Fungi; phylum Basidiomycota; class Agaricomycetes; order Agaricales; family Mycenaceae; genus Mycena; species Mycena maculata. Next base: position 367,697 of record JARJLG010000081.1, on the reverse strand, counting down.
TTGTCAGGACGGACATTGGCCTATCCGAATGGATCTCAGGGTCACTTAATTTCAACATTCTCGATCTCTGTCCGCTATCACCGAAGCATTGGCATCGTACGGTGTCACCGCTATCTCCGTGGCCGGTATGACGCAATGAAACCTTCGGTCTCTGAGGGGTTACAGTTTAGGTGACGAGTCATAGTTCCAACTCACGGAAGTAATTGATCGTGTGCAGTTTCAGTTGCACCAGGTAGAAATCCGAAACTCCGCACATCATCGCGGCATTAACGATATACATCGTCCATTGATTGCCTCTTTTAGCAAGGATTCAACTTCAACGCAGCGCACGTACCCGTAAGACGCCGTGGTGATGATTCATTCAATGCTATTTTATGTAACGATGCAACTAGTTGTGCGGTGCTATGAAATCCATTAGTATAGCTGAGTGAAATGAACCGTCAAGGGGACGAAAAACCCGCCTGGGGTCGGCAATTTCGCGTGTCTAGGTACACCAACGCGATTACGGAACTATGGCGGCGTATGGAATTGGAGATACTAGATGGAGCATATGCATCACAAACCGTATGGATTGTCTACTATGAAACCAATGGTCCCAAAATCCGCAAAGAAGACCGCATCCTTGGAGAAGCTGAGGGAATTTCTAACAAGTTCACGGCATCACACCGGTATGAATACGGATGCTGCAATCATGCATGTTTACGCAATTTTCTCGATTTACAATATTGGTGTTCAGTGAGTATTAGCAGGCCGTGAGGTGCCGGACCAGTGGGCCAGCTCCTATCGTATGCGTATAGTTTGAACTATTAGAACGTAGTTGATATTCTGATATCATCGTCCCGAAGGTAAGTATCCCCGACCCACCGACCGCCATCTACTTGAAATGAATATCAATAGAGGAATTTATTGTAGCAACTACGCTGATATCCGCCCCGACGCTCATAGCGGAATCCCGCGTCACCGCCGCTTCACATGATGTAAGTGCGGAGGCACCATGCAAACGCCGGTCCAGGGGACTCTGGGCGGCGGCGTTGAACGATCATTGATGTTTCGTCGACGGCGGATTGTTTTTAGGGTGCTTGGGTTGGAGATAGAATCTGTCTCGCCATTATTCCCGCCCATAGGTGTGCTGACCTTCGGGTGCCATCAAAATATCATGCGTACTGAACTCCAAATTCAGGCTAGGATATACTTACCTGAGGCCGGGACTATATGGTTTCCTTTCAACCAATGCTGTGGCATTTCGACCATAAGTTTAGGCGGAGGGTCGTGAAATGAACCTATTTGGGTCTGGTGACGGTGACGAACCATTTCTCCAAATAGGCTCAAAAATGCGGATATTTCCGCTCCGGCGTTCGCCGGGTTGCCATTTATGGGAATCTTCTCATGATTGCCGAGGTTTGAATGTTAGGTGACAGGTGACATGGCGTGAACTTATGGTCGGAATAGTGCAGTGCTCATGATCCTCACGCCGGCAATACTTCGGGTTCCACTCTCGATTTGCGCCTAGGTTGTAAAAGCATTTGAAACGGAGGAGAAGGATATATTATCGCGGTGGTCCCATGCTAGTGCGTGCTATTCGATCGCACATTTTACGATGTATCCCGACGTCACGGCTGGCGTATGATTAAGCTTTCCGAGATCCGTTCGCGGGCTCAGGATAATATTAAGCTCAGCGAGTCCATTTCGAAGCAATGAGAATCAAAGCTTGGCCTGTCCAATCATGGAAATCTAGGCGCCCACATGAATCAAGAGGAGGTAATATTGATATTACTATTTGTTGTCATAAATCTGGTGCATGGTAAATGCGACGAAAGGTTGGTGGATTTTAATAATTTATGCTGAGCTGTCGTCTCTGATGGAGTCTGTATGTATGCTCTTGATGGGGAACCCTGCTCAAATTATAATATACACCGAAGATAAAATGGTAGGTTGACCGTTGACGACGTCCGATTCAGACGTATCAGATGCACATGATTTGCTTAGATCCGATCCTGAAATAACTTATAAGGAATTCCGTGATGAATCTAGTACACGGGCGGTTCCGCCCAGGCGCAGAGGCAATCAACCTAGGTTCGGAACAAGCCTCTCTCCGGTCCAGCGCGCCGGAGCATCGGTTGACCAAAAGCTCAGCCCGCATCAACAAACAATCCCACAGGGTTTTGACACGAAGGTTTTTAGGTGATACATACGATATTTACAATACTTATTCCGTCCTTCTTTTCTTGACCCTTCTTTGGCCCGGTGTCCATATTCATACCTAAGTAGTTACATGTGTAGATGGGTATCACAATTCACATTGTTAAACAATGGAACGGCGTCTTGATCCGAACCAGGAACCTAGAATCAACCATATTTTGGACCCCACCATCAGCTACTGTTGCGCACGGACCAGTTACGTGATATGTCGCTCAGTATAAAAGCGGAGCTTGAAAATTTTGCTTTCCCTTTACCGTCCCTCTTTGCGTTTGTTCTGTATAGACTCGAGAGCCCAGAAAATGTGCTTGAAACACCGCAGGGAGAATAGTGGTCGTTCTTCCGGCATGCCTTGTTCCTACTGATCCAGTAGCTAATCAGAGTCCCTCTTCTTCACTGGCCGGACTTCGTAATGACACTACTTGCCTCGAATGAACTTTTCCCATACGCTCCAATCTCTGTGATCTCGTTCACCGTCGGCCGCCCGCTACTCTGCTAAAATCAAATGGTGCCGACAACGTAAACATCGCGGACTTAAATCCTTTCGGGTCCAACGGAGGACCGTAGTACGCGGAGCTATCGACCACACAACTCTAAATGCAATCCTTGCGACAGCCTGTTCCATTCTTATATCTTGTCATGGCAGGTAAGGGCCGGGTGAATGAATAGGTTGGCGCCCTCGAATCGTGCCCTGCCAGGCCCTGCCCCTGCGGGAACTACGAATATAAATCGAAGGGGATGAGCGGTAAGACTTGAGCGTGACATACACACAGATACCGAACAACGGACAGTTGGCATCCGCTGGAACAGTCCTGAAGGTGAGAGATGACATCCATGCATTCGGCGTTGAACAACCAATGCCGACTCCGAGCGGGAGCATTGTCCTTGTCTTTTATATCCGTCGGGACAGGAATGGTGCTCATATCCGACCCAACGTTAAGCCTTCTGGACTGTATGTATTCCACCTGACCCAGTTTCCGGGTTCAGGAAACACGATGGAACGCTCCACATCTTATTTTTGGAATTTACGTTCCTTGGATTGCAACACAAATTTGCTAGGTATGAACTTATAAACTTCAAGGTTTGCATTTCAAGCGTCGATCATTTGTTGCTCCGCTGACTTGCCCGTTAACCTCGGAAGCGGCCAACAAATTACAGTTGAGGCCGTGCGGACATATAGAGGAGTGTCAGGGACAAGGGCCCTTTCAAGGCATCGGAAACTTCCCTGACGGCCGAAGCAACGCGGAAATACGGCGACTGATCTCATAGGGCCGGACAAAATGAAGCCCTATGACAGACAAGTAACAGGAGTCCACTCGCCATTCCCACTCCATCCCACCGCGACGTAGGATATAATTACACCGCACCATAGGGGTAAATTGAGAAGATAGTGGTACGGCACACATCTTGGAATCTGGTCAGTTGTTCGGTCGCAGATTATAGAACATGTGGCGGTTTGCAAATGGACAAAGACGGAAGGATGGCTGAAATGGTATGGAAGAGAAGCAAACCTCATTCATCGATTTGCCTAGATTTCATCGGACAGTGGGCTATCGGAAACCTGTTTCGTGGATCATCGATTGCGTTGTAATACAATCGTCAAGTTCGCCGCCCACATCATAAGCGCTCCCTCACCAGTCTTCCCATTAGGAGATGTGATTCGCAGATACCCGAGGCTAGAGCAAGGATCCCGGTGATAATCCTTGAATCCGACGAACTGCGCTCGTCAATCACGAAGAAAAAAACCCCCGATTGGATGGTCGGTATACATGTCATTTATGGGCACTGAAGAAATGGGTTCGTGACCAAAGGAATGTTCCGATACAGGGTAGACTAACCTGCTTGACTTAGGGACATGCGCCGATTTTCCACTACAGATTACACGTCAACGATTTAGAATGCACCACACTTTTACCGGATGACATGCTCGAAACTGGGCACCAGGCGTCAGATATGCGCCGGCGAAACTGGCCGAAATTAACGGGCAGTCAAGATGAACATTACGACGCGACACGGAAGGAGCTTGCCACCGATGGGAGTAAGCGGTCATGGTGGGCAGGGTGAAACTCGGTCCGGATGAGTCTGTTGTCAAGTGTCATTGGCAATATCATGTGGATCACGTAGGTTCAGCGGAATGCCGTTTTTTTCATTATCAACGCCCATCGCCGGGCAATAGTAAAAGGGAAAAGGTGATTTCAAAATAAATCGTTTGTTCGGTCTGGATGGGAAACACAGAAGGGCCGGACAGGACGTCCGGTTACATCGACGCCAGGGATCACGGATGAGTAGCCTATATGCGTGCGTCGTCCATGGGTCGGTGTCATACTTTGCCTTGGGCGGAGACGGCGACAGATGGGGTAGAGCATTTGGGCATTTAAATGATCACTTAGCTTGGTATGGGCCATCGTTGAAGTACGTGCGCTCTAACGCATGCACAATCTGGCGGTGAAGCCAGACAACCACACATGAGAGTTTTTTTTTGTAGTGCTGGGAGAAATTCAGACGAGCGAGTCCAGGCGGACAGAGGAAGGGAAGCGCCAGCGTGGCCAATGTGTCCCTCGCCGCCATCTTTTCTTCGCCTGCTCGTAACCTCATCCAGGGGCGGGTCCATAAATGTCGTCCGGTGGTCGGGGAAATACCCGTGAGATCAGGGACCGGGGAACGGCCTATTGATCCCGGAGTATCCATCGTACAGAAGTCTTATTTTGAAGAGCTGGAAGAGGACCGGGAGGCAAAAGAGACGCGGTAGGGTAATGAGAGGGAATGCCGCACGTACTGGACCATAAATACGACCCTTGATAGCGACAGTGACAGTCCGGACGGCGCGGATGGTGAGGACTGAACGTTGGACGATCGGTGTATACCACTGGGGAAGGGGGATTGCGAAGTGGCTTGTTCAGTATGACTGGCTGCCAGCGTCTACGAATTCGACATGGGCGCTGCGGACGAGAGGACGTGGGAGGCGGTCGTGGTGCAGTCTATCTCCTTTGTATCGACTTCCGGCTGCGGCTGAACGGATAGGAAGGCCGGGGACCGAAATCTTCCGTTCTCAGCCACAGAAGAGAAAAATGCGGTTGAACGAGGTTACGAGAATGTCATATAAAGGCGATCCATTTGTCGAGCCATTCGTATAAATGACTCGCTCGTAGGCACTGGTAGTATTAGTCCTGGGACTTAGAGACTCTGATTTTCTGTCGCCATCTTCAGCCACCGGTATACAGTACGAAATTAGAAAAAGGTTACTTCCCCGTACCGTCAGAAGGTTTCGTTTACAGTTGTTCCTAATAGTATGAGACGAATTTAATTTTTTTTTCGCGTTCCCGATTTGGACCTTCCATATCGAGACGCGCGCGGGTTCGATTCTCGGTGTCTGTTTAGATTTTCAGAAAGGCCAAAACTTTGCGGAAGCAGCCATAGGGTTGAAAAAATGCTGCTTACAATTCTCTCTGCTGATTTCATACAATTTATATGCCAGAGGTCATTCATGGGCCTCCCGCGACACAGAAAAAAATCTTGTAACAGTCCAGGTTCGAACTCACGACCAGCCCGATATGTAAGTTCCAGATCGGGAGCGGGGAAAAAAAGTATTCCCGCTACCTTTAGGTAAGGGTATTAGGGCGCCCTATCATTGCGTCCTGCAGTAAATTCGGTTTTTTGTCATTTTTTTATGAGTAAGCACTGATACCAGTGATTCTAATTTCTCTCCCCAAAATCCAGCGGCTTGTCGAGATCCTCGATGATTGCCGCCAGCGCGCTCGTAATCATGCTGAGCAGGACCCTCCGCGATCTCCGCCTATCACCGCCGGAGTTGACGGACCACTCTTCACTCAACCGTGCCACCACTGGCTACATTACTTCAGCTAAAATGCTGTGTCCATGGTCTGGGTCATATTTTCTGTTATTCTGCCTCCAGTTCCCTTGCTTGTCGGCTGAGACTCGTCTCTTGTCACTGGCAACTGGTGATGGCTCAGTTCTCCATAGATGTAGAATTTGCTGCAAATGTGTCTGTCCCCTCTGATGATTGGATGTTGTTTCGTTACCTTCCGGTCCAGATGTTTGTAATAAATGGGAAGCAAATACTATTGATCCTGATTTTTAAAATTGTGTTCTGACTTCAATACATGGCATCGATGCCTCTCCTACGACCATGCAATGTATTTTGAATGTACTGCACATTGACCATGACTTGTCCAATTATGTGAAGACCTATCAGAACCAACTCTGTTCCTGTGTTCAAACATTGTGCAAAGGCAAACAAGGCGAATGTGAAAATCTCAAAGCTGATGATCTTGCTTGGTACAATGAAGAACCTGAAGAACTTGGCCGCAGCTTGTCTGTCAATCACTGAAGGACAGAATTATTTCACAACTTCGTGAAATGGCTTCCTGTGAAGCTCTGGCCACCTGCATGTTGATCCTGCCAATGCTGGCAGTAAGCCCTGGAGTCTTAACCTATGGTTCAGGTCACTGATAATCCATGTCCGCTCTTCAGGCATGCAAGGTGGGCAACATATATGCCCTAGACATGCTTCTCAACCACCATGGCAGCTTTTGTCTAGACTCAAACCAGTTGTTATTTCAGAATTGATGATAGCAGATCAATAGAGCAGGAAAATATGGAACACATTGCCAACTTTGCCAAAATTTTGCTTTCACGTCCCTCAAAAGGTTTGCTTTATCCATCTGAAGCGGCAGTGTTGTAGTTCTTGAAACTCTAAGACTTTCTATGTGCCCAGATTTCCAATTGCGGGAGAATTGACCTATTGGTGGGGAGTTTTGTCCTCGACCATATACACACGTGGTTCTGACCTTACAGCATCTGTTAGCAAAGACCAATTCATGAACGGTGCAATATTGTGGTTATTAAAAATTCGGGCACATTCAGAGTCTTAGAATTTAGGGACTACAAAACTGTTAAGATGGGGGGAAAGAAAAATGTTTGCAGGACGCTAACACAAAAATTTTGCCTCAGTCGACAAATGATTCTCGGTAATCTCCGTGTCTATCAACCGCTGGTGATTATCTACCAGTCCCTCCAGCGTAGTGATCAAATCACTGTCTTTGATATTTGACGCCCATGGGACTGGCTCAAATCTAAAGTTTGTCTAGAATGGCCACTTCAATATCACACATCCAAATCAACATTACTAATCCAGACCTGGTCTATGGTTCTGCAGGCATCCCGACCTGGATCACCTGCCCTCTATGCCGAAGGGTATACGGCCCCGAGAGTGCAACACCACCGTAGATGATGCCTTCGACAACCTCTCTCCTTCCAAAAATTAGCAGTATATCTCTAGTCATTCCTTACTTCAAATTCATGGATCCACCCATGTATTCTGTGTACATTTTGATTTTTATTGAGGTACAGCAACATATGGGCTAACAGCGAGGGGAGAGCGCAACATTAGGCAGCTGTTGTCAAATTGGTAGCAGGCCTTGCCGCTTGTCGGCCTTACCCGCTTTATCATCAGTCTCAAACTATTTAGGAACAACTGTAGTCTCAAACGTAGGCTCGGAATCTGGCTTGTCTATGAAGGTAAACCTGTTGATAGACCGGCTGGTCTATCTGAGTTCGAATTACCGATCCAATTTTTTTGACGGGGCGGATTGGTCAAGCGTTCGAATCCCAGACATGATCCTTTTCAAAAACAGTTTTCCTGAGTCACCCTCAGCAAAATTTCGAGTTCTTGAAGACCTAAATAGTATGTTAAGAGCCTCAGACACCAGCACAGATTATCACTAAGACTTGGATACACACTGATCAGGGAATAACCATATCGGGCAATTTGTTTGGAAATTCAAACTCAGATCGACTGGTCTGTCTATCGACAGGTTTACCTCCATAGACAGACCCGTTACTGGTCTATCTCGAACGGTACGGGGATGGGAAGGATCAACTCGTGTATGTGGTCCTCGTAATCGTCCATTTACGCGTAAGATATGGGGTCCAAAAATGGACATGAAGCAACATTCCGCGGCCGCGGGTGCCAAATCATCGCCAAATCACGCATTGCCGAACATCTGTTGCGCCGTGCCACCATCGTCTGCCAATGATCCCGTCCTCCCGAGAGAACCCGACGGCCTGGTGTCTCCGGTCCAAGCTGAACAGTGTCATTGTGGGACAGTACAACCTTGGTCAATGGTGAATCTAGGGTCATTTTGGCTTTAAATTCAGCTCAATTTTCTTCTGACTTCCTCCTGGATGTGCAAAGGTGTAAATGCGGTGTAAACGGACGGTACGTACGGGACCTGTACCGTTTGGCTGGTCTGGGGCCGTCACAAAAGAAAATGAAGCATAATTTATACGCCCGTGGTCGTAATACATACGGCTTGATGCCCTAGGTGTGGACAATATGAATAGTGCATGAGATGTGGAAGGAACATCACGGAGGCTACCAGACATGAGCAGGTAGTAGAAAGCACGCTAGGAAAACTTGCACAAAGGACCGACTCCGAGTTCATTGTCTGAATTCCGTCTCCAAGGAGACTACAACACGTCTTTAATCCATGAAATACATCCCAAGCTTTGAATGAGATGAATTAGATGTGTCTTGTGGCTTTTGCATTCCTGTTATCAGAAAGTCAGAGTTTCTTTACGTTACATTTGTATTTCAATTACATTTTATTAAGGGAGGATTTTTTTCACCATTTACATATCCCAGGCAATGAGATTGGGAAGGTGTTCCAAGGTATCATCAGAAGTCATCGACTGCCATCCATCACAGGTGAAATGAACAGATCCAAGCAACTGACCTACATCCCGTCTGACACTAGACACTGAGGGCTTAGTCTGAGGCATAGAATGTGGCCTCGCACGCTACCTGCTGCACAAGCACAGGATTCATTGACACAATGAGTGCCTGTTAGTAGTTTAAATTAAATTGGTCAGAGTGAGAGACCAGTATTTGGGACATGAAGAAGAGGAGATCTGGGACTTGTATTATCAAGTTCTCAAGCATCCACAAGGTGCGGAATGACCTTGGCATTCCGATTCCTTTTTTAGCTTGACAAATAACAACATGTCGTGGATTGAGGCTGATGATTGATATCAAATTAATTTTCAACTGATGACATTTCATATAATGGCTTCAGCAATCAAGGGGCCTGATGTTTAAAGTAACAACACGTCGCAGATTGAGGTTGATCATTGATATTAAATCAATTTTGAACTGATGACATTTCTTATCCTTCAAGGGAGCATTTCATATCATGGCCTCAAGTTAACAGCCATTGGAACTGTCACTCGTTTAAATCCAGCCAGTTACTCCTTTGGGCCGGATTTCGGGGTTTTATGCGGGCATAATGCAACTTCGCGCTAGCTCGTGCTTTGGTCACATTTATTTTTTTGATACAGATTAAGACTCGAAAAATGGTTTGGACCTAATCCCTAATTTACCTGGGCGGTCCAATAAATCATTACAAGTTATTTGGCACTAGAGTGTTCGGCTATGTTGTTAGAGCATAGCCACACAATGTAATCTTTAGCTTTTTCTGCAGATCACAACCACCCCAGTGTTTTGGCGGGTTAGGAAGAAATTTATTATAGGGTAGCTACAAAAGTCTAAGTAGCTGTGGGGAAAGATAAACAAACACAAGAACCAAAAAAAATGTGATAAGGGATAAAGTAATCACACTTCATAATCGGGTCAGAGAGTGCCATTATCGTTATGCCAGTTGGCTCTACGGGAGGAATGCCACATCTCATAGGGGATATTCAGACAAACCATGATAGCTCTCCAAGACACCATCTTTCCAGCAATTTTGCTCAGGAATGGATTAAACCAGTCAATGTAGTAAGAAACAATTATTGGGCTCGGAGGTGAATGATCCTAGGCTCTGCCATGCTGAGCTATTTTAACAGGAACCCGATAATCCCTTTGGAGGCTAGTTCCGGGTGTGGACAAAATTTTGGGATTTTGGACCTGAAACGTAGGCCAGGAACGGACAAAAAAAAATAAGGCTTGAGGGCCAGCAAGCCCAGGTCAGTCAGGGTGTGGACAAAAATCACCAAGTTCAGTGGACTTGGTGGGCCAGAAACTTGTCCAACAACCTAATCTGAAAAAATGTATGAGAAGAGTCCAAAGAATACGCTAACATTGGGAAAATCGTGAGTTTTGAAGCACCGGAAGCTGAACGTTACCTGATTTGGGCGGACTTCCCACGGTCGGCTAGGTGCAGAGTGGACAAAAATGCCCAGATCACATCGAAATCTTCGTGGACAAAAATGGGTGGATCTGGGAATTTTCTGACTGAGACTTCAAAGGGATTATCAGGGGTCCTATGTCATCCTGTATGGATTCGGCCGATGAAGATGGGACTCCCAAAGAAGCTCCTCCATCCCAGGCCAAGATAGAAAATGTGCCAGCCAACTGAAAACTCTGTGTTACATCAGGGCACAATTCTGGTGCCTGCACAAGTCTGTCATTCCACCCACAGTGGTGTTTCATGCACATGTGCCACTGGTTTCTCGAGCACAGCACATCTGTGGGAGATCCTCAAATAAATATGTGCAATAGCATGTTGGACAGCAGATTACGAGTACTTATGTAATACTCGTTCTTTTCAGAAAACTCAGACTGGGGTTTTGAGAGCGTGTCGAATGATCAGTCCGCACTTGATTTAGAAACCCCATTAGTGGCTGTGTTGAAAGGTTTTTCATGAAACCGGCTTCAAATTTTGTGAAGAAATAGTGGCTGTACACCCGTTACGCTATGAATGCCGGTCGCCGTGGGATCCTCTGAAGCGCACCTCTTTTTGGCGTCTCATCGTCGCAATCACCCACTGCAACGTACTTGTCGCAAACTATTGCCGATTGGACTTTTATCATTTCGTGAATCTTCCTTGTTGAGTCCGAAGTCCGTCAAGAGCAACAAATGGCTCACATTTCTGCATGTCAGCACGCCGGCTAAATTGCGGCACTATTTAGTCGAACACAGCCCCACATTTTTTGGGGGTCTACGCGTGTTTGGTGAAACTTTTCTCCCTCTTACCACGGCCCCTTGTTCTTCGAAACCTCGCTCCAAACTTGCGTCCTTGCCCAGTAAGTCATGGTTCCACATGTTAGAGCTTGCCATTTGATGATATCAGGTATGCACGAAACAATTCACACAGAAATAGAGCCTCCGGGTAAGCACTTCTTTGACATGTCATGCCGATCTGAAGTCTTTGTTAGCTCATCGCTGTTGTCCTCCCTTGCCTCTTTCTGGCCCTCTTCTCATGGAGGTCCTCCCTTCTTGTCCACTGTCCGACCTCGATATTTCCTCCCCTGTTGTCATCAATAAGGACATCATTACGGACAGCATCGAGAATGCCGAGATTGTTTTCCTCAATCCTGATCCAGATTCACGCCTCCCCAACCTGGTTCCCATCTGTCCCCGGATCTCTTCATCATCACCCTGGATGTCACGGAACCTGGCTACTCCCCTGATCTTCGCGGTAGTACGTTTCGATAGCATCTCCTCGAACACCTGTCAAACCATTGCTCAGATTGTTGCTTCGTTCTTCTTCCTCGGGGTCGTCAGCACTGGTCTGTCCATCGCTTTCATGATTCTTTAGGCACTGGATTGATGTGTTGATAGTGCCAACCCTGCAGCTTGAAGGATCCACATCAGGGATTGAGGGAGCCGTGCAGCAGAGTACCATGCCATTTTTTCCAGGTGTGTTCTGTCCTTCTTTTGAACCTGAGACCATGCTCATACCTCGAATCAACGCTGACAGACCCAGATGCTTTGTTGTTGTCGTCTCGAGTCTGCGCGGCATGGACGCATTCGGATACCCTGGTATCTGAACCTCTGTCAAACATGGGGTTCGCGTTCACCCCTGACCCGACGGATGCCGTTCACGGTTATGTCAGAGGGTTCATTCGCACCTTAAAGCGTCCCTCTGACCCGACTGGTGCGATTCGAGGCTATGTCGGGGGGTTGATGCACACCTTCAAGTGCATCACAACCCCTCTGACCTCTGAAACCTCTGAACCTCTGACCTCTGAAACCTCTGAACCTCTGACCTCTGAATCTTTGACCTCTGAAACCTCTGAATCTTTGACCTCTGAAACCTCTGAATCTTTGACCTCTGTACCCTCTGATCTCTGTGAATATGACATCTGTGACATTTGTGAGATCTGGTGGCCATTTGACCAAATGAATGTGTGCATTGATACTTTGAACGATTCAATGAATACTGATCTTACATTGAAACAATTCTTTGTCGCTATTTGGCTCAACTTGCAATCACTTCTGATATCTGTGTACAGCGCAGATTCTAGTTACGTGCCTTGGAAACGTTGTAGAAGAATTATATATTATTTTTCACAAGGCATTATGAGCCGACATGATTGGCACATTCTAGAAGTTCCTCGCCATGACCGTATATCGGCAGCCAGGTTATGCAGCCAATTTGCTGACTGTGTGATTGGACTGAATACAATAGCATTGTGGTTGACTTGTTTCGTGATGATTGGTGCTGCATATATGGTTGGTGTGCAGCCTCGAGGTCCCAGCACGAAGGCAAAATGCCAGCCCATAGGGGGCGGAAGTACTAAAAAATTTGCTGCATCGTACATTAACCCATTCTTGATGGGTTCATCGAGGCATTTGATGGGGAAGGACCACCTAACATTTGATTCAATGTATACTGCCGACAAACTGCCGAAAAATGTAATAAATAATCCCTTCAAGTTTTGTGCACAGATACCTCTTCACATAATCGCCCAGAATCTCACCCAGGCCATTCTTAAACCGTTATCCGATTTTCATCATGTAGAACGACACAGTAGACCCTCTACCCAGGAATTAAAATCAAATCTCTTGGACCATGCATGTCACGTAGATTGTCCCGACATAATCTTTGTATTTGAGTTGGAGAAGGACAACTTGATTGAGAAGCGGAAGATGGCTGATGTGACGAGGAAGGCAGCCACTCGACAGGATAAACGGGCAACAAAATTCAATGACATCCAGGAGTCTAAAGCACGCATAAAATCCAGTGCAGCTTTGAGAGAAAAGTGCAACTCAATTCGGGTCCGAAATTCAAAGAACCGTCAGCCACGCTCACTGGGTCCTACAATATTTCCTCCGCAGCCTGCTTCCTTGAAATTGAGACATAGAATCATCATAGGCATGTGTGAAGATGTCATGCCTGAGAGAGTAGAAGAGTCGGGGTGTGCTGTTTGCGGAGAGTTGACCCCAAATTATGAATTGACTGATCGAGCCAAATTACTACAGGTCAATTGGGATTTGTTGAGGAATCCCGGAGTAACACGGGCAGAACGATCTTCTATTAATGACCCAGTTGAAGAATTGGAGGGTCCGATATTTGCAGATAATTGTGATAAGGTTTGTGCAGACTGTGAGGCAAGGTTATTAAGAAATATTGTACCTCTCAAGAGTTTGGCCAATCACACTTGGATCGGCCGGATTCCCTGGCAATTGAAAGACTTATCGTTTGCTGAAAAAATGTTGATCACCAAAGCCAGACACAATCGCTGCGTAGTCCGTGTTGCGTCTGGCCGAGGGAAATTGAGTGCTAATGCCATAATGTTTACTTTGCCAGTAGTCAAAATTTTCAATGTATTACCGCCGACGAGAGATGAATTGAGTGAAGTACTTGCATTTGTCTTCGTGGGTCCGACTAGACCAACCGATGAAGTTTACGTCAGGACCCCTATGTTGGTTAGATGCGTTGGAATGGTTAAAAATCAACCACAGGGACTATGAGTGCTTACAGATATCTCCTGAAAATTTGGCTGACCTTCCAGAATCTGGGATCCCTTGTGGTGTGGAATGGAAAGAATCAGAGGAAGGGGAAAGCAACCTAGTGGCAGAAGCTATGAGTGTACATGATCCCGGCGAGGAGGAAGGGACTTCTACCGGTTCTTGTTCATTTGCGGTGGCCGGCCTTACAGACGAACAATATGATCCCATGGATATTAAAACTTTGAAGGCCAAAGCTCTTGAACATTTGAAAAAAAAGGGTCAAACCTTGGGAGTTGGGCAATCTCGAGAACCCGTTTCAATGTTCCACAATATACAACTGTACCCTCAGATGTTTCCCTGGCTATTTCCATATGGTCTCGGTAGCATCGGGCACTCTGCTCATAAAAACAGACTGTCAGAATTGAGCCACAAGAGACATCTCTTGATGTACCATGATAAGCGATTCCAGACCGATCTTTATTTTCCCATGATTGCTTTTAATGATGCCCAGATAAAAGGTGGTAAAAGTGGCAGCCATTTGCTCGTAAAAAGAAAGAATTTCAAAAAAGTTGCTGAACGTCTGGTAAATGTAGACACTGCCGTCCTTACCGACTGGTGAGCCGAATGCAAAAGGGAGAAAATGTCAAATGTAAATTGGAGGCAGAGCAAGTTTGCTTCGATTTGTTAGAGGATTTGGACCACGTTGGGGGAAGTGTCCAAGGTTCCCTTACAACAAAGAAATACATGCGGAATGAGGTTTGGTCTCTCATTTCCTTCAAGGGCGCACCAAGCTGGTTTATTACCTTTTCTCCCATTGACAATAATCATCCTCTGTGCCTATATTCTGCAGGCAACAAGCTAGAGTTCTCACCCAAGGCTCGTGGTTCAGATGAACGATTGAGGCCGATATCCCAAAATTCAGTGGCAACGGCGCGATTTTTTCATCATATGTCGATGTCCTTTATCAAGCATGTTTTGGGAGTTGACAATGATTCTCTTGGGCTGTGTGGCGAAACAGATGCCTATTACGGGACTGTGGAACAACAGGGCCGACTAACCTTGCACATGCATATGCTCATTTGGATTAAGGGGGCACTGTCTCCTCAGGAGATCCGTGACAAATTGATGAATGTTGACAGAGTTTCAAAGAGAAATGGTCGCTTACCTTGAATCTTGCCATGTTGGAGAATTTTTGACCGGGACAATGACCGAGGTCAAAGCCAAAGTACCGTATCAACCCAAATCTCGCAAAGGAATCCACGATGTGGTCTACGATGAGATGAAGACACCAGTGCCATTGAGATATACAGACCCAACTCAGACACTTCCTGAGGCACCGCCTCCACTGTGCGACGATTGCAAGGCAACAGAATGTGCCCGCTGTATGAATTTGACCTGTTGGTGGTCCAAGTTTAGAGATATTGTAGATGATCTTATTCTCAGATCGAATGTTCATACTTGCCTTAAACCTGTGGCCGGTACAGATGTGACAAAACCATCAAGGCCCGGTATAAGAATGAGAACTGAAGTTTGGGGTTGCCAGAGGAAGGATGGTACATGTTCTGCCAGATTTCCACGGGACTTGTACCCGAAGACAACAGTGGATGCAACAGACGGATCTATCAATGTGAAGAAATTAGAACCCATGATAAATACAGTTACACCGGACTTGATTTATTGCATTCGGTGCAACACAGACGTGACCAGTCTATTGTCGGGGACCTCAATCAAGGCCGTGGTTGCGTACATCTCGGATTACGTGACAAAACCGAGTCTGAAGATATACCATATCTTCGAGACTGTGAAACAAGTCCTGGAGAGAAACACTGTCAATGTCGGCTCATCCACTAAAGCGTATGAAAATTCACGGGTTCTAATAATGCAAATGGTTAACTCTTTGACATCCAAACTTCAAATTGGAAGTCCCATGGCTTCGTTATACCTGCTGGGGAACATGAAATTCAAGGTGTTCTGGTGGAAATCATATGTCGAAGAAGTCAAAAAGGACTGGTTAACCGACGACACTATACCAGGGGCCCCTCAACAGGCAGTTGTTTCCGACATAACTCCGGATCGAGAAGATGGTGATGAGACAGACCGAGTTGTTGTGATGGTCAGCGGAGACGAAATTGTGGGTGCTACAAATGTTGATGATTACATATTGAGATCATCAGCACTTGAAGATATGTCGCTGTACGAATACATTCAGATGACGACCCGGAAGAAAAGGACAAAAAAACAGACACTAGAATTTGAGGCAAGCTTGACTGAAAAGATTGATTGTGAGATGGGGACTGTGGATGAAGGAAGGCCCAAACCCGATGATGAAGACTGGATAGTGCACAATGACGATAAAAGTGTACCTGCAGAAATAGTTGGCGACTGGTCTGATGCCGTATCTTCCCACCCATTTCATCGTGATCATCCTCTCTACAAAACCCATTATACACGGTGCGACCGGAGGGATCCAGAACAGATGGTCCCCAACTTTGTAGGTGGTGCGTTGCCTAGGATGGACCAAGGAGACAGAGAATTCTATTGCTGCACAATGCTTACGTTGTTCAAGCCTTGGCGAAGGGGCTTGGATTTGAAAAACGAAATCGATAACTGGCATGAAACCTTTACAGATTATGAATTCAGTACCAAGGCCAGGAGACTTATGAAGAACTTTAATGTCAGATATGAATGCAACGATGCACGTGATGATTATTCGTCCCAGGATCGCCAGAAACAAAGAGCGATGCCGATGTTTTCAAGATATCAAAACCCTGAGAGTCAACCCGACCAGATTAGGGAAGAATTCACATACGGAGAAGATTTGGAAGCAGACAGTGATACCAACCCAATGATCAAGGGCCCCAAAGCACTTGCGAGAGATGTCTTAATGTCGGAAGCAAAAGATATGTTGAAGACATGTGGATGGACGACCCGGAAATCCAGCCTTTCTCCATTGCAAGAGTTTATACCAAAGGTGCGATTGTCTGGAAGTCAATGGAAGATCAAAGTCAATAACGAGAAAGAAGAACTCCTTGAAGCCAAGTTTCGGAATGCACCAGCCAAGAGGGTTACACGGACTGCACAGAAGGCCCCGGACCGCTTGGAGGGTGTTACCCTGCTAGATTCTTACTATTTCACCAAATACTTCAAAGCAAAAAATCAAAAGGCCCAAAAGGTGGTTGAGAATGTCTCCAGTTCATTTGGCCTGAACGAAGAACAGGATCGGGCCTTCCGACTGGTAGCCAATCATGCAATAGCCGAGGATCCAGCTCCGCTAAGGATGTACTTGGGTGGTGTGGGTGGCACCGGAAAATCACAGGTTATCAAAGCATTAATTAAGTTTTTTGAAGATAGAGGCGAGGCTCACCGATTCATTGTGTTGGCTCCAACAGGCACGGCAGCAGCGTTATTAAATGGAAGTACTTACCATTCCGTTTTGGGTATAATTGACTCGATGGGAGGTGAAAGACACGAGGGAATTGGAATCAGAAAAGTTCAAGAACGGTTAAGAGGAGTGGAGTACATTTTCTTGGATGAGGTATCCATGGTTTCCTGCACGTCAATGTATGCTATCAGCGCCAAGTTAGCCCTCGCCCTCCAAGAACCACACGAGGCATTTGGTGGCATGAACATGGTATTTGCTGGAGACTTTGCTCAGCTTCCACCGGTCAAGGCATTAGCTCTGTATTCTTCAGATAAGAAAGTGTCCCCAGTGGTGCATACAAAACAGCTAATATCAGATCAGAAAATATCGATTGGGAAAATCCTTTGGCAACAGGTTACAACCGTGGTTATTTTGAAATACAACATGCGGCAGACAAAAGATACAGCAGAAGACATCAAATTTCGAACAGCCCTCGCAAATATGAGGTATGGTGCATGTACCTCCGAGGACTTGGCCTACCTTCAAAGCAGAACAATAAGCAGGCGGCCTGGACATCCCACGTTTCAAGATCCTAGATTCCAGAATGTATCATTGATCACTGGCTTGAATGCTCAGAAGGACAAAATAAATGAAATGGGCAGTGAACAATTTGCACGCGACACCGGTCAAGAACTCACGGACTTTTATTCAGATGATGCGGTGACTGCCAATACTGGTTCTGATAATAGGAAACCCAGGCCCGTCAGAAACAAGACAGTTCTGAAAACTACTAAACACTTGCTGTCAGACCATCGCCAGCAGCAACTGTGGGACTCATATCCGTGCAGTTCAGAGCACATAGCAGGAAAATTGAGACTGTGTTTGGGGCTCCCGATAATGATTCGGAATAATGATGCGACCGAGTTGTGTATGACAAAAGGTCAAGAGGCCGTGGTTGTTGGTTGGCACGATGCTCTCGGCCAACGTGGACAGACAATATTGGATACCCTTTTTGTTCAATTAGTCAAGCCTCCCCGCACCGTACAGATCCCAGGGTTACCTCCTAATATTGTAGCATTGACTAGGGCATCTAAAAAAATCTGGTGCACCTTACCGGATGACATGTTAGTCCAAATCGATCGGGAACAGGTTTTGATCTTACCCAATTTCGCAATGACAGATTATTCTTCTCAAGGGAAAACACGGGATGAAAATATAGTAGACCTCAACAACTGCAGGACTCATTTTTCGTACTACACAGCACTGTCTAGAGGTTCTACCTCTGATGGAACCGTAGTACTTCAAGGAATAGACCCAAAGAAAATCACGGGTGGAATATCCGGCCACCTACGTCAAGAATCCAGGGAGCTGGAGATGTTGAATGAAATCACAGCTTTGAGATATTTGAACTCCCTTCCGCCCTCCGTGCAAGGGATAAACCGACAAGACATTCTACGTGAATTCAGCTATGGAAAGGAAGGCATTATCAGCCAGCAGACTTGCACGAGAATGTGAGGTGGAAACTGGGAGACCCCGATCTAATGCCAGCAAACATAATGAATGGTAAATGGGAACTAGTTGGGGCGGATAGGCCCAAAGATAAGACACAGAAAGTGAGCAGTGATCCTCCACCGGTGAGAGGAAAGAGGAAAGCACCTGAGACCCCGACCAAAGCACCGCGGGCCAAGAAAGGTAAAATCACAGAACCTATGCCTGTCGGAGTGGCCTGGGATCCTGAGGATTATAGCTGTTCATGTGACACTTTGGTTACACCTCTGTATGATGTATGGCAAGAACACGGCCCCAAATGGTCAGACAAATTTTATCAAATGGGTAAACATCTGGCTCAGCTTGCCAACAACTTTGCATCGGTCAAGGCGAAAACAGGTAGCCTGGAAAATGCGAGAGATCTGATGCGGAGAGATTTACATAATGAAAATCCCTCCGTGTTCCCATACGGAGTTGCATTGACGTCGATTGATGACTTGAGCGACAAAGTTTTCGGAGAAAATTGTTGGGGAGAGATAACGGTCAAGTGCTTGAAATGTCAATACAACGAGATTGAATGTGACGGGTTTGAGACTTTCCAAACAGTTACCCCCAGTGAGCGCTTGAACGCCAGGCATGGTCAGGAATACTCTATAACCCACTGGTTGAAATCTCGAGAAATGGCGAAGATCAGAAGACATTGTCCAAACTGTAGCCAAGGCTTGGTTTCCATAACCAAACTGATGGCACCATCACCACTATTTTATCTCTTGCTCGGGGATTCCAAAATTTTGATCAATGCCGCTGTGAACCTCATGGTAGGCTCAGATCGTGTCCGTTACGCACTTCGAGGTGTGGTGTACGCTGGGGATGCACACTTCACTTCCAGAGTAATCAAGCCTAATGGGGAGATGTGGTTCCACGATGGGATTGAAACAGGCCAAACAACAATATGCGAGGGGGTGATGCATATTCAACGACCAGAATACCTCTCAACTTGCATCAAGGGCACGAGTGTGAAGGTTGCGACTGGCATCATTTATGCTAGGTTTACAATTAATATGGGCTCCGAAATGAGTACAAGTATGCTTGGTGGTCCAGAATACTCAGGGAGGGAACTTGAAAGGTGAATGTCCACAGGATCCAACCGATGTCATGGCGGAGGAGGCCACCAGGAGGTGGCAGTGGGGTGTGTTGTAGGCTGGTAGTTAGGTGTGTTTGTAGTTTAGGTCATCATTCCCCTGGTGTCTGTTCCCAGTCGGGGCCACTCCACAGAGCAATTGATATCAACGTACCAGGGAGTGCGAGAGAAATTGTTGAATCATAGATGACGGCATAATTATAGTCGTAGTTTTGATATGATATTTGTATGGTACGAGAAAAAAGGACCAAGTACGAGTTTTTGCCGGGCAACACCACGGCCCTATACCCCAAGTAGATTGGTTGGTAACAGGCTCAATGGCATTGTGGTGCATACATCCACATGAATTTCATGTTTGGTGGTGTCTGCCATGGTGACCATAGCTATAACGAGACCAAGGACCTTGAGAACTTGGTTGCTGGCATCTTGGCTGAGACCACATATCAGATGCAGCCAGGTCACCAGGGTGCAGATAATAAATTTGAGATGCTAACTAGCTGCAGCACGTCCTGGAAGAAAAACTCAGCAGCTTGTCAAATGCAAGAGAATCCCCAACCCTTGTCTGAACCAACTTCATTGTGAACAACTGTGCAAGTGCCATAGGCAGCCAATATTCCTCAGCCACCACTTTGCTGCAACAACATTAGGAGTCTGATATCAATCAGTCAGTACTTTGAGACAAATTGCATTCTGAATCTGAATAGACTCTTACCAGAGGCAAAACTTCAGCTTGTATGAGTTTCAGATACTTTGCACCATGTTTCGACACTGTGCCCTTGTGGTACCACCTGCCCTTCTTTGTTGTCCCATCGCTCGCCAGCCAGGTTTGCGCTCCACAGTCATGAGAACGGCAAGGGCACAACACATAGTTAGCCTTTCCCTGAGGATGTTTCTCCGTGGTGGTATAATTCAGGTGTGAAGTGCGCACAAACTGGTGAAAGACAAAAAATGCCAATCTTAGATAATATTAAATTGTGATGCCATTGATAATTGACTGCAGTTTATTTTCAATTGTTTGTATTCTGGCTAATGGTTCATTTATTGGACTGCCGAGGTAAATTAGGGATTAGGTCCCCAACTTTTTTTACATCTCAATCTACATCAAAAAAACAAGCGCAACCAAAACGTGAGGCTGCGTCGTACCCATGGAAACCCCCGAAATCTGGCCAAAATGGTCTGAGTTAAACAAGTGACGGCTCGAGTGGCCATTCCATGACAGTTGCCCTCAACCTTGCAAGTGCCAGAAGTGACAGTTGCTTGTCTGCCGTAATAGGGTGTGTTTAAAAAAATTTGAGAGTTTTACAAGATCGGCCGTAGTACACTCAATTCTTAACTGTTTCCCTTGAAAATAGGACCAATAGATTCACGTTCAAATTCCGGAAGGCATCTCTTTCCGGAATCCGTCGACAGCGTGAGAATTGCCTTTTTCAGCAAATATAGGAGCTTCTGCGCACAGTTGCTGTAGCATTAGAATTTCGCTCGCACCCAATGTTACACAGCTCTCGCGCCACCTTGAATCCCACTGTTCCCGCGTCATGTAGACAATGTCAACGTGGAGCAAATGAAGAGAAGGAAGAAGAAAGCCAATGGCTTCCCGGCGCAATGTGAGGTCCTGGTGAGGATACCCCGACATTGGCCCCGCTACGAAGTACATGATAACTGACAAATAGAAATCACAAGATCAATCCAACTGCGCAGCACATAGAATCAGAATCTCCAAAGTAGGGTGGGAGGGAGGCTAAAGAAACCACAAGAGAACCAAGTGTTGCCAGTCCAGAGCAAGAGGAGAGTCAGGGGTGTGTGTGATCGACATCCGCTGATGCACAAAGTTCAAACCCTGTTCTCGCGATCACTTCCTCGTAAGCGAGAGAACGTCAAAATTTGATTAGCGAATCA
Organism: Mycena maculata; assembly: GCA_029448575.1. NCBI lineage: Eukaryota > Fungi > Basidiomycota > Agaricomycetes > Agaricales > Mycenaceae > Mycena > Mycena maculata. Next base: position 345,920 of record JARJLG010000081.1, on the reverse strand, counting down.
AGTTCAGGGTGTTACAGGGCAAATGTGATCTGCTGACAGAAATTCTATCGGTCCGATGGTGTAGTTGGTTTATCACATCTGCTTCACATTTTCGGTGTTTCGCAGGCGGTCCTCGGTTCGATCCCGGGTCGGATCACTTTTTTTTCTGAGCCTCATTTTTGCTTTCGCTTAGTACCTGTTCGCAGGCGGTCCTCGGTTCGATCCGGGGTCAGATCACTTTTTCTTCTTCTGAAGAACTCGTTGGTGGTTTCGCCTGGTACGCCTTGCAGGCGATCCTCGGTTCGAGCCCCCGAGTCTGATCACTTTTGCTTCCTGCGTCTTTTTCTTGTAATTTAATTTTCATAGGCTCCGTAATCGAATTAAAAACGATCAATGGCTATTTGAGAACATATCTCCATCAGGCACGTGACTTTGACCGTATCATTTCGACCAAAGGTTCACGGCTCACCTCAATTTGTTCACCGGCAAAGGTGTAATTCTCAAATATGGGTCTATGGCAGATGCCGAAGCGGAACCTTGGCGTTTTGGGGCCTGTTCAGGTCCCAGAATCACGTTGTCACCTACACCAGAATTGTTCAGTTCATGAGCTTCTGCCACCCATCACCTGAATTTCTAGTCAAAATAGTATAGTATCCTTCCATGGATAACCATCGAGTCCAGTATCCCCACTAGAGACCACAGTCCACCACATTTTTCTGGAGGACCAACAAGAGAGGCAATGATAGATGGATTGAACTGTTATCAGCGCTAGCAATTTACAAGGCAAGCAAGGTTCGGAAGGGCGAAAAAATGATACCACAAAATGATTTTACTACGTACAGATGGATCATTGACTTAAACAGCTTGAAGCAACTGAGTGGTTGATTCATGATTCGCGAAGCTTGAACCTTGGATCTTAGATAATGTTTCAGTGGTGGTCAGAGGTCTGGGGAGCGAACCGTGATTACAGCTGTGAACGTTGCGGACCGTCGTGAATGCGTGCTGACCTCAGAAGGAAAATAATGGTCAAGTCAGGAGGAAGGTCAGAGACCGCGAACGTCGGTGTTACCCTGAACTTGGAACAAAACCTCAGTAAAAATTGTATTTTTTTCTGAGCTCGTCCCCGCGGACCCTGCCCGTCTTTCCCGAATTTCAAATATATCCTTCTATTACCAACCACCAAAACTCGCTATTTTCTCACTGGTGTGTCGCAAGATGAAACCAATGATAGCTGTGTGATAATGACATCACCGCGCCCAGCCGAGCGGGATTCGGCATCAGAATGCGGGAAGCAAGTCGGAACACAGACCATGTTGTTACCATCACGACGACGCCAGGAGCTGCGTACACATTCGGGCTCCGTATAAGCTGGCCCGGTTCCCTGTCAACGTATCCCCGCGAGGTGGAATTGTACTCTAAATATGCGCTTCTCGCTGGCAAAGGGCACCACAGCTGGTTCTGTACCGCATCCTTGGAATGCCTCCGCATCTACCTCTGCCCCTCCATCTCGGCCCTCAAGGACAGGTTCCTTCCATTTATGACAGGAATGACGACCCGAGAACCCCATTGCTGTCGGGATCTCGTAAGAGCGGAGACTGGAATTCAAAGCGTCCATCCTGGGTGAGGCGACACCGGCTGCTCATTCTGGTACTCGCAGCAGTCGTGGTCGCAACATCCACCCTCACCTCCATTTACCGCGAAGATTTCTCCCGTGCCGTAGTCGCTATGTCCTTCCTTTCCTCTGAAATGCCAGCTCAAGACCCCGAGACGACTGAGCCCGACTCCGAAGAACCATTCGATCCTGTCGAACTCGCTCGGCTTAGCGTGGACGCGCTCTTGTCCCGTCAATCCACAACCTTGGAAACAGCGGTTGCACGATACATACTCAAAACTCGTCGACCACCTCCCCCGAATTACGACCAATGGTTCCAATTTGCCCAAGAACGCTCGTGCTTGATCGACGAATATGACCAGATCCACCGGGACTTCGAGCCATTCTATCAAATGGCGATGGAAAATCCAAAGGAATTCCAGGAGATGGTCAATCGGGGCGCGGCCGTAGTACGTGTGCTCCTTTTGCTTTCTATTATGCCAACATTCTTGGGCGTTAGATTGAACAAAAAGCCGTCGAAATGGCCGTAGTCGAGATTAAAGAAGGGAGTGTGGAGATTCGCAACGGCGGAGAAGTAGCATATCTATCCAATTGGCCGATTACACTCGGACGGGTTCGTCCCTGTCTTTATTCCCCTATTTCTCTTACCTCCTCGATACAGTTCTCCGCACATCTACCGGATATGAAATTCCTTCTTAACTCCCGCGATGAGCCGCGGGTGGCTTTCAATCTTCAGGCAGAGGGTTCTTTAGAGAAGGCATTCCACCCAGAAGACGCGACTCCCTTCGAGATCGCTCCGCGGCCAACAGCCGAGTTTTTCAAACACCACAGCGGATGCCTTATTCCGGGGAAGGCCCCAGGATTCCCGACCAGTATTAACGATGATACGGCGTGTGAGTGGCAATTTTGTTGGCACCCAGTGTAATTTAAAGAATGCCAACCACACAGTCCTCATCTCCAGCGCTAAGTCCGGATTTACTACGGATCTGTATCCAATCATCAGTATGACGAAGATCTCGCCATGCTTTTCGGATATTTTGTTCCCCACTGAGGTATGTATCCTCATATATCCGGATCCGTCCAACTCGCAAACATATGTGATGGCAGTACTACTATGATCAATCCTGGTGGTCAGGAAAGTATGCCTACCCGGACAACATCCCATGGGAGGACAAAAAGCCGCAGATCTGTTCGTCCTCCCGCTGCCACCCCGCACCATAGCTAATCGAGACTATGTTCTCACAGACTGGCGAGGGATGTCCAATGGCGGGCAGATCATCGGCTCCAACTTCCATTCGTTCCCCCGCTTCAAGCTCGTTGATCTGGGACGTGCACACCCGGACATCATGGACGTGGCGATCACGCGATTTGCGGAGACGCTGTGCCTGGAGGGCTGTGACCGTGAAGCTGTAATGAAGGAATACAACATCACGGGGGACGGCCAATCGCGAGAAGATTTATATGGCTACAAATACGCTGTCGACTTGGATGGAACCACGTTCTCGGGACGGTATCTAGGCCTGCTGCGCTCGGGGTCACTCGTGTTCAAGGTGTGTTTTGCCTGCGGTCACTTGTTCTCGTTAATCCGGGGTTTTACAGGCCACGGTGTTCGAGGAATATTTCAACCAGTGGCTAAGGCCGTATGAGCATTACATCCCCGTCCTCCCCGACCTCTCGGATCTCGTGGAAAAGATAACATGGGCGAACGAGAATCCGGAGGAGGCGAGGCTGATACAGCAACGTGGGATGCAGGTTGCAAAGAGGATCTTGACGGACGATCAGAACGATTGTTATTTCTTTGCGGTTCTGTTGGAGTGGGCGAGACTCCAGGCGTATGCACAGACCGTCGGGGCATAACGCACTGGGTTGTAATTGAATTATTCTGCGACTGTGATGGCATCAGATTCAACCTTGATTCAGCTCCGCACTACAGAAGCCGGAGCCCAACCGGAACACTGGCACCCTTGCAATCCGGCGTAGTAAAACTCGTAGTCACCGCCCAGCGGGCACTAGGTAAATCCCGACGATTGTTACCAATCAGTGTCATGTCAACGCCGATCTTCTGGTTGCCTTCTTCATAGGTTCCACATATCCCCGATTTTCTATTTCCCGCTACCGGCAACGGTAGTGCTCCACGGACAGCAGCGATTCCAAACCTGTGCTCCCTATAAAACCCTCTTCCCGATGAATTCGCACGCTAGCAGCCGGTCTGTCCCCCGACGTCGACGTCCTAATATCCACAGCAAGTCTGTTGGACTACCATCCATTTCCGAACCATGTCAATGTCGCTTCTTTCCTATTTCATGGCACCCAAATCAGCCTCATACACGCGGGCGCACGACTCCGACTCGCGCGGGCCTCCAGATGGCATCGATGTCCGAACCCCGCTCCTGTCATCACGATTTCCGCAGTACGAAGACGACGCTCTCGCGGAACTAAAACGCAAACGCGCCAAACACTCATGGGCCTGGCGGCACCGGCGCTTCCTTGTCACGATCTTTGGGATGCTTGCGCTGTCTGGGGCGATCGCTATTCTTGCTAAGCGCCGTCTTGCCGTCGGAGCTGCTGGCGGCGATCCAGAGCCGGCGGTGGAATCAGAGGAGCCGGCGCCAGAAGCACCACACGTTTCCACCGCTCGCCTGCAAGTGGAAAACCTTTTTTCCCAACAGTCCAAGACTCTCTCCCAGGCCCGGGCGCGCTACTCCCTGAAGACACATAGACAGCCTCCGCGGAACTTTGACCACTGGTTTCACTTCGCTCGGGAAAACAAGTGCCTGATTGACGAGTACGACCAGATACATCGTGATTTTGCGCCCTTTTACCAGCTGGCGAAGGAGGACCCTGTCTTTTTCCAAAAGATGATAGACCGCGGCTCAGAAATGGTCAGTTTCGATGAATATGGGCTCGATGTGGGCGGTTTATCCTCTTTTCCAGATGTTGGAGGATCCGAAGGGAATGACGACGATCAAAATCCAGGCCGGAGAAGTACACATGCCGGAGTACCAGGGGACCTCGTATTACTATGATTGGCCGCGGACGCTGGGGCGGGTATGAACTCGGTTCATTTCGCGATGAGGGAATAGCTGACGCGACCTCATAGTTTGCCAAATATTTGCCAGACATGGATTTCATGCTGAACGGCCGTGATGAGCCGCGTGTGCTCTTCAATCACCGCGAGCTGGGGTCCAAAGACGCCGCACAGGAGATCAAGGATACCCCTCCGTTCGAGATTGCACCGCACCCCACCGGCGACTTCTTCAAGAACCGCCCGGGATGCACAATCGCGAAACAATCGTCGGGCTTCGCGGAGAGCGCCAACGACGATGTCTCGTGTGAGTGTGGTCCGCGTCGCCCTCAGTCACTTGCTCACCTTGAATTCCGGCAGTCCTCATCTCCAGCTCGAGCACCGATTTCACCACGGATTTATACCCGCTGCTGTCGATGACCAAGATCTCGCCTTGCTTCTCGGATATCTTGTTCCCCGGCCAGGTATGTCCAGCCCCGATCCCTGACGCGGAATTAATCGTTGCCTGCGCAGTATTTCTACGAAGAATCCGGGTGGTCGGGGAAATTCGCGTACCCCGACAACGTTCCGTGGGAGGAGAAGAAATCGCAGCTATGTAAGTATATTACTCGGAGTTGCGAGGATAGACGTTTACGAGGGAATTTAGACTGGCGCGGGATGTCGAATGGCGGGCATATTATCGGAGACAACTACCGCCATTTCGCGCGCTTCAAGCTGATCGACCTCGCGCGGGACCGTTCCGATGTCCTCGACGTCAAGATGACGCAGTTCGCGGAGACCCACTGCACCTCGGAAGAAGAGTGCGCGCGCGACGCCATCATCGAGGAGTACGGCATCCATGGCCCGGGCGACGCCAGGGAGGCGGCGTTCAACTACAAATATCTGCTCGACGTCGACGGAAATACGTTTTCGGGGCGCTTCTTGGGACTTCTGCGGACGGGTTCGCTCGTATTCAAGGTGCGTTGCGGCTGCGTACCCGTGCGCAGGGATGGGCACTGATATACGCGCCAGTCGACCGTCTTCAATGAGTACTTCAACGATTGGTTAAAGCCATACGAGCACTACATTCCCGTGCTGCCCGATCTCTCGGATCTGCTCGAGAGAATAGCTTGGGCGGAGGCGCATCCGGAGGAGGCGCGTTTAATTCAGGAGAATGGGAAGTAGGTGGCGGAGAGGGTCGTAACGGACGCGCAGAACGACTGCTATTTCTTTGCAGTGCTGCTCGAGTGGGCGCAGTTGCAGGAATACGCAAGACAGGCTTCAGGGAATTCCAGTACAAGTGAACAATAGATTCGGATAATATAATTGATGTCCACCGTGATGAGGGGAGATAGTTGTGGGCAAGGTAGCCACTTTATTCGAGTTTTTCGAGTTCCGCCAGACGCAGTAGGACGACATCCTTGCTGGTCTCCTCTATTTCTCCGGCCAGGAATATTTCGTCCAGGATGGCGTAAACCTTTTCCAGATGCTTGAATAAATCATGGCGAGGAAAGTACGAAGACTGACTTTGTAGAAGTTGAACACGAGGTCTAGCTCGTTTACGTTTTCGAAGTAGTTATCTAGCAACCCAATCTTCGGCCTCCGGAACCAAAGAAACACTGTAACTTACCGAGGACTTCGACGAAAAAATGTATGGCTTCGAGATAGGCAAGCTCGTTGTCATTTGCGTCGACACACACACAGAAAAAGAGGCCCGCATATCGCCGATAGACGATTTTGTAGTTGCGGAACTAGATGTATCAGTCAATGATAGCGGCAAGGTACGGTTGTCAGAACGAACCTCCACGAAGTTGGACTGGAATTTCTGGTCCCTGGAACTCACTGCCCTATGGACTTCGCCCCGTAGTCGTACCTGAAGTCCAACATGAGGAACGTCTCGGGCATCGAATGGGCCCTGACCTTCTCATCATCGTCATACGGGACATACCACTTGGAAAGTCTTGTCTTTCCTTGTCGGTTCTAGTTTGGGGCAGGTGTTGTGGTCAGTTCTAAACTAAACAGAAGAGCGAAACGTCAAACCTGGATGAGGATGAATCTAATCATGAAGCAAGCAGTGACGGTGCAGCGGCCGCCGCCGGCGTGTGGGATAGCCGAGGGGGCTGTGTAGTAGTTTGGTCGGGCTTGGCAGCGGTTTGCTAGTTACTTAACCGGGACGGTTTACCGACGGATCATGGCCAAACTCAACGCGCAAGGGGTACCCACCGGAAGATGCCGAGACACAGCCTCTTAGGTAGGTAGGGTCTCGGACCCTCTTAATTCACTTTTCGGAATTTGCTTAGAACCTTGTAAAAACATGTTTACAAGCATCAGAAAAAATCTGATTTTTTTTCAAGTGGAGGTGAGTGGGAGCGAACATTTTGTAAGGCCGGAATCAAGCTGGAATTAGCATTTTCCACCTATTAATGTTTGACTTTGTCTCAATCTAAGTTGAATTCGGCCAAAGAATCACGCTGTTCGGAACATTACCGTTGGAAATTTCCATATGGGGCTCGGCTAATAGGTACTACCGTAGGCCTCGCGCGGGTCTTAATTCACTTTTCCGACCCTGTGTCGGAAACTTTAAGGATGGGTACTCCTTGTCAACGCGTCCGCCAACCGGGAACGCACCGCAGCGGCCCATCGTTTGGATTCGGCGAAGCTTAGATCTTTCCCACAGAAAATTCCACTTCCCATTCAAATTGCATGCATTTGCCGCCCTGATTCATCCACGTTGATCCCACAGGCCACGGACACCGCAAGCTTTTCATTGAATGAGGGTCCCGCCCCCCGGCTATCCACCATGAGAAGCCCCTGTCCTCATGACACTTGAAATGGCCGGACTATGTACACCTCCAAGCCGTCATTGCATAAAAGAATTTCAAGAAATGTCATCAGGAAATAAATTTTCTTTTTTTCCGGCTAAGTCAGATGCTTCGCACCCGTGGCCCACCTCCGTGATGCTCCTGGAAATAATTAGACTCTGGTAAGACTAACATAGGGTTGCTCACTTTGCTCCAGCCTCTGAGCTTGGGGCTCTTGCCAATGAGTCCTTTGATTTCGGGATTTTTCGTTTTGTTCGAATACAGCTACCTTCCCAGAACAGCCGCGGAGTCTTGGGAGATACTTCAGATGAATCTTTCTCTCAAATTTATTCCCATCGACTCGGACGTTGCAAGAGTAAGGCTGGCTAAAAATACGAGTACATTTGAGTATACTCGGATTTAATGTTAGAATTACCATTAAATACAGCCTCAGGATAATGTCAGGTGCTAAAATTATAGACCATTAGATTACATTAGAGTAAGATTATATTATGACGCTGGTGCTGTATTTAATCATAATATTAAGTAGTGCGGGTACACCCCTCATTGAGCATTGCCTACTCAAAATATTGTTCTGGCTCAGGTGTAAACTGGTTCTCAAGTCTCTGTCTTTGCATCGCCCCATAGTGGATGTCCGAGTCTTTTGAGGGATACTCTTTCGCCACTATTTTGCCAGTATCCTTGGCGTTCTCGGGCCGCTGAAGGCCCCTTTCTGTCAAAGGCAGACTACTAAACACTGCTCCGGTGCTCCGAGAATGCCCGAGATTATCAATCTGTCATCTTTGCCTGTTGCTGTGTGCCATCCACTTTCTGACCCTCTTTTGCATTGCCCGTGACATCCTGGCTATTGCAGGAGTAAGTATTGCAGTCAAAGGGCTCTTTTCGAGCAGCAAGCACACCATGTCAGATGCTTGGTCTTCCATGGCTGCTGCCACCACTGCTGCCACTGTGGTGAAGAATGAATTCTTCAACGCCGGTTCAGAATGGGCTTGACTATTTGGAGGGGATTATCATCCATTAAATATGATTAAATAAAATCACCATCTGATTACAATACATTACAATACTCTTACGAGTAAATATGGGTCTTGATGCTAATATTATGTTAAGATTACAGTACATTATGCTCTGGAGCCGTATTTAATCATAATGTTCCACCCTTATGCGAGAGGTATGCCAGGTGTAACCAGGAATTGCTTTCAAAGCAAACTATCCGGCATGGCGGCATGCACAGCTTCCGTACTAAGGTCTTACTTATATTCACCGATTGATTGTATCCAGCTGAGGCTTGGACGACCTGATACCTTTTTCCTTACATTTGGCCCTTCCTCAGTGCTGGTTATAATATTGCATCCTCGCCGGCATGCACTCATTCACATATTGTCTGATGCATTCAAGGGGCTGATCCAGGTCAGAGAAATATAACAGCTCTCAAGAGGCAGTGGCATAGTGCCCCACAAGAATTTATTCAAAGCTTCACGTTCCATATCTGCTATGGTAGGGGACATGACTTCATGTCAAGTCACAATTTTGCGAATTTTGGCGGAATTTAGGTGCAAACGACAGGAAAATAACGTGTTTCCATTCAAATTTCACGTTTCGGGCTCTGGGTATATAATTACATAACCAACCCGCCAAATCTCAGTAGACACAATTTTTTAAGTGAGTGTTCTGAGCCTGTTGAAGGACAAGAAGAAAGGAAAACCAGATTTTGCACTTTAGACAGCAGCTTGAGCTGCCACTGCTCCGAAAATTGTGTTTAATAGGATTACACGTGATCAACACGTGACCAGAACCCGCCAAATTGGCTCTCGAAAACTTGATTTTGAAGATATTGAAATTTTGGCCCATGCACTGTCTTCTAGCTACCAAGAGCTGCTTGAATATGTATTTACAGAGTATTCAAACAATATTTGATCTTGCTATTAAGGTTGCAAGTTTCTTGGATTAAAGTTGTCACGAAGTCGCGTCCCCTACCATACCTGGACATTTTATTGTTGGCTCCGGGTCACCGCGATATGTCATTAACCATTCACGGCGGAAACACGCACATGTCGGAGTCTGAGGATGTCCTATATTACTTCCTTGTTCCTTGCCAGGGATCCACTGGACTTACTTCAACTTGTCACGGCAGTCAGGACACTTCGGATCGGCCAGGTTATTCAGTTATGTATGGGTGATTTTTGTTCGCGATGGAGAATAATTCAACGGCAGATGACTTCCATTACACTTTGGCACTGCAAGCCCATCGTGATTAAGTCCTTCCAGGGCCATCATATCTCCGCTTACTCTGTGCGCATAATATCATAAAAATGCCTTCAGTTTGAGGTTCCATCAGGCTAGTGTCCACATTTTGTTCCCTGGAATCTATTCAACGACCTAATAGCCCTTCTTAATGACATACCAGTCAAGTTTTTGAATTTTCTCCAGCTTAGATGCAGGGGGCTTCCACAGCACGAGAACACTGTATCTTGAATTGTAGCATAGCATGAAGTGTGTCTGGGTGCAGGTTCCTCCCCAGCCGTGGTTACGAGGCTCACAATCTCAGTAGCGGTAGTTTTAATTTAATTGCTGAACCTTTAGGTTTGGCTACCCTGGGGAAGATCAATTTTGGCCCATTTTCTGCTATAAGTGCAAACAAAGTTTTGTCATATTGTACTTGTCATGCATGCGGATTCAGGAAACTGGAAAGCAAGCAATAAAAATTGCAAATATATTTCATGTCTTCTTGTTTCTTTCTGCTTGTTCTGATGTCAGATCCCAAGGTAATGATATCCACGGTACTTATATCGAATACTGTCTGTTTGTCATTTCTGCTTTATGTTCGCGCCTGATCCGGCTTGTCATTTGCCGCCTCGGCATTTCCCGAACGGTCCAGCCCTTCACCGCCACCTCTACCATTTCCATCTACAAGTCTCAAATATGGTGATCTTGTCGTCGAAATAATAAGGGCTGGGATTTTGTCCTGGGTCCTGGCTCCCCTCGTGACTCCTACAGGATTTACTACTTTCTTTCAATTACTTTGATTCATGTATGCCTCACTTAGTATCTTTCCATTTTATCTCGGCACAATATATGGTACCGCTAAATGTATAAAATAGCCGGGATTTTCTTGTCCTTTTCTGTATCAGGCAAGATCAGGCACTGTATTGAAAAATGATTGCTTGCCATCATACATGTAATATGACCGTCAGAACCCAGTGAACAGCAAAAGCCTAGGTTAGGGAGTCGTACCCATCTTCGTCACTTCGTTACTCCGCGTAGCGTTGTGAATCTTCGTGACTTTGATGGAAAATTGAGAATCTTCGTCACTTTGCCTGGTTTCTGTGAAAGTTCGTGGGTTCCGCTCGGCACCTTCAAGAACTCGGAACACCGGCCATCAGTGTTCCTTCACACAAGCCGGGGTGTGTTTTTTTATATAGATCCCTCGTCTTAACACTAACCGCGAACCCTAACCACTAACCTCTAACCTCTAACCACTAACCTCTAACCTCTAACCACCAACTCTAACCTCTAACCTCTAACCACTAACTCTAACCTGCTAACCCAAACCACTAACCTCCAACCACTAACCCAAACCTAACCGGCCAACTCGGCACCCCATCACTCCGTGATGTGCCGAGGGGGCGTCGTTCAACAAGCCCAGAATACCAACTCACGAAGTTCCATAGAAAGCCAACAAACTCACGAACTTTCGCAGATTTACACGACTTCCCATCAAAGTTACGAAGTTTCACAGCATTAGCCGAAGTAACGAAGTGACGAAAATGGCGTGGACTCTAGGTTAGGTTAGAGGGCATGAGGATTCTGTGACAGGAGTTTTTGATCCATTCAGAAGCTTCTCTCATTCTTGAGCAGACTCTGCAGGACTACACAGCTCCAGAGGGGTCAAGATTTTCTCTCAATAATAGTAGTCTAAGAACATAAAATTTAAAATCTCAATCTGTCCTGAATTGGCCAGGTGGTTTCTCCCAAAGGGTGTGGTGAATATATTTTTTGCAATTACTGTAAGTACATACAAAGCTCTCACTCTCCACAAACATCTTTCTACAATGAGCAAGAATACCGGAGGAAATCTGGATTGTTAGAGTTCATTCTTGAAAGTTACCTCTTCTACTAAAGGTTCAAAACCTGCCTCGAAGAGGCCTAATCCACGTCATGGACGAAGTGTGTTTCGTTCACTATCTTGGTGTTCGACACTTATCTAGTCCATATCAGGCCACGGCCAGGTAGAGCTCGTGTAGCAGTTGGCTTTTTGTTTTGTTCTAACCATGAACAGTGTCGACTATGCCACGGCTGAGCTGATTGGAAAGACTATTCGGCAGTATGAACCCCCCAGGTCCCAGAGCGACACTGAATCACTTCCCTTGTTTCTTGCAGCGAGTTCCAGGCCAGCACTATCCTCACCATCGCCGACCGCCTCCGTACGGTGATCGACTACGACAAGGTGCGCCTCCCGACCGGCGCGCTTACACTGAAATCGAACTGCTATGCAGATTATGCTGTTGGATCAAGGCAAGATTGCTGAATTTGACTGGTGAGTATTCTGGTTCATTCAGTATGAGTCTAATGATTGTCTTGTCATTCAGTCCATCGGTCCTTCTTGCGAACCCGTCATCGAAATTCTACGCGCTGTGTAAGGCGACGGGGAGGGAGGAGTTTGCGATGTTGAAGAGAATGACGCAAGGTTAACTCGATCGGGGCTTCCAAGGGAAGCGATAACAGTTTCACGTTCCATCAAGTAGGCTGGTTGTCTACGGATATTAAAATCCCGGATTCAGATCCACCTGACAGGACCACATTGGATCTCCCGCAAGTGTCTGGTTAGAACTGAATATTACGTATGATGAGGCAAACAATAACGAGCAGTGGCTGCACAGTAAAGTCCTTGTGAACGTCTACATAGCCAAAACGAGTCGCGATCAACAAGACAACGATGATACAAGCACGGTCCAGAAATCAGACAGAATCATACAGAATCCCCCATTATCTCTCGTTGCATCTTCTTCAACTCCGGCCAGCTGGGGAGGCCAAACTTATCCGGGATCCCAAAATTGCTCCTGCGCCGCTGCATGTGGGTCTTGTGCAATGGACGAGCACTGGCTGCATAGTCCGTCAAAGGGCAACTCGCTCAGGGAATCTGAACCCCAAGAGTCGGCAATACCGTTCAACATCACGCCCCGGGCCTCAGAGACTGTGACCGCGCAGCTCTGGGTGGAGAGACATGATTCTTGAGGAATGAAATTGAGGTATCCGTGAATCGAAGCCATCGCCCGAATCATTTCGGGATAGAATGTAAGACAGATTTGTTGTTCGTGTGGACCCAGTGTTCTCCACGGCTCCCCAGCAGCCAGCATTTCTGGGATAGTGTAGGTGCATACGTTGTAGTAAGCGGTCGGAAGAATCCAGATGGCGCCTACTTCCGAAGCGACCCGAAGGACGATAAGGTCTGTGACGATCCCCGGAGGATAATGTACGTGGTGCTTTGCAAATATGGATGCCGTCTCCAGGAATACCGGCAAATCCGTGGGATGCAAGGAGTCAAGGTGGGACAGAGCTCTTCGGAAAAGATATCGGACGTCATATTTGTGGGCCAGTCGGAGTACACCTATGACGGTGGCAAAGTCGACCGGAGCCGGAGGGGGCATAAAGAAACTTGAAGATATATTAACTCACAGTAATATCGTTGGTGAGACGTTCGACATACCTGGAGTCAAATACAGCTCTTAGGAACACTTCCACTTCCGCGGCCGAGTCGTGGAGGCGGACGATCGGAATTCCATCGATTGAATCGCCGTCCGCGACAGGTGGTTGAGGAAACGCGACCATATCACGGAATACGGAGGAGCGGGCTCCAAGAAAGTTGCCATAGAGGCGAAAAAACGTGTCTTCCGCGCGAAAGATGAGGTCGGCATCGGGGAACCAAAGGTCCTCGACACGTCGAAGTCCGGTTGGAAGATTGATATCGGACATATGCCGAATATCCTTTACCTCGTAGCACCTTAAGCCTCAGTGGTTGGAGCCTGAGGGCGAGGAAGTGCAAGGCGCGTGACTCAGTGACTGTCGTTCGATTCGATCATTGATTGGGTACCCACGATCTCGTGTCCGGTTTCTCTTCCGATTCCCAAGCCTTGCCGAAGTCTCTTCGACCGACGACGCCGCGACTCTCCTTCGCATATGGCCGTTTGTTTTACTATGATCCAAAGCTCAAGGCTTAAGGGAAAACCAGCGACTTCAAAGCTTCAACTGATCTGCCCGGACAAAAAGGCGAACACGACCTCCGCCTCCTGGACCTTGAGGCGACTTCAAGCCTCAGTTCAAGGCGACTTTACGGTGGCTTCGATCGATCGTTCTCGGCGGTGACAGGAGTCGTAAAACAACATTTGACAACACCATCATGTCCAGAAGTCCTTCAGCTGTGGAGCTACATTCTTTATGGACCAGCCTCGGGGAAGAAGAGCGCGAGTGGATGCGTTACCAGCCCTTTCTACAGGAGCGCGGTTACATGCTACGGCCGCGCTATCGGCCTGGGTGGGTCTCTGACGTAGGGACCCTCGGAAGGAGTGCCTGGGACTGCGAAGACGCCATTCCCGCCCCGGTTCGATCGCTTCGTCGTGAGTTCTAGACAGAGGCTCATAGTTTGCTTACAGGGGTTCGACGTTTTGGATGCTACGCGTATCTCGGACAACGCACAGGTCGTGCTCAAGGTCGTCCTAGCGCTGTCGACCGAAGCGGCTATCGCTAAATTTCTTACCGACGAAACGGGCGCGTCGAACTACACAATCCAGTTTCTGGAGCTCATCCCGCTGTACGATAATCCCGAGTGGGTGTTTATGGTTATGTCCCGCATGCGTCAGTGCTCGCACACGCCATGGTTCGCCACTGTCCGCGAATTCACCGAGTTTGTAGACCAGATTCTCGAGGTTCGGACCCATCTTATCGTGCGTTGTTGTTTTCTGAAAAGGAACAGGGTCTCGTATTTCTGCATAACAAGAACATTGCCCATCGGTCAGTTCTCATCATTTTACCTCTCCGCATATCTAACATCGTATCCCTCCCAGTGATATTTGTGCCATGAACATTGTAATGGACGCATCCCGGATGATTCCTGGCGGATTTCATTTCCTCAATCCGACGACTAGCGACGGCACAAATTATCTGCGCGATTATCACGGCGATGACAGTGACTCGCGCCTCGTCAAGTCCCGCACTGCTGTTGCACCCGTAGATTACTACTACATCGACTTCGGACTCTCTGTACGATTCCCCAGCTTTGAAGCCCGCCAACTAGTCACAGGGGATTTTGGCCGTCTGCGCAAACACGTCCCCGAGATCTCCGCCACAATACCGTACGACCCATTCAAAGTCGATATCCGTCTGCTTGGAGAGATGCTGCGGTCAGATTTTCTCCTGGTAACTAGCCTCTATTTGACCTCTACCCGAGCTGACTCTTTCTTGAGACGTACACAGGATTGGACTTCATCGTTCCCTTTGTCAAGAAGCTGCGCCATCGAAACCCACAACGACGGCCAGATGCCGTTGAGGCGCTGGCTGTGTTCCGGACCCTCGTGTCCAAGATGAGCCAGAGGAAACTGGCGGAACCGCTAGAACATTCTTTCTGGGATAAAGAGCGTAGAGCAGTACTCTTTCTGAAGGGGCTCGGGCGACATTAGCTCCACAGTATATTATTATTCTTGTGCGAGTCTCATATTCGCCTGCCCAAACTCTGGCCCCAATATTTTTAACTTGCTATTTTTCGTCTCTGCGTTGCGAATGGGGAATGGGTATATTGTCCTACCTCTCAGTTCGTGTTGGTGAGCGGCCGTTGCCCAGCATCCTCGCGTGCAGGTCGTTCTAGCATCCGATACTTACACCATATCTGCCAACCTCGTCTCGTTTGAATTTCTAGCTCGCTTCCTACCTGCTGTTTAATCTGGGACCGCGTAGGCAAATCTGTTCCTCCTCACTCATTACACTGCCAGATCCCTTCTCGGAATCAAGGCAGAACGACCAGATGTTGTCTCTCAAGTGTTCTAACCGCAGGCGTCCATAATTCAAGAGTCCATGTCAAAATTAGTGAGTAGTTGTGTATAGTGGCTCTATTCAATCTGTTCCGAGAACGATGCGCGTGGGACATCCTCCCATTGCTGCGTCCAACGTTTGTTTGTGTTGCCAAATCCGACCGAGTACCCCCGGATCTTAAACTTCAAAGATCACGTAGGATAGACGTCAGAAAAACAGTGCCTGGCATTGTACGCTTTCCGATCCTTTACTGCCCGAATCGCCATTTCACTTCGGTCTCCAAAAACTTGCCCGTGGTGCCGAACTTGCCTCCCAGCGCCACGAGCTCGGGGGTCGGCACCAGCGTCGCAGTAGCCCAGTGTACTCCGTATGCGGCGAGTACTCGATTCGTAAGCCGTTAGACGGGTCTGGGGCAGCGTAGTTCTCCAGAAGCGTCAGCGTCGCGGCGTGGTCGACCCATGTGGAGATCACTACGTCCGTAGCGCTGTGATTTACGATCACGAAGTCGAACGCGGTTGGCGTTTTTCGACGGAAGCCGTTTCTACGGGTCACGTCCAGATCAGGTGGGGTTGAACATGAATCCAACGCACGTCCAGTAGTCTTCGAGTAAATTACTGAGGGGGAGGGACGCATTGGTGGGGTCGGAGGATTTCGGGTCTTCTTTAACGACCGCCTGTTCAGAGCACTGGAGTGGATAAAAGGGGATCGTGACCGCATGCGCGCTTGTAGAAGAGCGCTGTTTCGTACTTACTTCCGGGAAGCTCGCTGATGCTAGGGAGAGTGCTTCACAGAGGTCGTAATATTTGCACGAATTGGGTGCTCACCTGAAGATGAATAATTTGACTCCTACTTGTGTGGCCACTTCGACCATATTCTTTCCCTGTAGGGCTTCGTTTGGGAACTCGTTCCCCCCTTTGAAGGGGAGCATGGAGACCTAAAAATATAGTTAATTTATTCCAATGCAGGAATTCGATCCACCTACCGCAACAACGGCCTCGCTGCCACGGATCCGGAGAGCGTTTGCCAGGGACGCCTTGTCAAAGGAGCCGACGTTGACGACTTCAACACCTCGCCCCCTGAGCTTCTGGGCCGCCTCATCATCACACGTCCGAGTGATAGCTCTCGGAACAAACGTTCTATCGGTAAGGAGGGCATTGAAGACAGCGGAACCTAGTTTTAAAGGACCTTGAGGGCTACTTCTGCACGCGAACATATCTGAAGGTCGGTTTGGGTAATTTACCCGCCATCTAGACCCCTGAACACTGAGGGAGGTTGCAGTGAAATTTTCCGGCAGAAGAGAGGAGTTCAAACATTCAAACCCCGTCGAACATGACTGCACGTGATCTCTCAATTCTGATGTGAACTTCAATGGCCTGGAGATCCAGCATATCGAACAGATAATCCCGGGCGTAGAAGCCAACGGGCCGTACCTAGTAGTATACTGATTTTTTTTAGGTATGCAACCACACACCATAGGAAACAATAACAATTTTACATTGGTTGAATTAGGTTGAACTTCGGTTGTATCGGAGGCAAATAAATCTGCAGAATTTATGAATGGTCTTCCATTATCTGAGGCCCTGCTGCTGTACTTCTTGGTCCGCCCTGTTGATGCATAACTAAATTGGCGTGTGTTCATGATCTCCGTGGAAATATATTTGGACCCCCTGTGTCGAACTCAAACATTGGAGGAACATTAAGATAATTATACTGCACCATTCAATGGAATAAATAGTTGTGAATGAGCCCGATGTGTTTAAAAGAGAGAAATATGTGTTGCGGCTTTGGCCGTCTGACCTCCAATCCTGGATTACGGATCACGCCGCCGTTCTCTGTTTGCTGATGCAAGATGAGGTGAATATGACAATCTCGAAGAATATCTGCCGTCGGGAAGGATTTTGAGACGGCCTTTCCTTCAGAGGAACCCAAAGCCCGAATCGTTAAGCGCCATAGATTTGCCCGCCTTTCAAGTTGAAAACACCGTTAATCTTACGTAAAGTGGGCCTGGCGGGTGATGTCGGGTCGGGACATGGCAATCGGATCGCGATGAACACCGGGCCCGCGGGCCGCGTCGCAGCTCCTTTTTTACATTACAGTAGTGACGCGCATGCCCGACTGCGTACGGACTCGAAACGACATCCACCTGCGTCCTCCAGTCATCGCCCGCACGTTGGCACT
Source organism: Mycena maculata (assembly GCA_029448575.1). NCBI lineage: Eukaryota > Fungi > Basidiomycota > Agaricomycetes > Agaricales > Mycenaceae > Mycena > Mycena maculata. The sequence continues at coordinate 328,303 of JARJLG010000081.1, read as the reverse complement.
GCCCCGGAAGATACGGTTTCGTGCATCCAAGAAAGCGGACATCCATGAGGAAGTGGCCGTGGGCGCGTCTGAGGTTGACGTTGGGTTGACGGGTGCTTTGGCTGAGGGACCGGAATAGATTAACCCTGTGTGTGTGCATACGCGCGCGATCCATTGACGTTGATACTTCGTTGATATTCAGGCTCGCGCATCAGACTCACTCGGTGCTGCTTTCCTTCTCCTTGCGCAGTAATACCCTTCCCCCCTCTGTCCCGTGTGTATCTCTCCATCCTTCCGTTTAGAATTTCGCGCTTATCCCCGCTAGATCCATCCTCGCCTCTCTCCTGTGCAGGCGCACATGTCAATGCTGCCCGCTTGTCGTCTGGCGGGAGAACACCTGCCAGGAAGGAAGAATATGTGCGTACGCACGACCTCATCCTGTCGAGTTTATTCACTGACGTAGATATCCAGATCCGCTCTTGCCCTTGATGATGGACGCGCTTCCACTGTCCGCTCGTTTCCTGCATGTCCATCTTCGAACAGGCGTCTTCGTTGATTCACCTGCCTACGCCCCGCTTTTCCATTAGCTTCGTCCAGCATCGAACCCAGCCGACAATTCAATTTCCGTGGTACACCCACCTATTCCCGTTCCGCGTAGCAGAAGAGCCCCGCATGGCACCATCACCATCTCCATCTCCCCTTTTATTCGGCAGCGACGTCTGCAGCCGCCGCCTCCGTTCCCGTGCGAGTACGAAGATCTAGATAAGATACAGTACGGCGCGTGCGGATGCGTGCTGCCTGACCCACGAAGATGCGTGTGCACATGCGAGCCGCATACACACCGCTGCCGCGGGTCCGTGCCCGGCTTTGTGTGTGCAGCTGCTTGGCCCGCGCCCGTGCGCGCGTACGGGGAGCGAACCAGTCCGAGATGAGACGAACTGTTGCTGGGCGAGGCTGGGACGGGCGAGCGTGCGGTATTTATGTTGGGTAATGCATTCCGGTGCACTTGCACTCCGCGGCTTTGGGGGATTCTGGGTGCGATGGACTGTGGGTGTGGACGAGGAAGATTAGACGGAAGTGGAGACCTTCGGTGTCAATGTAATGACATGAATTTTGAGATGCGGAAGGGCGTAGACACGGAGCCGGCCCTACGTGGGGTAACAAGACACAGTAGTAACTAGCAATTTATTTGAAGTGATTCGGCGCGTAACGCGCGCTCGAGTAAACCTTTGTTCATTTTTTCTTTGATCGCTTAATTTTTGCCCGATCGACCCAAAATAAGGTGCAAACAGGGCTACTGAGGAGTTGCAACAACTTGCAATCAAGTTGACACGTAAGTTCGATGACAGTGTGAGAGCTGTCAATAAGCGAAGGCGGTGCAGCGGTTCTCGACACTTTGCTATGATTTTGCCGCTCTCCCTCATTTTCACGCCTGCGGCTTCACTGAATACGTCGCAAATGCAAAACAACCAAATAGCCATCTCTGCAGCTGAGCGAACAAGACGCCAGGGGAGCCGAGCAAACATCGTCGTAACCTCCCCTCTGGCATGAGATCAACTGCGGCAGTGAGCCAGTGACCTGCATGAACTGCGGAAAAATATGCACGGGAAGCCACGGCGGGCCTGATGCGCCCTCCCATTTTGACAGCATGGATGGATCCATGGCGGCAGGTTTGATCCCACCTTGAAAAGCGGACGATCATTGACGGTAGGCGTGCGCCGAGGAACGCCGACAACCGTTGGGCGGTTACCAGATGGTGATGTTGGTACCGTGCGAATGTTTGCTGCGGATGCCCTGCACGACGGCAGGAGAGTTTCCGCAGCGGCGGGATTCGGTTCTGGACGTTGCGGTCGCTGGACGATGAAGCGTTTTGTCCGAAAATTGATGGCGATTTGTGATACACACAAGATGCACGTGAGCCATCGTCCTCGATTCATGCGTTGTTCACCAAGCGCTGCTGCGGAAGATTTCTTTGCTGACACTACCGTACAGGCTCGCTACACCCTTCTCTGTGTGCAGCGGTATCCGGTATATAAGGATTTCTCTACCATGACATTATCTTCACCCGACAACAAAGCCATCTCGAACTCCGCGTCAAAATCGTCTCGTCAACCATGACCTCAGACAATTCGAATAAGAAGCAACCATTACGACGGGGGAAAGCCTGTCTCAACTGTCGGTATGTCCTCGGCCCTCATAAACTGGGAATTCGTCTGACGAGTCCCCACATTGTTACTAGGCACTTGAAAATTGCAAGTTCTTTCTCTATGTTCAATTAATCCATCATTTTGTTGACTTTCAATCATCCCATATAGAGATGTGACGGCACTGTGAGATCGTTCCTCTGGCCCGAGTTCATCATCTCACTGGCATTCGCAGCGGCCAGTGTGTGGACCATGCCAGCGAGTCCCGAAAGATGATCCTTGCGAGTTCACCGACACCACATCTCGAACGCAAGAGCTCGAACACGCCGTATTCCGCCTGCAGTCGCGAATAAACGAACTGGAAGGGGCAAGCGGTTCCTCGAATTATGGGTTTCCTTACGACAGTCAGCACGCCTCGGCTAGAGCTTCCCCATTCTCTTCACCAGGTACCCGCTCAGTCCCAGAGCATTTACTCATGTGTGCTGACGGTTATACCAGGATCACAGTCCTCGCCCTCTGAGGACAGCTCATTTCTTGGGTTTCAGGAGCCGCCCTTGGTCATGATACAAACGATGTAGGCCCCCATTATTTTTCATTAGTTCTCCTTTGACGGCGGATGTTTCAGCCTGGACTATTTCCTTCCGCACTCATCTCAATTCGGTTTTTTTCCTGCACCCGACCCGTTTTCGTGACGCGACGCTACTCCCGCTGCCATTCGGAGATGAGCGCCGGCCCTCGCCGGCTCTTCTCTCGGCCGCGTACCTGTGGGGCGTGCATCTCTCGCGGGTGCAACCGTTCCTTGCCGCCGAGCCGGTGTTCCTGAAGCGCGCACAACAGCATATCTCAACGGAGATCTCAGCCCACACGCCGCCCTCGCACGTCCTGCACACTATCCAAGCACAGGTCCTGCTTGCAACCTACCTCTTCCGGAATAAGCGCTTCCTCGAGGCAGAGTTCCATGCGAACGGCGCCGCGACGCTCGTCCTCGGTTACCAGCTGCACAAGATCCGCTCCTCGCGGCCCATGGAACCGCCCCTACTCGGCGTGCCTGTGCTTTTGGAGATCTACCCGGCGCCACCCAAGGACTCCGTCGAAGAGGGTGAGCGCATCCGGGGGTTCTGGGCCGTGACATGCTTGCAGAGCAACCTCAACATCGCGCTCAACTCTACCAGCGGGTCCTGCGTCCTCGAATCGCCTGGCGCGGACATCGACACGCCGTGGCCGCTTGAGCTCGCGGACTACGAGGCAGGGCTTCTCCCGCCGGACTACCGCGGGCAGGAGAGCATCCGACACTTCCTCACCGACGACCCGCTCCCCGCGAGCCCCGTATGCATGCTGCACGCCAAAGCGTCCGTCCTCCTATACCGCGCCACGCGCCTGGGGTCCAATTGGAAACCTAGTACGTCCCCCTGTGTCTTACCCCGCATCCCGCTCACCATCGCCGCAGATCTCCGACCGCAGGAACTCGCATCCTACACGGCGTCCTACGGCTGGCTCGACCGGCGGCTCACGCAATTCTGGGAGACGCTGCCGCCGATATACGCGTTCTACGCGGACGCGGCGGCGGCGCGCACACTCGTCGTCGCGCACGCGCTCACCGCGGCGGCGGCTATCAAGCTGCACCGCAGCCCGGGCGCGGCGGACCCGGAGGCGCAGCGCAAGTGCGTCTTCGCGGCACGCGCGATCCTCGAGTGCCTCGGCGACACGCGCGTTGTCGACTTTGTCGTCGCGCACCCGATCGTGGGGTCCCTGGGGTCCCTGGCGTGCGGGGTGTTGATGGAGGAGGTGCGCCGGGCGCGCGAGTTCCGCGCGGGGTGGGCGGCGAGCCTGGGCGGCCCGGTGGCGCCGCCGAGTGCGGAAGAGGGGGCGCTGGTGCGTGACCTGCGCGCGGGGATGCAGACGATGGGTATGCATGCGGGGGGGAGCCCGCTGATTGGTGAGTTTCTTCTCTTCGATGTGGATATCATTACTCATAACCTTCACAGAGTACCAGTTGAAGAAACTACAGCAGCAGTATGAGGCCATGTAATCAGCGCGCGCTGCTGGTTTGTTTGAATATTCCAGGTCTCTTCCCTGGGGACCTTTCCCACCGCAGTCGCGTTCCATCATTCCTGGTGAATATTTCGGCACCTCGTCTCGTTTCATTCTCATCGCCAAGCTATCATACTTAGTGTACTTCAAATCCTTCATTTTCCCCCGATACCTACTTACACACCACATACCCCTCCACATGCTTCAGTTCCCATATCTCCCATGTTCTGTATATTCAGACTCAGCACTTTATTAGGACTCGACTGTTCCCAATGTATAATCCCAACGAATGTATCGATCGGTACGGTGGAATGATGGAGGTTCGTCGTACGAACAGCAGAATTTGTATTGCATTTGCCTGTGCGTTCATTTCAGGAGACACTTCTCGGACGGTGTAAGACCTGGAGGCGGACGACCGGAATTCCATCGACTGGATCGCGGTACCCGGCAGCTAGTTGAGTAAACATATTAGGGAATACGGAGGAGTGCGCTCCCAAAAAGTTGCCGCAGAGGCGAAACCAAGAGGTAGCCACCGGAAGATGCCTAGACACAGGTAGGGACCCCTTATTTCACTTTTCGGACAAACCTTCCACTTCGAAAATGCATTTGGACACTTGAAAAAAAATGAAGAATTTATGCCCACTAACTTTAGGTAGTGGGTCCTGTACCGCCCTATTTCAAGTACGCCTTTTTCCTACGACAATCAATGTCATTTGCGTGCGGTAGGTACGCTCTTTTTGTCTCTCTCTTTCTCTGTGACTGAGACAAGTCATAGAGGCCCGAAAACGGCCAAGTCCTTAGTCGGACTCTCGGATGCTCGGTCACCATTTAAATGAATGAATAAATTCTCGGCCGCTTCAAGAAGGTTGATTCTTGAAAAATTTCGTGAGTTGCGTAGAAGATGTGTGATGCAAGGGAGCAAAACGGCATTCCAGTACTTGTAATGGTTTGGCAGCGAGTCGAACGGGTTCAGTCTGTTATATTTGCTATATCCATCCCTATGGTGTACAGATGCGCTCCGAGCGCTACCAAGCCTTCCGTGCTGTCCTGAGTTCTCGTTGATACTAGAATCAAAAGTTACAGGGAAGTAACACCGTACAAAGGCGACATGATTCAATTTCCGGAGGTCAAACCTGAATGCACCAAAAAATTACGGGATGCTTCTCAACACCCTCAGCGCAGGAGCGGTGTACGAAGTCTTGAGTCCGTGTTTATCACATTGTAAATCCTCTGCATTGTGTGATGGAACGGGGACAAAACCAGAGGCGACACGTAGAAATGGCCGGGCCCCGAATCGAACGGAGTCGCATTTGTATGTACCAATCTGATGGGGACAGACGCGGTGCAAACGCTACCAGGCGTTCCGCGTACTGTTGAATACCTGCACAAGCCTTTGTGCGAACCCTCAAATTCCGGATCATGCGTCACAAAAAAAATCCCAAGTTAAATTAGAGAGAGGAACGATGGACCTAGGAACGCCGCTCTGGTGTTATGTCCTGGCATCTATTTGAAAATAACAATGGTAGCGCGCTTGCGGCAGAGTGAAAAATGCTGTGAGTTGCGTAGAAGATGTGCTACGGAAGGAAAGAAAAAAACGGTACGGGATCTTAGATTAATGGCTTGGCCCCGAGTCGAACGGGTTCAGTCTGTTATATAAGTCCATCATTCATCTTCCATGGTGTACAGACGCGCTCCGAGCGCTACCAAGCCTTCCGTGTTGTACTGGGTCCTTGTTGATACCAGAATCAATAAAGTCGAGATTGGAAGCGTGACATGTTTGAATTTCCCGGGGAATGACTTGCGCACGAGTCAAACCGGCTCCATCTGCAGTATGGTTGCAGATAAAACTTCATGACAAGCCTTAATTTTGACTGATTCTTCTTGGGATTGAAGATTCTTCAGGACCCCAGAACCCTGTTTCAGTAACAAAATTTTCGTTCCAAGCCTTTTTGTACCGTGGGAAAATAAAACGCAAAATCTGGCCGGCTGACCGAAAAAAAAAGTGTAACTATTGGAGTCTCTGGGGCATTGGAGATCAATTTTGATGTAAATAGTGCATCTAATGACTCTCTATGCTGCTTGACAACCATTGAGGCTGACATGGGCATACCTGTGAACCGGAAAAGGCAATTGATCTAAGGTACAGCCACCGGCTAAAGACCGGCCCGGACCAAAAACGCAAAATCTTCGTGACCAAAAACATTTATTCGACTTTTTAGAGTTTTGCTCCGAGGGATCCATAGAGGACCTTCTTAGGGTTATTCATGCAATAACATCGTATCTCAGTAGAAACTGAGGTGTCAGTAACGATTTCCACATTGGGACAAAAACTTGTCACGAAGTTTGGTCTGCAACCATACCACGATGGAAACAATGCATAGAGGGCGGAGCGCAGCCAAGCCCTTACTCGGTTTCTTTTCTTTTTTTTTTTTTGCGGAACGATAGCAGGGCTGGACAGTACAATTGTGAAGTACTCCCCGTCATCTACTCAGACAACAAATATGCTTTCGAATCATCGAGCTGACCTAGTCGTCCCGACCCTACCCGTTGGTTGGTGACTTGGGACAGTTAAAACCCAGTCTGACGGAAAGAAAACTACCGCCCGAGGAAATGTGCTAATTAACACACTGGCATCCGACTGATTTCGTGACGCCGCGTGAGGGGGGATTCAGCTCGACACCATTGGCTCAGGTCCAGCGTATTCGGATTCTTCAATGCGTGGGCACACCTGAATGGATGAATAAATTCTAGGCTGCTTGGCAAGGTCGACTATTATGTGCGACAATGTACTAAGGCTTGAATGGCCCCATACCAAACATCTGGAATGACTGGGGCCGAAGTCAACCAGACTCCCACTGTCATACCACGTCGAAGATAATTAATAGGGGCCGGAAAACGGCCAGGCCCTTAGTCGGATTCCTGGATGCTCGGTCACATTTGAATGAATGAATAAATTCTAGGCCGCTTGTGAAGGTTGATTCCTGAAAATTTTCGTGAGTTGCATAGAAGATGTGTGATGGAAGAGAGTAAAAACGGAATTCTGGACTCATGGCTTGGCCCCGAGTCGAACGGGGTCAGTCTGTTATAAGTCCATCATTCATACTACATGGTATACAGACGTGCTCCGAGTGCTACCAAGCCTTCCATGCTGTCCTGAATCGTTGAATACATAAAGTCCAGATTGGAAGTTGAATGGAAAGGAGACATACTATTATGGCCTCTAATTTTTTTCCCATTTCCGTATGTCTCCGCTGATTGTCCCTCAAGCTCGGTGTCTTCTCACTTCAAAACTGTTCTTCTTCCGCAGTTTCTGAATTTGTGCTGCGGTGCTCTTCTTTATGCTACATTATCCTTAGCCAAGCTTTCATCGTTGCTTGCTTCTGGTCACATCTTATTACATTTTCCATCAAATTGACTCTGAGGTCCCCTCACAGCCAGACTTCAGTAATTGACAAGGTTAAGGTTCAGAGAGGGAATCAAAATGTTACCCCCAGACCGGACCAGGATGCTCCAGGATAAAAATCCTGGCCACTTCTCAAATACTATTAACCTTTAGTAAAGTTGACTTATGAGGGCCATGTTGCCTCGTTGGCAAAACTCCCAGTACTGTACTATTTCGACCGTAAGTTCAGGTGACGGGTGATGAAGGGTCGTGAACTGAACCTATTTGGTACAAGTGACGGTGACGGGGCGATTTTGAGGCCCAAATAGGCTAAAAAATGTCAAAATTTTGCGTCCCGCATTCGCCGGACTGCCATTTAAGGTAATTTCCCCATGATTGCCGAGGAATGAGCATCCGAAAAAATGAACTACGATAATGACGGGTGACATGGTGTGAACCTACGGTCGAAATAGTACAGTAATGGGTTCGAACTACATAGTTCAGCCAGGTTCAGAGAATCTTGAAACTTTCTGGTCGTGAGCACGGTCTGACCAGGATCGATCACGGTGCAGGCAGCAACATCAAGGTGGCCACGGTTAGTGGGCTCTGCCGCAAAGCGTGCTACCATTGTTATTTTCAGTTTTGGCAGAGTGATGCCTTTTTCCCAGGGCAATCGTGAACAAACAATTGCATTTCTGGCGTGGGTTCGATTCTCGCTCTCCACATCTTTTTTTATTTTGAGGGTTAGTGGTCCTCACGTGTAGAATATTATTCTTGTCCTGCAAAACATTTATATTGGGCTTTCTGCAAAGGTATTCACACTTCTCTTTTTTTTTTTTTTTTTTTTTTGGAGTGTTTGGAGTAACGAGATCAAAGTCTGCAGATGCATTCTGAGTCTGTCCGCTTGTGTTGCTGGTTTTGAGCCAGTCATGCCGGTGAGATTGTCCAGGAGGACATGCCGTTACACACTTAAATTAACCAGTGTGGGACTCTGGCCTGCAATATTTATCTGATACCATTCAATGGCCACATACCCACTAAAACCCCCTCTGTGAGTGTCCAGTCATCCGGCAGTGAGTCCTCATCCATTAGTAGCCCACCAAGTGCTAAGTACAACTTGTTTATTCAATGCAAGTGGGCCAAATTTAACTTTGTCCGTGAGAATACAGTCACATCACAATGCTGAGTTCACTGTTTTCAACCACTGATTGTGAATATTTGCCTACATCCATTTATATTACAAGCATTCCATGCCCGTGTACTTGAAACATTTTATTTTATTTTATTTTAAGGTAGGGTTCATCCATAAGCAACCCACCCCACGTGATGTCCAAATCGGGAAGGTGGGCTTTTCCCGCATCTCTTGCTCAAATTTCCGGCACATTAGAACACATTGCCCCAATTTTGGCTACGAAGAACTCTTTATATGGTCCCCAGTGACGCACCGAAAAAAAATTGGCCAATATCTGTACATCATTGATGAGTTGAAAGCCGATTACTACCAAAATCCAGGTATTTTGCTTTCAGCACTCTCAATACTTCACTTAAAAATATGTGGAGCCAGAATATACAAGTTTAAATGTCTTATAACAGTTCTTCGTAGCCACTTTGTGCGATAGGACACAACTGAACTTGTAAATTGTCCATCTATGGCCATCAAAAGCCCGCCTTCCCGATTTGGACATCACGTGGGGTGGGTTGCTTATGGATGAGCCCTACCTTACTTACCAGACGAGTTTATGCATTGAGCACAAAGAAATCAAGGTGTAGGAGGACCCTGAAATGTTCCCTATATTTTCAGTATCAATGGAGGAAAAACTAGAACCAAAACCGTACCTTGAATGCGAAGATACGGAGCACCGAAATTGGAACCCTACATGGATAGTTCCAGGAACATTTTGGGACGATCCCAAACTTTGTGTTTCGGGCACTGTTTCCAGTTCCCTGATACTGCTCCCTACACATTTAGTAAAGGGGGGAGAATCGGCCAACCTCAAAACAAAAAGACCTGGAGGGCTATTGCCGACAACAAAAGAATTGGTGACGGTTGCAGTGGAACAGAAATTATGGATCCACCCTACATGTTTGTGTAGACCCTGCTGTTAATACCTTACTAACACCATCCTCAAACCAAAATGATCCTGATTTGCCTGCCGATTGTGCAGCCATCAATTATATCCTTATGGGCTCAATAATAGGGTCATTCACAGTTCACCTTTTTCTGACCCTTTTTGTCTCCCTTTTTCCATTCTGCTCCTTCTCCTTTTTTCAAGTATACACATGAAAAACCCTCTGGTGTTCAAAATCTAATCCCACAGGTTTCCTGGTGACTGTGTAGACATTTAGAGTCATGAGTAGGCCTGCTGTGTGAGCTACAGTGTCCTTTGAGGGAAAGAAGATGAAAAAGGAATGAAAAAGGGAAGGAAAAAGGGAGTTACAAAGGAGGGTTTCACAGTAGCCCCTTTTTACTTGTCTTTTTTTCGTGGTTTTCGATGGTTTGTGCACTTAGACACAATATTTTACCCCTTTTCACTCCCTTTTACATAGCCAACTGAAAAGGGAAAAGAAACCGGCCCAAAAACGATGGGAATGCGAAAAGGGAGTGAAAAAGGGAGCGAAAAAGGGCTACTGTGAACAACCCTAATGTAAGTATTGCAGGACATTAAGTACTTTCATCCGGGTGCATTATCCATGCTGATCGCTCCATCTGGCAGCTGCTATATTTCGACGGGATACCTTGCAAATCTACACCAAATGTATAACATTTGCTGGGACTGCCTACATCCTGTGGACTCCTTGGTTGCACTGTGTCTATGCTTCTGTTCTGGATGTGTCTGAGATGTACTTTCATCCAGAAACAACAAACTGCTCAGGCAGGCAGCCTTTTCCTTCAACATGAAAATTAACATCTGATGTTTGTGCTGCACGTGCTACAGTAATGCTTTCCCATTTCTGGATCTCATCCCAACCTGCTCAAAGGTTTTCAGTACATGGATTTAGTCTTGCATCCAAAATGGTGGCAAATCTCTGGATCTCATTCCAACTGGCAAAAATCTTCTCTGGTTTTTTTATCTCATCACCATATGTTGTCACCTTCCTCAGCCACACATTGCACAGTGGCTGCGGGAAGTTTCTTGCACATCTCAACCATTTAAAAAATATTACATGCTTGGGGCCTCCTGACCGATCTCGGATTGGGGCCATGAACTTGAAGGGAGCAATGCACACTCACTGCGTTTAAGGGTCCCCTAGCCACATGTGAGTTTAGGTGTGTTGGCCTGAGTCTAGCCGAGGCTAGCTGTGACTAGGTGGCTAAACAGACCCTGTTTAGGTTACTAAACACACATTGTGTTTAGGTGTGTGCACCCCCTGTCTAGCTGTGTCAGGGACACCTAGACGGACATGTGTTTATCCGTGGTTAGGTCAGTCTAGTTGGGTTGACTAGATTCAGCTAGACTCAGGTGAACAGACCTGAACAGACCTCAATTTGGCCTCCTTCTCCTGCACAGCTCCTAGATATGTGTATTTTGAGAGCCCACCAAGTGCTTGTCTTCACTTCCGCTGCCCATCCAATGCCGTACCATGTCAAAAGAGTATTCAATGTTCCAAAATTACTGCTCACGATTTCAATTTTGCAGCACTCTATGTATGCAGCATGCCAGCATCAAGCAAGAAAATGCCCCAGATTTGACTGGAGAGCAGGATGGCAACTTGGTGGAGCGAACTCACATCTGTTTAGCTGTGTTTAGGGACCTAGACCAACCTGAACTGAGCTCAACAGAGCTAAACCGACCTAAACTGACCTAACCTGAGCTCAACAGAGCCCAACACAATGTGTCTAGGTCAGCTAGCTGCTGGCCTGTGTCTGGGGAACCTAGCCTCAGTCTGTGTCTAGGGGGGCTTAAACACAGTGACTATTTGTACAGCCTGAAGAATATGAAAGAAGAGCCAGAGCTAAACCGAGGTACAGGGTGACACAGTGTTCAAGTGTCTTGTCTGTCTACAAGAATTTTATTGCAGGCAAACCAGTAGTTACATGAGTTCACATATTCATACATGTCCTTTCAGGTGCTCGAAGACCGACCATATACTGTGGTTGGAAAGCAAAGTATACAAGATCATATTGATAATCAATTATTTCTTGTGGATGGACCACCCTGGCCACCACAGGTGGTCACCCATGCTACCAGGAGCGACCAAAGGTTGGCAATGAGTGGCACTGCTCGGTATGTGCATCTGTAATGACAGTTAGTTCTTTTCAGTGGTGTTTGGCTCGATCCGAGCAGGATGGGTACAGTAAATGGTGAATGTTTGAACAATGATCCTACTTTAGGCACTTGAATTCTGAGCTGCACCCCAGCTGGTCTGAGTGTTTTGTCAATTCCTTTTCTCCCGGTACTATTTTGCTGGTCACTGCAGTTGTAAAACATTTTTTGGAAAATATGCATAGTATATGGCACACACGAGTTAGTGGGCTCTGCCGCAAAGCACGCTACAATTGTTATTTTATTTTTTGGGTTGTTTCGGGTTGGGAGACTTGGCTCGCCAAATGAACCGATGGCATCATGGCTAACAATTGGCTAACAACCTCTAACAACCTCAAATAAAAAACCTTCCACGTCACGGCTTCGTGCGGCTTCCTCGATTTTACGCAACCGCATGGTCGGTGTCAATCCGAAGGAGGCATGAGAACATTTCTATTATTGGGGGAGCTTGCGACCCCATTTGATAAGGGATTCCAAATTTCGTGTCACGTGAAGAAAGAGCGGGTTGCGAGTGTTTGGCCAAGTCACGTGAAGCGTGCGCAGATGTTGAGATGGTCAAAGAAAGAAAGAAATACCTCTTTCAAGGATTCGAATCAGTGAATTTTGCTGTTGGACTGCACTCTATTATAAACCACTAGTCGGAATAAGGCGAGCTCCCCCTACTGTAGACGGGAACCGGCATACAAACCCCATACTTTTGATTAATTGCTCTGACGCCCATCCAGACTGGACGCTTCTGTGATGTGTGCGGAAGGTGGATCAAATTCGGGAAGGCTGGTGTGGCCAATTGGAACAGTCATATCGACGGTCAAGACCACAAGGATGCCAACAAAGCTGCGAAAAGTGCAGGTAAAATTAGGCAGATAACTAATTTTTTTACTACCCGACCTTTACCTGTTGCTGGCAGACCCAGCGCAGCGTGCTTGGGCCAGCTTGTGACTCTCAGGTATTTCAATTGGAAAATTTCTGAGCTAATTTCTGATGTAACATTCCACCAGGTGCACCTCTGTTGCATAGGATCCAAGGCCAAGGATAATATTCCTCCCCCAGAGTGGTCTTGTGACAATGATTGTCGTGAAAACGCCGGGCAAAATCGGAAAAAGCGAAGAACGTAATTCGTTCTGTGCAGAATTACGATGCTAATCTTCCCTAAGTGCTCCCAATAATTATTTACTCTTTAATATATGTGTACACCCATTGTCACCACAAATTTGAGCGTGAACAGAGCCTTAGGGGCGAAAATTACCCGATTTGGATGTGGCTGTACTCGGCAGGTCTCGAGGGCCTTACCGCACTTTTTCGACCCAAATTTCAACGGTGAATACCTCTTGGGCGAAACAGCGTGCCATCCTCCGCGCGAAGGATGAAGTTGACGTCGGGGAACCAGAGGTCCTCGACGCATCGAAGTTCGGTTGGAAGATTGGTATCGGACATGTGCTGAGTATATCCTCTACTAACTCGAAGCACTTTTCAGGGCCCGACAAACCGGCCCGGCACGATGGAGGTTTGGAGGTTGCTTGGGTTCCCACGATCTCGTGTCCGATTTCTTCCTTCGTTATTCTTGATATTGATGACAGTCGATCAATAGGACATCAGAATAACTGATCAAACGACTGTCTTTGGGCTCATGTCCTATGTCGGTGGATGGCGGGTGGAATTCAAGTTTTTCCAGTTGCAAAAAAAAGAGAGAGAAAAGGGAAAAGTGAGAGAGATTTCGAGATCTACAGACTACTTGCCTTTGAATTTGGCGCCCAAAATGTCAATGTAGCGCGTGATACGGTATATTCGGCATCTTGATTAATCTTGATTCCCAAGACCCGTTATGGGAAATCATTGATTTCATGTCCTAAGTCTTTTCGGAGATACTTCCCCGAAAGCACATAGGACGAGCCAATGAAATTCAAGATTTGCGGCCGGTGGCTCGGCTCACCGCATCATGCACATGCATGATGCCATCAATAAGCCCTATCTTGTTTTGTTTTCATTGCGATCCCTCTTTTGCTGGCACCAATTAACCTGAGGCCTTATGCATACGGATATAATCATATTTTGTCTAATGAATACTTACATGCCATTGAAAGTTGCCCAATTTGGCTTTATAACCCAATGTCTTCAAACTTGTCTAACTCTTATATTGCAGGTATAATCGTTGTCAATGTTCTGATATTAATGTATAAGGGTCACCCCCAGATGCCTGAGTGCTTTTCCCGAGAAAAATCCAAGTAATGTCAGTCTTCTGAAATTTCCGAAGATGCAGAGGAAATATTGAAACATGCCATCAAAAATGTTATAACTTTGGAGCGACTGATCAGAAGGGCGTGGAAATTGAAAATATCGATCTCCCGCCATACTAAAGGCTGAAAATAACCCCACACATAATTCTTGATCCTCGGTAGACACCCTGAGGAAAATGGGGCCTTAAAGCTCTATGGGCCGGGGATGCATTGAATTCTAGGCAAGGAAGAGCAGCAAAATGCATTAGAATTTATGAAGAGTGCATACTGCGCTGTGTGAATGCCAATAGCAGGCATAGTGACCATTTACTTTGTGAAGGGTGTAAATGGCTACGGCAACCGAGAATCGAACCCACACCGTGTTTGCATTACATCATCCATCCTATGTCCAAAAAAGGGACATAGGATCCACCGACATAGGACATGAGCCTGTCTTTGATCTTTTAGATCGCAGGACTGGTTCGAGTCTACTTCTTGCGAAGCCTCTGAGTCGACGGCGTCGCGACTCTCGTTCGCTCATGGCCGCTTGTTTTACTATGATCCAAGGCTCAAGGCTCAGGGGAAAACCAGTGACTTCAAAGCTTCAACCAAACTTCAACTTCAAATGATCTGCCCCGACGACTTGAAGGCGAACGCGACTCTGCCTCGGAGTCGACTTTGCGAACTTTGCAATGGCTTCGAATTCGATCGTTCTCTCAGGCGGCGAGAGAAGGCGTAAATAACCTTTGAAAATACCATCATGTCCAGGAGTCCTTCGCCTGTGGAACTACACTCTTTATGGACCAGCCTCGGGGAAGAAGAGCGCGCGTGGGTGCGTTACGAGCCCTTTTTGCAGGAGCGAAGTTACATGCAACGACTGCGCTATCGCGCCGGGTGGGTCTCTGATATAAAGGATGACAGGGATGGAGGGCGGGGTTAACGCGTATGCGACGAAACTAATGAGGAGGATAAGAATGTGAGCGCAGTGTGAGATGCGGGACAAAAAGGGAAAGTAGAAATACGGGAAAGATAAACCATGACCTGATCCCGAGTAGAACGGGCCTCCTCCGCAAACTCGTTGAGACCATTGTAGTGTGAAGAGGGGCGCCCTACGTGCAATCAGTAGGCCCTTGATAGTTGATAAGACATGTTCTCCCAAAGTGCCCATGAATTTAATTGATGTCGATGTTGGATGGAGTGAAAAAATGATCTGGAGACTACTGTACTTGACTCTCTACTTTCTGCGTTCTATAACGAGGTTCAATTTTGAAATTTGTAAGTTTGCAGCTGTGCGGACCGGCGCAAAGAAAAACCAGCATTCTTCCCTGGTACGACCCAACCCGGGCCCCCTCTTAACACAAAATAGATGACCTGATGAGATGGTAAAGGTGCCCACAACGTCTCTTTCCCTCTGCTCGGAGCGTGAATCTGTGTGAAAACATCGGCGGTGGTAGGTTACTGCATGAAAACGGTTTTGGACTGAATTTTGAATTCAACTTGACAATGGTGTTGGATTTGTTCCTGGGAACAAGGGAGAGAGGAAAAACTGAGGAAGGTATGAAAGTATGGCGTCTATATACGGAGCGAAATGCCGCCCCTGTATTCTTCTTGGAAAGGGCGAGAGAAACCTAGAGAAATTATTGGGATTGAACAGGACCACCGATATTAAGAGGAAGTCGTTCACCATGCTCTCAGGTCTCACAATCCCGGCTATTTGATCACCGTCTCCGTGCACCGGCAGATTTTAGCATTTTGAACCGTAAGCGGCGCGGCGCGTTGCTTGCTCTTGTTTGCCCCGATGCACGTGGGCGCGCCTTCATCTTCCAGTCACTGAATCTCTCTTGCCAACGCGAGCCGCCAATCGTACCTCTGAGGCGTACGATGGCCTCGCACGATCTGCGTGTACATCTAGGTCAACGCCAGGACGAGTCGGATTGGAGACGACGTACTACGGGATATCGATATAGATCCAATTTCCCAATACGCAGGACAGCGATTGTGCGTTCGCAGTCTGCCTGCTGTACATCTGGGCTTCCTTATCGAATTCTACACAGTCGTATCCCGCTTTCTCCCACCTCTTCGTGCGCCAGGCCCGTACGACGAATTAGATCCAGACCACATCTCCGATCGAGTTTTTCCTCCTGCGGACAATGGCCATCCTTCGAACACACCACACCCGTTCCTTCTGGAAAGGTACCTTCCTTCCTTCGTCCTTCCCTCGCTCCCTGCACGACCGCCCACAGCGCCAACGCCTCCGCAAACGAGAAAGCCGAGATGAAGACGCAACATTCCTGCTCCACCTCGCGGTGGCCCTCGCATATCCTCGGCGTTGGTGTCGGCTTCTGGGCGCCTCCCCACTTTCCCACCCGCATCTCGCACCACCCTTCTCCATGGGCGTGCCCCACCAATTACGCGCCGTGAAGACGCTGCCATCTTCGAATCCCTTGAGGACACATCTGCGTGTCCCTGGACGTGACTTGGATATGGACGGTTGCAGTCGTCGAGGATGCAGTGGCGACTCCGCGCCTTCACATTCGTTCGTGATGCCGTGGCTTCTGCGCGCGCACGCTTCGAGGGCCGGTGGAGGCAGAAAGACGGACGCACGACGCGGCTGTACGCCGATGGAAGTGGACACTTCCAATCCGCGCGCCCACCTGCACAGTCTGACCTCAGATTCTCGCCAGTAGTGCATCTTCTCCGCGCGATCGTCGTGCGCGCCTGCTTTATTGTATTGCACGCCCCTAACCTGCGCTCGCCTAAGCCGCCCAACCTATCTTTTCGCAAACACAGACAGTGCACGCGAGGCAGACCCCCGCCTCTTCTCCGCCCTCCCGCCTTCATTCGGATTCTACGCCTTCCGCGCTTCCCTCGGAATTGAACAAAAAGGCGCCCAGGACGCGCCACTCGCCCCCACCTTCCGCACCCGCACCCACACCTTTCGACCAACCTCTCGTCCATCCCTGCCCCGCCGGACGTTATCGTGTCCACACCCGCATTCCACGGACGCAGCCGCCGCCTGTTCGTAGTGCGCGCCCATCGACGCGCACGACGTGTCGGCCTCGCTTTAGCCCAGGACGCGCGGATCTCACCCCGAAATCCGGGTAAATCCACGGGGAAAGAGGGGGAGGAGACACGGGTGGCCGCGTGCTGTTCTGCGCCCGGGGCGGTGAAAATTGACGGTGGAATAGGGGTGTGCGCAAGCTATTTGGCAAGAAGATTAGCTGGGCGTCATTGTCTTGTCTTCGCCCGCGGTTAATTGCCGCTTCCGGGCAAGGGACGCGGCACCGGGGAATTGCGCAAGGGCTGGGATGGGCCGGGATTTCACTTCATTTCGAAATACATACTAAGCACTTCGTATTGAGACCATAATAATTACCATGGGTTACATGAATTCAAATTTTGTTCAGTTGAACTTGATGTTGAACTTGTAGTGTCAATGTCAGCTCCGCACTGAACCGGGGGGAAGAAGGAAGAATCAACCGAGCCCTGTATTCACGCCCTCAAGGTGGTAAAAATCAGCGTGAGGAGCATATTGGATGACCTGACCCGAGTTGACCAGGCCTCCCCTTTATTATCAGAAACTGCCTACTCGGCCACCTTAGCATTTTTGACATCGAGCACGCACATCCAGTGGACTAGACATAGGTTTATGGACTCTCAAACGAAGGCATGCATCCTGGGAGTGAGTTGAGATATTTTCCGAATTTACGCGTCGCCTACCGAATTTCTTTTCTGGCGGTATCCTAAAATGGAAAAAAAAACGGCCTAGTCGGCCATCTTGCAGAACCGTCTGTTCCGACTCATGCTGGCCATCTCAGTGTATCCAATATCATCGAGGAGAATGATTCTAGACACTCAAAATGTACATCTGCGGTATATGATGACAATAAATATTTCGCTTTTAAGTCACGGGAATGAGTGAGGGATCTGGGCGAAATGGAGTGTGTTACAAACTACAGAGGGTATCGAGACCTCAGATGGAGATACATATGACTCCATGGGATGTATTAGGACGTACCTATTCCCCAGGGATGCCACCCACATGCCAACAACCCTTCGGAAAAAGTCCACTTGTACGCGCAACTAAATTTCGGTGGTTTGGGCACGGCTCCACCGTTACCAAGAAATCGGGAAGTGAAAATGTTGAGCAGCCTACAATAATACAGACTAGGCTATCCTTAATGCAATCATCAAGTTCTATGTCCTTGTGTCGCTCGCTGTAGAGGTGGCCGGCTTGTGAAACTCAAGCTCAGGCGGAAGATCTCTTGCAGGATATACAATATGAGGAAGGTGCATTCCAGCATATTGCACGATAAGGCATCCGCAGAACCCGAGGGAAGAGAACGAGCCCAGAAACTTGTCAATCGGTCAGATATTGGTGGAGAAACATCACCAAATTTGTCGATCACATCAATGGACCTCGTGACCTCGGCTGGCCCCGGACAGGCTTCGACGCGTCGCGTAAGGTCCTTAAGAGCCCCTTTGCAGGCTCTCTCCTACTTTGCTAGTCTCTACTGGTCTACACACACCCTCTTAGTGGCCTATACCGCTCAAGCCCAGCCTCCTATCCGACTCTTAAGCCCTTTTAGCTCGCACCCTTTTGGCCAGTCTGTCCGTCATTTCTCCTTGCTCTTCCAGCTCTAAATCTCTTCTCGCCGACTTTGACTCTGCCGACCCTTCCGAGTCCAGCGACGAAGAAAGTGAAGAAGAGGAGTATGAAGGATATGGTAACACGTGACCACGGACTTTAAGATGTGATCGCACTTGGCGTGCTTCTTGCTCCCGACCACCACCATGCCCAGCGAGACCGCCGCCGCCAACCCTCCTTCCACTGACGCCGCTGCCTCTCAGCCTCCTCCACTGGCCTCTAAGTGCAAGTTCGAAGAAGCTGCCACGTCCCTCGGTGCAGAACGCCGTCAAGCCGCCAAACAAGCGCGCAAAGCGCGACACTTTGTACGCAGCATGTAATACTATCTTCCCATCATCCCCTCACTCCCTTCCAGCGAATCCGAGTCCCCCCTTGAGCAGCTTCCCTCGATTACAAACCGCTTTGTCAGAGCAGTAAACCCATACCTCGATATCGCCCTCGTTCTGCATTACGCCTGCCAAGGACGCTGGGGTTCCTTACGTTACCTGAGTCGTGCATATCCTGTCCTCTTCCTTCTTTTCCATACTCACCCTCGACTCAGGGAGCGTGCAGAGGCAAAGATCCATGTTGATGCCTTCCACAAAATGCTGGCAAGCGCGCTGAGCTCCGCTAATGTGATACTCGAATTTTGGAAAGATCCCACGCAATGGCCCCGCCTCCAGAAACTCGTACGCACCGCTATATTACATGAATACGTGACATGGTACTACTTTCTTCTCTAGTTCCTTGATGCAGCCAGCAACACGCGCCAGGGTGATACTACCTGGCTCAAGCACAAACTAAACTATCTGCTTGCTGACACCACTCTGTCGTTAACTCCCAAAATCAACGAGAACGCCAGTAAGTTCGCCCGCGGGCGCAACCATCCGATGCTCCGGGACGCCATCGTCCCGTGGCCGTTACGCATTCTTTGAATGAGAGAGATGCACCTGAGCCCGAGTACGTCGTCATACGCGGATATATCTATATGTACTGACTGATAATAGTGCTGAACCCGTTCCTACGCCGCGCGCCATCACGTACGTCATTTTGCGTGGGCATGTCCATTCGCTCACCTCTCTCAAGCGCCCTGAAGAATCTCATGAAAGGCAAGTCCACGGACGGCAAGAACGCCCCTACTGCCAGCCTGTACCCCTCCTGCTTCTACGCGGAGGGCCCCTTCGACCCCAAGGCCCCCTCAAAGGGCCTTTTTCGTAGCCCGTTCTTACTCCGGGTGAGCCTTTCCCCCTTGTACTTCATCTTTGTGAAGTAATGCCGGACGACGGACTGCACGCCACATCTGGACGACCCAACCACCGCCTTTGACGACTCCGGCAAGGTTCCGAAAAATTGCAAGGCCCGGGCGCATGCACAGTATACCTGGACCGGTGAGATAATCGGGTACGTCTGCGGGCAGGTGAGTTCGTCTTCCCATCGCGAGTGCGTCGCCTCATGATCCATAAGAACGATGATCTCCACATCAGATTGGACAACCAAAGACGACGCGTACAATTACAAACGTATGTTTAAATCAGTGGTCAAGCTCTTCGAAAAGCAAATGGATACCTGGGTAGTCGACACGCTCGCATTCTATCAAAGTTGTTTCTTTCGCCTCCTCTCTTGTGCGATGGCTAACTCTTACTTTTCCAGACACGTCTTCGAGTCGCTCAACAGGTCGGCAGACGAGTCCTCGGACGATGACGATGATGATGACTCCGATGCCTCGGCCATACTCGCCCTTCAGGCGGCCCGTGATACCCCTCCAGTGACGCGTCTACCTAATCAGTATGTCTCGCTTTTTGTTTCGTCTTGGACACTAATGACTTGATTCTAGCACTCATTTTATCAGCCTGCCTCAATACTTCCTAGGTGAGTGATTTTTTTGCTCGCCTTGCCCGCATTTGACACAGATCTTTTGCCCGTGTAGAATCTTCCCAGCTGTGCCCTCCTTTCATCGCATCCAATAATTCGGCAAGTGATATCTTTCTTCCACGGCCCCCGCTGATGTTTTTCTTCCTGCGTAGATCCGTTCACGCCGCGTTTTATTTTAATCTCTAGATTGCCGATAGTTCCTAGGCAAGTCGTGTCTTCCTGTCTTCTACTGCGTTGAAGTTTCCAGTCTCTAGATCCATCCGGCGCCCTATCCTGTGCGAGTTCTTTTCTTCCTGACACTTGTTGTTTAGCCTACCGTGCCTTGAACTGTTAATTGTATGTTCCGTTCTTGCGATGCGGGACAACACTGACGACTCCTCAGGCTGTATCGACCACTGTATATCATCTCGCTTCGTAAGTTTCTACGACCAACATATGGAGCTTCACTGATTCATCTTTCAGGCTGTATTGTCTCGCCCTCCAACTGTATTGAAAGTAAGCATATTCTCATCGCCCGCCTTCGGGTACTTAATATCCCTCAGGAATCTTCTGCTGTATGTCTCCTTAAATCTCGCATGATGCGGTACGTTTCCCTCATTCCATCCACACCTGCATGCCATTTATTCCTCGTTTTCTTCTCAGAATGCGCTGTATGTTACGTAGACTTGTTGTAGTATTCAATGAATTTATCGGTCTTAGTCTGCATCTCTGCCTGGTATTAAGATGGGAACCTGGGGGCACTCGTAGCCCGCTAAGGCCTTAATAGCTACCCAAAGTGCATAAGAGGGTGCAGAGCCCTAGCTGCCCTCTTAAGGCCTGTGTAAATTTAATTGTCACGTTGGAGGCCCTTCGTAGGTTGCAAATGGGCTCGCCGGGCTCTAAGGGCCATCAGGCACATTAAGGCACCTACTAAGGGGCTTCAGTGGCCCACGCACATTTGGCGATGAATAAGGAAACACAAGCCGGAAGGTCCTTCGGAGATAAGAAATGATGTTCACACGCCGCCAGAAAACCTCCCACAGTTTCTGATCGCCGCATCGGTTGGCCTTCAAATTTGATGTACAACATCCTTATAACTCGTACCCCAATGCCCATCCCGCGGGCACCAAATCTCAAAATCATGCATCGCAACGGCTTATATCATGCAAGTGGCCGACTAGCTAGTTTGGCCGACTAGGCAGTCGCTGATAATAATGCAAGCCGGGATGTTGTATAATAAGGCAGAGATGCACACTGCGTGTTGCCAGGTCTCTTGCACTGATTTTCAAGGTGAATGAAGACGGCGGGATGCGACCGGGACATATGTCAAGGAAAGCTGTTCCAAGCAAATCCGAGGGGGCTTCTTGGTTCTTTGATGATGCCATGACAGTTAGACCACTCTCTCCTCGAGCAAAGATCCTTATTATTTCGCCCCTTGTTGATACCCTGTACGGGGCTTCGTCTAATCGGGATATATTGTATTGATATAGTATGCATATTGAATGAATAGGTATACCGTAGCTCACCCAAAGGAATCTTCATATCTGGCAGGCAAAATCAGGAACAGATGCTTCAGATGCGATCTTCCCTTCGAGTGTTGAAGCAGTGCCAGCTTCGCGGTCACAGAGCTGTGGCGAGCAGTCCGTGGTGGTAGTCGCGCTTGTTAAAGGCCACGTGTTGGCAGTGTTACCGACGCGCTCATGAGCTGAATCGGGGTTGTTGAACGACATCTTGGATGTAGGCCGCCGGAGGGTACGGAGAGCCCGTAGAAATGACTTGTGTGCGTCGGATATCAGAAAAAGGCAAGAGGAAATAGGGAGGACTCACGGGATCTGTCGCAGCGAGCAAGGCATACATCATCGGCCGGATGGCATATACCAGCAAATCTGGATGGCTAGGTTGGCAACATGAAGATACACTATTTGTTGGTAGACTCACCGACAATATCGAGCCTCAAATTCTGCAAGAGCGAAAGTAAACGAAAGACGAAGAACGGAATGACCGTGCATACCACTTCGGTTAAGACTTGGTTGCGGATCTGATAAAGGCCTAGGGCGCATGTTGTGACATTGAAAAAGCAAGAGAAAAGCGGGTATAACCCTGTTCAAAAGTCAGTGAATACAATTTAAGATAAGATGTGCGTACCAATTCGCAGAATTATCCCGTGATACAAAACGATGGGGGGCTTCGGGATGGGCAGTGCCATGGATACAGTTGATGTGACTGTGGTAGAAAGGCCTGAGCTGGTACGGTGGCGGAAAACCTGAAGCGGTTGCTAGTCCGTTCAGGTACATTGCGTCTGTTCAGGCACGAACCATGTATCCTACAATCGTGAAGAACGAGACGACTTCGCACATGGACATTAAAAAGAGCCAAAATGCCTGGGTGCCAATAAACCACCGCAGCTGGATGGCGGGGTCCGGACTGTTGAACCAACAGGAGGCATGGTAAAGGCTAGAATCAGTATTTTCGTGTCAGAAATCGCTCGCCACAGAAAGTTGTATCCGCAACCCACCCTAGTGCACCGGCGGCGTATGGTGGGATGTTGCACGCTGCCGCCATTAGCAGACCCCCAAGCACGTAGCACCGCTCCAGTTTCTGGCCGTTCACGCCATGCACTAATACCAGCCTAGTTGATTTTTATTAGCAGCGTACAAAGACAGCGGGTCATTACGCACTGCAGATTGAGGGCCATGGAAAAAAACATGACCCCAGCGAACATGAGACATGCCTAGTGCGGGATGGGAGGTCAATATATATCTATACAAATGGAATGGCAGCTGACGTTCGCAAAAAAAGCCTTGAGGTTGCACCCAGCGCCAGCAGTAACTCTGGTGCCGCTGATCATCATCGATGCATTCATGAGGCTAGAATTACACTGGTCAGCGCCGCTGGCGCAGTCCAGGAGTCAAATCCGGCGTACTTTGCTACCAATGCATATACGAGCAGCCGAAAGCTGACACGATTGAGATGGGGCCGCGAGACGGGGTTCCATGCAGTCCATGCATATGCACCCAATGTTAGCAAGATGAATACAATCGCAGAAACTGCGAAGGCCATCATGGGATCGCTGCCAAGGTATGAGATTCTTCGCCAGGTTCCAAGGAGCTCAGACGCCTCACTTTATGTGTGCATCGAAGGAACTACGAATGTTAAGTCCAGGAGACATGAAAGCTCAAGCCAAAGGTCTGTGAGACACAATCTGCGGGAATCGCGTTAGTATTACATCCGTGACTGTATTAACGTCCGGCGCACTGCCAAAACGTCAGTTCCTAATTTTATTGGGCGTGAAACCTGCGAGACAGCCAAAATGTGGACGGATCCCGGGCGTGTGTTGAAGTTAGGCCAGTCCTTGAAGTTTCCTTTTCTTCACGAGCTATGCGGTGGGATAGGTTGAAGCTTTGAAGTCGACCCCGCACCCCGCCCAATCCCCGCGATCCCCGAGAGGAAAAGCGCAGTTCCCCGATCAGAATTCTCATCAAGAGTTATATACCCGCAAGACACGCGGTTGCCGACGGCCACCGCTGACTGCCGCTCCTAGAGAAGGTTCCATTGGAACATCCCCATAAGGTGTCGGCTGTTGCCGCCTACAAAGTGTTGGTGTTGGTTTTAGTGTAGCCTGTACTACCCTGTAGGTAGTACATCCCGTTCCGGGAACCCTGTCATGAGAGTCTGGGCCTAAACCGGCTAGTTAACCGTACCATTGCGCTATCAAAATTCCGGTGTCTTCCGTAATTTCCCGTGAATCCCTTCTTTCATATTTTGGAGGCTTTTCACTTCATGGTTCGGAGGGAGAGTTGTCGATATGTGTAAATAGGTATGTTTGGTCTCCTCAGAATTGTGATGGGGGTTCCCGGAACGGGATGTCATACTAGCCTGTAGGATCCCCCTGATAGATTTGATCTGAGGCAGATGGATGATTTATGTAAGGCAGATGATGGAGGATTTTCCGACGCATTGCCGAAACGCGACACATCCCAATGTGCCTTTAATTAGGTGTTGGCGTGGGAGCCCGTTAGTGCCGCCCCCCCAGATGGAGAAGGAGCACGTGTTGCGCATCAGGAAAAAATCCAGGGGCAGTAGCTCTCCTATTAATTACATCATGCAAAATCGTGGGGGTAGCGGCTGTAGCTTGGGCGGCGATTATAGTCTGATATACCTGTAGCTGGTGATTATATACCTCTTCTGGTCAATATGGCCGGCTGTCACAACAATGTCAGCTAACATAGTCCAGCGCACAGCCAATGTGAACCTTTTTTGCGCCTATACAGGCCCAGAAAAAGAAACTTTCTAAAAATTCGTGACATTTTCGGTGGGTTGAAATTTTTTGTTCTTTGGATAAATGTGAGTAAACTTTTGGTAAATCAATTAGCATTTCAGTCCAAGTCCGAACATTTTCTATACCCAAGAAATCTTCTCGCTCAATCATATGATTCTTCCACCACGATTGTTTTGCTTGTTAGAGGTGTTCGCTCGGAGTGTTACTTTTAGTATCATTTCCCACAAGCATTGACCTTTAGTCTGCCAATGGCCTGAATTCATTTGGGGGGTTAACATCCCACCAATTGGATAGATTGGGACTGCAAACTGGCAACTGTGGATGATAATCATTTTGGACTACCAGGATTAACCGACACTGGCTCTAATGTGTCGATCTGACGTCGGAGAGATCCTGAAAGATCTGAGACAGCTTGCCCA
Organism: Mycena maculata; assembly: GCA_029448575.1. Lineage (NCBI taxonomy): Eukaryota > Fungi > Basidiomycota > Agaricomycetes > Agaricales > Mycenaceae > Mycena > Mycena maculata. The sequence goes on along the minus strand of JARJLG010000081.1, from coordinate 303,113 downwards.
TGTGTCGATTGTTTCAGTGCACACACCATGCAGAGAAATGAGATGCAGAGAGGTGAGGACACAAGAGAATGGCACGCTGGGGGGCAACACTTGATAGAAGCAGGCTGATATTGTGTAGACGGTTTGTCAGAAAAATCCAATTTTCCCTATCAGCCCTAGTATAGGCATATCAGATTCAGTCAGCTCATCAGGCTCTTGGGGGGCTAATAAGGCTCGAAACAGCAGTTATAAGGACATATGAGTCTGACCAATGTGATCAGCCTGACGAAGCCTTGTAAGAGTTTATAGGACATGATAGTGGATTTTTTGCAAAATGGCATTGATAGACCTTTTACTACATTTCACATCTGTTCAGGTAGTCAGTGTTTCACCGAATTTCAACATGTTCTGGGAGTGACATAAGGGTTATTCACAGTTGTCCTTTTTCACTTCCTTTTTGCTCTCCTTTCTTGCTTCCTTTTTGTGCTCCTTTTTCACTTTTGCGCTGCCTTGTTAGCTGCCTTGTCCCTGTTGGTAGTAGGTCTGTTCTGAGTCAATGGTTGAGACTGTTTGAACCTTCATAGCTCAACCAAGGTGGACCTTTGGTCGCCAGCTTACATCAGATTTGAGACTCTGATTCAAACAGATTCAAACACAATGAAGGGTCAAAAGAACTAGAGGTGCTCTTTAGACATCTCCTACAGTATGGTAATGATAACTGTGCTCATTCTGCATAACTTGAAGACAAAAAAGCAAAAAGGAAGCAAAAAAGGAGACAAAACATGGAACAGCCCATTTTTTTCTCCTTTTTTGGCATTCCCTCCGTTTTTCTTGTCCCTTTTGGGTTTAGAAGTGTAAAAAAGGGGACAAATGCAAAAAGAACGGCATTCTACATGCCAATTTGGACGAAAGGAAGAAAAAAAGAAGCCGAAAAGGAGACGAAAAAGGGAGTCGCAACGGGGGGTTTCACAGTAGCCCTTTTTTCTTCCCTTTTTGCTCCCCTTTTTCTCTGGTTTTCGATGGTTTGTGCACTTAGACACAATGTTTTTCCCCTTTTCACACCTTTTCACATAGCTAAACTGAAAAGGGAAAAAAACCGGGTGAAAAATGAAGGGAATGCCAAAAAGGAGAAAAAAAGGAGCACAAAAAGGGCTACTGTGAACAACCCTATAGAAGGACATGTGATGGGTGGATGAGCACCAAAGACTTCGAGATGAAAGAATCATGGCGGCACAGTTGGAGGAAGGGCGGAGTTTGAACCACCATTACATGTTGATGAATCGCGGCCTAGTGACCAGCCACGTACTTGAACAACCACCCCCATGGCCTGCTTCCCGTTCCGTTCCGATTTGAGCAATACCCTACAACCTTGATATTGAGCATCTGACATTGTGATTAAGAAACAGTGATGACATTGTGCTGCTGCCTGGCACTCACTCGACCACTCAATGTCCCCCCCCATTCCAACTCTCCTGGCTTCAAACCCAATTGAAGCTACTATTCCAGCTATCCTGGAGGCTCTGGAGGCAAACCCTTGATCCGGAGTTCTACATATGGAATTCAACCTTGGTATTAATTAGGGCTGCTCAATTCTTTCGTCGTTTGCGTCGTTTGTTGGAATAAATAAATAAATTTCAAACTCCACTCAAACCCATTTCTCTCAACTGATGCCTCAGTCTCAGGAATATATTTCTCTGTCTCGGTCTTTACTCTTGTTTCAATGTGAAACTGACGATTCAGTATTTCATTTACTGCTCCAAAAATTGTGGACCTTATTTATTGAGAAAAAGACGATCACATGGCATGGGCAACTTGAACTACTTGTCTATGCATTCCGATTCATGTGTAACTTACCTGTGTGGTTCAGGCTTAAATTTCTGGCCTTGGATCTTTGTATTGAGCTATTATGGAGTGAGGTTGATGTGAGGGAAAGGAGTCAAATGAGTGGTGGAGTTTGAAATCTCTATTTATTTCGAACAAATATTGGGTGAACGACGTGGACAACGGAAGAATTTAGCAGCCCTATTATCCTTCTTTGCCATCCACTCAATATTTAGGCTTGATAATCAAGTCAAATCAAGTGCCCTGGTGGGCCCTAACTATCGCATTGGGCGGCTGTGGTCCTGCGAAATTGATGTATGCGGGTACAGGAAAGCTAGAGGAAAACTGTATCATGGGAAAATTAGACTCAGAGGATGGTTGTCAGAAGCACCTACTCCACAGCAGTGAGATAAAAATTTCATTAGGTAATGAGTCAGGGAGGCAGGCACCATCGTGGTTACGAGTACTTATGTAATAAGTTCTCGTTCTTTTCTAAAAGTTTACATAGCTGTTTCACTAGCTGCGTGAATTATCAGTTACAATCTCAAAGTACAAGGGAAATCGTGGCTGTGTTGAAGGCTTTTTCAGAGACTCCATTAGAATTTTTGTGACTACTTAGTGGCTGTGCTCTCGGCCAATGCCGAGCGTACTTCTGACGTCCACAGGCGTTGGTTCGAACCTGGTGATTGGATTTCTTTTTTCGGTCAGTCTTTTTTTAGCTAATTATTACCTCTAAAACTTGACACCAACTTTTCCAGATGCTGGGGTAGCTACAATAACCCATCAGCTTCTTTTTCGAGACCATTTGGTCTCGGAGGCAATCATGTCAAACTATCTCCTCTCTCTGGTACTACCTACCCTCAACTGGGATTCCCCGGGGCCCACAGGAGCAATGAAGAGTCCGGGGCATTTTGTTACTTTTATCCATTGATTTGTTCTGGATTGGATCACTGTCATTAGGTTTTTCACAATAGGCCTTTTTGCTCCATTTTTGCGCTCCTTTTTACTCCCTTTTTTACAAGAGGGACTGAAGAAAAGGGATCAAAAAGGTCTACATGCGGTCTTTTCAAAAAAGGGCCCTTTTTCACAGTGGTTCCTTTCTCCAGTTCTTGTTAGGTTATCTCCTTCCCAACGTGTACCCTGAACAGACCACGTAGCCCTCGAAACATCCAAATATTCTAGGTGAAATATAAGTTCTGGAAGGTTCTCTTTTTCTCCCCTTTTTTCAAAATACCCTTGCTCACCTGTTCACAGTAACTCATTTTTGTTCCCTTTATCCCTCATTTTTTCTGGTTTTCATCCAACTTTGGACGTGGGAACCTGATTTTTTTGGGTCTGGATCCTTCTTACACTTCTAAATGGAAAAGGAAAAAAAACCTCGGTGAAAATTGATGGGAACATCAAAAAGGAGAGAAAAAGGGAGAAAAAGGACTATTGTGAATGACCTTATTTAGGTATCGTGGGTCATATCCGTCTACTACAGTCGTCCGATACCCATGTCCATGGAGGGGGGGACAGTACCTGGACACTTAATGTTCTGTACCCCGGTACCCATCCCTCATCCGACTCGAGGACAAATGACGGGATGCTTTTTTGCACCTTTTAATGGCATGCATTTGTTTCCCCTGCTCGCTACACCTGCAACAGAAATGTAGTGGAATTGACAATCAAGCTTCTGATTGCCTGTTCCTCTTTCTCTCATTTTGAGATGTTTATGTGTTGCTTATGAATTAATTAATCGAAGGTCCCCTCGATATACCAGGATCCTGGTTTGGGATTTTGGGAGTTTCCGGTCATGTTATATACCGAGCCGGGGTAGACCCGAAGAGTAAATGGCCGAGGTACCGGAGGCTCCGGTATGTCGGAGCGTCGGGGGGCCGGAGGGTCCGGAACGTATACGAAGGAAGATCACAACACCACAGGGGGTCAAGGGTGAGTGACTATCCTAACCAGCAGGTATCCGATAGAGGAAGACAAGTCGGAGTACCGGAGGGAACCGGAGAGGAAGGAGACGACTCAGTGCAAGGAAAGTGAGCCAAGCAACGTCAATTATCAATCTGACGTACAGGACATATTAAAGACGTATTTATACTAAGTATCTAATTGTATTCCATAAAAGGAAGGAGAGTGGTTCTTAACAATAAGTCAAGTCAGATGGACTGATGAGTAGTCGTATGACAATAAGTGAACAGGAAGGAAGACGGATAAACGGGAAACGCTCAGTAATCCTTCATTGCGTAAAAACCCGATGGTACCGGATGGTTTGGAGGCTCCGGTAATATACCGGAGCCTCGGAACCTACCGGAGCTACCGGAAGGTCGACGAGAAGACTGGGGATGTTGCATGGATATAACAGTATCCCCCTCTTAGGTTCCTCTCCCATGAGGAACCCAAAAGGAATGAGGTTTGTCGAACAATGAAGAAGCGTGGGAAAATAAACAAGATCAAAAAGTCACGTGCTGTTGGTTTTGACTCAGACCTTTCTTTCTTTCGCACCACGACCATCTCCGGCACTAAAACACCACAACACGATGTCGAGCAACGGAAACAGCGACAGTGGGCGCGAGGGGTCCAGCAACAGCAACCGCAGCGACGCCGGCAATGGCAAAAAATCCGGGAAGGGGAAGGCGTGCGCAACGACGGCGGAACTGCGCGAGGAAGCCGCGCAGCGCTTCTATGAGGAGCGGGAGGAACGCCGGCGGGTGCTGATCGCAGCATACCAGGAGCAGGCGGTGGAGGCCTCCCACCGCGCGGAGGTCGCCCAGGAGGACGCCGCTCATGCGCTCCAGCTTGCTCGCGATCTGGAGCTGTTGGACGCGCAGACTCCGGCATTCAACGAAGTGCCGGCAATCGAAACATTGTCCCCGGAGCACGCGGAGGGTGGCGAGGGTGACGACGAGCTGAACACCAAGGACGACAGCGATGTCGAACAACAGGGTGATCACGGTGCGTCGCAGTGAAACCGGAGGCTCCGGTATTAATGGTTTTTATTTTCATAGTTTGCGACTCCTGCCGGAAGAGCGGGGAGGTGTGCGTCGTCGAGCACGGACGCACCGCGTGCCGTCGTTGCCGCGCTAAGCACATCCAGTGCAGCCGCGCCCGTCCCCTTGGTCCCCCTCGCGTCAACAAGCGACGTGAGGCACAGGAGGCCCGTCATCAGGGGTCTGCACCTGTTGCAGGGCCCTCGCGGACGTGCCGGAACGCCCGAACGGAGCAGGCTGACCGGAGCGACCGCGAGGTACGCGATCGCACTCGGAAGGAGCGGGAACGGAGGGCCCGGAAGGCGGAGGGCAAGGAAAGCGTGCGGGGAAAGCTCCGGGAGCTCGAGGCCCACGTCGGGTACCTCGGGGAGCAGGTGGGGCGCACCATGTTGCGCTATAAGCTGGCATACCGGGCGTGCCAGCTTATCCTCAAAACGCTCGCAGCGCCAGAGAGTGGTCGGGAGGTGCCACCTGGGGTTGAGCGGATGCTCCGGTGGATGGCGGCCGATATGGAGGCCGCCAAGTGGGACTTCTCCCTTGCGGAGGAGGCGGAGCTCGACCTGGTCGCCGAGGAGCCGGAGGAGGACGAGGATGCGCCCCCGGCGAAGCGCCGGAGGCTGATGAAGCGCGGGAGCCCCGAGGTGGAGGAGAAGGAGGTGGAACCCGTCGAGTCGGAGGACTCGGAGGTGGAACCGGAGGCTCCGGTTGCGCTCCGAGCCCGTTCCGAATCCTGGCCGGAGGATTTCCGGTCCACGGACGGCGGGGAGGGTATGAGGATGGAGGTGGACGCGCCTGGGGCGCTGGAGGGGCCGGAAGGGCCCGAAGAACAAATCGCCGCGACGTCCCGAGTTGCGAGCCAGGCTGCGGAGGCGAGGACCGTTACGGTCCTCACATTCAAGCCCGATCCGGAACCCGTTCCGCCTCCACCGCCCACTCCATCACCAGCACCGGAGCCTCCGGTGCAGGTGAAGAGGGAGTCGGAGGTGCGCGAGTTCCAAACCCTCGTGTTGCAGCCGGGAGCCCCAGCCGGTTTCCACGAGGAGGATGGAGTCTTCGTGATGGACAATTCGGATGAGGAGATGGGGGAGCCAGAGGCTCCGGAAAAGCCGGAAGCGTCCGGAAGCGCGGAGTGAAGGCCCTGGAGGCCTAAGGACAAAATAGACATTTGTAAATATATGAAATGAGCGTTGTATTTTGAATTGGTTGAATTTTGTTTTCTTGGTTTTAATTTTGTGTGATAAGTTAATATTCGGGTCCGGGCTTATTCGGAAAGCGCCGGTGAAAGTTGTCGATATGTTCGGCCGCGTCCAAGTCGTCCGCCCCAACCCAAGCATACTGATCGTCGGTATTCTCGTATCCGAGCCATTCGACGTAGTACCGGAGCTTTGTTCGGAACCTCCGGTCGATCTTCGAGTCAACGATTTGCTTGATTTCGAAGTGTGAATCGCCGTCGATGATTTCTACGGCAGCCGGAGGTGGCTCCTCTCGTCCCGGAAATGGGTTCGGAACGTGCGGTTCGAGTTGGGAAATATGGAAAACTGGATGGACCTGTGACAACGATTTCGGAAGCCGAATGGTATAAGAAGCGGCACTGGGTTTGCCAATAACTTCGTAAGGGCCAAGGTACGTCTCCGAGAATTTCGGAGTTGGCCGGCTGGTGTGAAGATGTTTCGCAAGGATGAAGACCTGATTGCCGATCGAAAGCGGTGGTTGCGGAGCGCGTTTGCGGTCTCCGGTTTCCTTGTACCGCTCCTGGGCAAAAGTGATTTGCTCCCGGAGGAACTGGTGCAGTTCCTGAAGATCAACGACAAAATCCTTCGCGTACATGTTCGCAACGTCACGCTCCGGATGGACCGTGATTGCTGGATTGTAACCCTTGTTGGCGAAGAAGGGAGAGATGCCGGTCGAAGCATTCGGAGCGTTGTTGAGAGCGAATTCCGCAAGCGGAAGGAGTCGGTCCCAATCGTCCTGTTGATACGAGCAGTAGATGCGGATATATTGTTCAACAGTCTGATTCATACGTTCCGTTTGACCGTCAGCCTCCGGATGATAACCGGAAGTATAATGGATCTCCATATTGAGAAGTTCGCCCAGTGACCGGAAGAAGGAAGCGATGAATTCGGAGCCCCGGTCGCACGTAACGTGTGCCGGAACGCCGTGTTTGGAAAAGACGTGAATGAGGAAGAGGCGAGCGAGCTCCGGCGAATTGATGTGGGTATCGCAAGGAATGAGAATGACCTGCTTGGATGACCGATCAACAATCATCAAAATGCAGTCAAACTCGCCGGAGAGAGGGAGTTGCTCGATGAAGTCCATGGAAATGGAATGCCAAGGCCGGAGCAGAACCGGAAGGGGTTTCAGGAGTCCGTAAGGCCGATGCCGAGGCTTTTTGTTGCGCTTGCATAGAACACACGACCGACAGTAGTCTCGAACAAAGGTCCGAACCTCCGGCCAAGTGTACTCACGGCGTACGAGTGCTAATGTGCGATTTTGTCCAAAGTGGCCAGCCAACTCGTGATCATGCAAATTCTGCAGAACACGTACGCGGAGCTGGTCCGGAGCGTCTCCGGAAACCACCGGAACATAAATGCGATCATAGAGCCGGAGCATACCGGAAGGGTCGAGTTTGCAGCGCGGAGTGGTGCCGGAGGCTGCGGAAGCAATGCCCGCAACGGCGGCTGGGTCATCGTTGTAGTGGGCACGAATGTCGGAATAGAGCTTCTCAACATCCATAACGATGGAGGAACGGAGGGTGATTTCCTCGAGGAATGTGGCCCGGAGCGACGTGGTGAGTTGATCTTGAGTAAAAATGGGGCGAAAATTTTGAGGATTCAATTGGCTGTAAGCCCTATCCCCCTCTTTAGGGTAGACGTCCCATCGTCTAGTTGTCAAATGCAAGTTGGCAAACCGGGGTCCAATCCCATTGGACGTTGGAACGAGTGAGACGAGTAAGAGGGATCGTGATCGCCGAGTAGTTCCATATGAAACGCCAATAGAAATTACAAAACCCAAGGAAGGACTGAACGTCCTTCACTTTCCGGGGTTCCGGCCAATCAACGATGGCGGAAACCTTGTCCGGAGACATCCGGAAGCCTTCTGGCGACAGGATGTAACCGAGATATTCGCAGGTGGTGACGCTGAACTCGCATTTTGAGAGTTTGCAGAAGAGTCCGGCCTTCCGGAGGCGCCTGAGCACTTCCCGAACATGTTCGGTATGTTGGGACGGATCATCGGAATAGATCAATATGTCGTCCAAATAAATGACGACGTACACGTCCAACAGATCTGCGAACAAACTGTTCAGGAACCGCTGAAAAGCGGCCGGAGCATTGGTAAGGCCTTCCGGAACAACCCGGAATTCGAAGGACCCATAGCGTGAACGAAACACCGTCTTAGGTTCGTCACCCGGAGCGATCCGGAGGAGATGGTATGCGTGCCGGTGAAACACTGACTGCCTGAACAGACGTGAAATGTAGAATAATGTCTATCAATGCCTGAGCACTAACAAACACTAAACCAACACTAAACACTAATCCAAACAATCGAGTGGTGCGAGTACGGGGTTCCAACCAAGTATTAGGTTGATATTTGAACTAGATCTGGTAATAGCTATTTACACGTAAATACTGGGAACACTCCAATAGCCGATCCAGAGACTCTGATGAGGTCTAGACAAAGCAGAGAGTGGTTTTATCTCGATGGGGTGGTGTGGGGTAGTGCTTGGTAGTCAATAGACTCAAGACTTGTGATCCTTCAATGTTCTCAGCTGTAATATCTGTACCAATCCGTGTGCTTTCCCAAATCCTTATGAAACCCAATATGACCCGATACGACCCGATATGAAACCGATACGACCCGATACGATTCTGTTTCCTTAAGATTCTTTATGTGCACATAGATCCAACAACCAACAAATATATTTGACCAAGAATAACAGAAAGAACTAACAAGTTCCCAATGGTACTCCTAGTGAATCCAAGGCTTCCCAAGCGACAATACCAGCTGAGCTGAGTACGTCTAGCAAGAAGGGGTGAATTCACTGGCTTTCCACTCGAAACCTGCTGGTATTTATACAGGAATTATACATCACATGATAAAAGAAATAAATACTACAATCAGTCCACTTCGGTATATACGGATAAACGGACCTGGCTATTTAAAGGTACATGCATCAAAGACCCGGTTAAACGGCTAAATAAGTGCTCTATCCCGAGAGCTGTGCGTCTATCTTTCTGTTTTAAGGTGTTGCCATCATATCTTGATGGACTTGTTATCTTTAGACGTGCCAAGTATGGCGTGTCCGGATAAATTGTAGTAGAGATTGTCCGGGCCAACCAGCTTAGCCTTATAGATAGACTGGCTGTCCTGCATCTCTACCTGGTGACACCTTTGTCACCCAACTATTCCCATGGTGCCCTAATTCAACCGAATGGTTGGACTTTGATTTACATGTAAATACAATCTTTGATGATTTACGTGTAAATACACAGCAGGTATTGATCCTGATAGTGTTACTGAATGTCCCTGAACGATTCCTGAACTCTCCAAGGCATCCAGGCTCGTGTGATTAAAGTTACAGTGACTTAATATGTCACAAATGTCGAACTTGTGCTTGCAACTGCACCAACAACTCTGCTGATTTGATTTGACCTGCAATCTGGATCCCTTATGAATTCACAGTCTAGATGGATGGTATGTGTTATGTCCTTGATATATGACACTTTCCAAATGTCCCAATTCGATCGAATGGTTGAACATGGAATTACGTGAAATTCTATTGTAGCCCACCTGGCCGTTGACCCTCGTGGTATCGGTGACCAGGCAAGTCTATACAATGTAATCTCTTGTGAAGTGCCTTTAGCCAACAGTCCGGACCTCACTATGGCTCTCATTGTGGGCCAAGTAATAAATAAGCATTGTTCTACTTCAGTAAGTAGAACAAGAACATTGAAATTGATAGATTTCAAGTCTGGTCATTTTCCATGCTTATCACCGGAGATCAAGTTTTGTATAGATGCGAGCCTTCCCGGGAGCATCGAGGAGATCGGCGATGAGAGGAAGCGGATAGCGGTCCTTCTTCGTAATCCGATTAAGACCTCGGTAGTCGACGCACAATCGGAGGCTACTGTCCTTCTTCTTAGCGAAGAGAATAGGAGCTCCATGACTTGAACGAGTCGGATATATAAATCCCGACTTCAAATTCTGGTCAATGAAGTCCCGGAGGGCAGCGAGCTCGGCAGGCGAAAGGGAATAGACATGACCGACCGGAAGCTCTTCGCCGTCCAGGAGCTCGATTTTGAGGTCGAATTCTCGATGAGGAGGAAGATTGTAAGCTTCCTGCTCCGAGAAGACGTCAGCGAACTCGTGGTACTTGGAAGGTATTCCGGAAGTGTCCGGAGCAAATGCGGAAGCAAACTGGGCACGGGCTTCTTCCGAGGGAGTGGCGCACATTGTATATTGACAACAATCCTTGTCTCGAATGATGGAGCGGTAAGCCGCAGCAGACACGAGAGACACAAGCGGAGGGGTAGAGAGAGGACGAGACCTGGAGGCCTCCGGAATCTCCATGGAAGGAGCAGAAGTCTCCATAGAAGGATCGGGAGATGGCGGAATCGTCGGAGTCGGTGTAGGCGCCGGAGCCGGAACGACTTGTACCGGAGGTGCCTCGTCCGTAATCGGAACTACCATAGCAGATCCCGGAATAATTTCCGGGGTTGTCGACAGGGATTCCCTTACGGGTTCGGGCCGGAATGTGATAGAGGCTTCGGACCAGTTAATCAACGGATTAATGCGGCTGAGCCAATTGTATCCCAGGACCAGATCACAAGGAGAATCGAGACGTGTGACGAAGAAGTCCATGTATTGAACTTCGCCAGAAGGAAACCGGAGCAACAACCGGAGCATCCGGTTGATGATGGAAGATGAGCCGTCGAGATACCGGACCCGCACCGGGTCCACCGTATACGTGGAAAACGCATTAGATTCGCAGACTTTCAATGATACAAAACAATGAGATGATCCGGAGTCCACAAGTGCACGCACACGGGAGTTGAATCCCGCGACTACTCGAGAGAGAAGAGATGGAGAAATGGAAGAGCATAGCTCAGGCTCGGAAATGTCCGAACGGAGGGAGGAAATATCGAGAGAGACGTAAAGGGCATTAGGGAAGAGAGCGGAAGCGTTGAGACGAACCTCGGTGAGCACCCGTGAGTCAACGCAACTCGGACCAGGTGCGGAGGATTCCGAGTTGCTGATCAATTTTTTGACTCAGCAGCCACGGCGGCCGGCGTAGCCGGAGCCGCCGGAGCCTGGGTGATCGTACCGGAGGTCGAGGCCTGGGCGGCTTTGGCGCTTGCCTGCCCAGGACGCTTGTTGCAGTTGTCGGCTGTGTGACCCTTACCTCCGCAGTACATGCAGAGGTTATTCTTCCGGCGATGCTCGCGTTCGTCCTGCTTGATCTTTCCGCTGGCGTCGAGCTTGTCGGCGAAGGCGCGAGCGGCAGGAGTGGCGTCGGACGATTTGGCCTTGCCTTTACCCTGGTTACCGGAGCGTCCGGCATTGTTACCGGAGTTTCCGGCAGTCGCAGCAGTAGAGGAGGGTGCGGGAGCGTTGGAAGATTTGGAACCCTTGCCGGAATTCCGATTACTGGGTTTCGGGTTGCCGGATTGACCTCCGGTAGCGTTACCGCCACCGGAACCGGAGGGTTTATCGTGTTCACGCTCCCGGAACTTCTCCGCCTCGCGTTTCCAGTACCGGCCATCGATGATGCGAGCGACCAACTTCACTCCGTCGAGGGTGTTGGCATAGTTGTGATGAACCATGTCGTCCTTGATCCGGCGGGGTAGTCCTTCGTAAAACTGATACCGGAGGGCGTTATCGCTCCACCGGGTCAAGACCGAAAGGAAGTCGAACTCAATGATGTAAGTGGTGATCCGGTCGCCGGATTTCATCCGGCACGCGCGAATCTTGTCCTCGGCATCCCCAACCGGATCATGCGGCCCGAAATTTAACGTAAGCTCCTGTATGAAGACGGCAAAGTCGCCGTCCCAGACCGGAATGATGGTCGGGTCGTAAAGGTTGGGGGAAAACCATTGCTGAGCGCTGCCCCGGAGGTACGAAATGATGTAGAGGATACAATCATCGTCGTCCGGAAAATCTTGCGGGCGCTCCGCGAAGTGCAAATAGCACTGGGTGAGGAAGGACGAGAGTTTAGCCGGGTCCGATCCATCGAAGGTGTCCGGATTACGGAGATTGGATCGGTTGGAACGAGGAGGAAGGTCCGCGGGACGAGTGGAGAACACATTGATGGCATCCCGGAAGGTCCGGATGGTGTCCATAATTAAGGCCTCGTTGGCCTCAGGCGTCGTAACACGACGAGGGGCGCGAGGTATACCGGGACCTCCGGGGCCACCGCCAGGGGGGCCTCCGGGTGGACCTCCTGGAACACCAGGACCACCGGGACCGCCGGGACCTCCGGGGCCACCTCCGGGTGGACCACCGGGAGGGCCGGGCGGTGGACCAGCACCACCACCTCCACCACCACCACCATTACTGCCACCATCGCCTCCATCGCCGTTGTTACTGCCCCCGTCATGAATGGAAGGAGCAGGATCACGCTCGGGAAGCTCCTCCGATAAGTGGAGGCTTGCTGCATGACCTCCGGAATGTACGGAGTCTTCGGAAGCCTCCTGGGGATCTTCCGGAACCTCAACGATACGAGGCCCAGCGATGGGGGATACGCTACGAGAGATTGCTGCAGCGCGGCGTGGATGGGGTGAGGCCGGATATCTCACCGGATTCTCGGGAGTCCGGGGATTGAGAACTAACCCCGGAATTGTTGTCGGAGAAGGCATAGGTGGCGCAGGTGAACTCCGAGTGAAATGCGGAGTGTATCAAAGGGTGGGTGATACCGGAATAGACGGGTACATCGACAGACCGAGAACTTGGACCGGAGTACTCATCGGAACGATCTGGCTGAACATACGGGATTCTCGACGAGGTTCCCGACCAGCCCGACCAGTGTTGGAACGTTCAATTTGTTCCGTGTTGGGTAGATTTGGATTAGGAAGACGAGACATTGCCAGTCAGAGTAGTGAGATTGATAATACTGTTATATACCGAGCCGGGGTAGACCCGAAGAGTAAATGGCCGAGGTACCGGAGGCTCCGGTATGTCGGAGCGTCGGAGGGCCGGAGGGTCCGGAACGTATACGAAGGAAGATCACAACACCACAGGGGGTCAAGGGTGAGTGACTACCCTAACCAGCAGGTATCCGATAGAGGAAGACAAGTCGGAGTACCGGAGGGAACCGGAGAGGAAGGAGACGACTCAGTGCAAGGAAAGTGAGCCAAGCAACGTCAATTATCAATCTGACGTACAGGACATATTAAAGACGTATTTATACTAAGTATCTAATTGTATTCCATAAAAGGAAGGAGAGTGGTTCTTAACAATAAGTCAAGTCAGATGGACTGATGAGTAGTCGTATGACAATAAGTGAACAGGAAGGAAGACGGATAAATGGGAAACGCTCAGTAATCCTTCATTGCGTAAAAACCCGATGGTACCGGATGGTTTGGAGGCTCCGGTAATATACCGGAGCCTCGGAACCTACCGGAGCTACCGGAAGGTCGACGAGAAGACTGGGGATGTTGCATGGATATAACAGGTCACACGGATATCTCATTTAAAAAAATACAAGTACGAGTTTTGCCGGGCTGTGCCACGGCCCACACCCCAAGTAGAGAAGAAGGGACAATGGTGAGTGACAACGGTCACAACAGGGTGTTCGAGCAAACAGGGCATGCGAATTAGCTTATTGAGGAGCACGTGATAAAGGCGATTTCAAATGACATGTTGTTCCTCTTTGGCAATGCCGTGTCGTTGGTTATTCCCGATCTGATCGATCCCGGCCCCAGAGTGAGATCTGGCTCACAGGGGGCAAGACCCAGGGCATGTCAGCCTTACATGCCTTTAAGGGATGTGCCGGGCATGTACCTGGACATTTGCTGGGGCATGTACATTGGCATGTGCTTGGGCATGATACATAGAACAAAGATGAACAAGGAAGAACCTCTACAGTATTGTCGGATACAATGCTTCTTTATTGTCTTTGTGCCTTCTATTTTCATCCTAGCGGACTTGTGTGACCCACTTTTTGCCATTCGGACCCATGAATCCAGGAAATCGGGCCGGGAATCCAGGAGTATGGAGAGTATTTTGGACAACTTTATACCATTGAAACTCTAGCGATAGGACACAGAGGACGAATAAGATGTGAAATGTACGAATTTCTTTGATGTAATATTGATATCTCCGGGCATGATTCCCAGCCGACTTCTTTGTGTCTTTGTCCCAAACGACATACCTAGGCACATGCCCCAGCAGATGCCCGGGTACATGCCCAGCACATGCCTTCACGGCATGTAAAACTGACATGTCCCAGGTCTTTCCCCCTGTGGGAGGACCCCACAGTACACCACGCTGTCCTCGGAAACCCGATATTCTCCCGGGCGACACGATTTCGAACGAGTTGATAGACATCCTCACAGTTACAATGGCCCTTCTGATAGTTGACTTCCATCCCGGAACTTGGGGGAATTGAATGGAAACTCCACACGCATACTACACATGTCTCCCATGCTGTCACCACAATCTCGCGACCGAAGTTTTCCGAAGGACGAATCTCAGAAGTTGAACCGAAAACAGGAAATGTATCATTCGCAATATTGTAACAGCCGAGTAATTCGACATGTCATGTACAATCAGGTGAAGGGTGCACAAGCTATCACTTGGGCTTTAGGCCACTGCGGGCGCATGGCAACGAGTCCTTGTTGGGCCGCTTCGCGGCATAAAAAAAACACTTCGTGCCTTGTAGTTGTTATCCTACTGTACACATAAGGAAAAATGCGGTAGTATACTATTTAGGACGTAAATCATTATAGACTCGGCGCGAGAAAGTGGTTCGCGTAGCCCGTGGTAGCAAATGATGGATTCCAATGCTTGCGGGCTTTGGTTTGAGCGGCTATAGGGAGTAAATCACGCATTGTGGGAAGGGGGAATGATTAAGCATGAGTCGGATATGGTTCCTTTTGTACACCCTCAGCGCCCAGATGTTGTGCCACCGATTGTGTCCAGATTAGGTCTGTGATTGTGGCAACCATTGAAACAAGTGCACAATAAATATTTACTAAGTGGCACAATGGCTTTGACCAACAGGCAATTTATTTGATTGCATCGATTGGTGGCTCTAGAAGTCAACATCTAAATTGGGTCGGACAAAGACAATGATACTCATTGCAGTGGCATTCATTGTCCAATGGGCCTATAAAGCTGGAGCAAGTGCACACTCCATCCCCACTCCTCCAGCGACACGGCCGCCCCCGTCCCTCATGCTGCTGGAAGTCTCCCGACGTCAAGAGCTACTCGGCGTGTCGGGACATGTGCCCTCCCTGCAGAGCGTTGTGGGTTGTCTACTCCCCGCGCGCCTTGCACACCGCGTGATCGATTTATCTGAAGAATAACTAGTAAGTGGTGCTATCACGTTGGAAATGCAAAGACTCTTGGCAACGAGAACGACAGGTTTCTCGCGTCAGATCCACGTGATGGCGTCTTGCCGCTGTCTATCAAGTGGCTGTGCAGGTCCATCATAGCACAAATTGAAAATTGATATTGTGATGCTAACAAATGCGGGCATGTCCTTGGTCTTCGCCTCAGCCTCCCGAAATCCTTCATAACGTTTCCGGACGCAGCCTACCCCGACTTCAAAGACAGGGAATAGCCCAACTTGGTTCCAATGGGCTTCACTTCCCTTGCTTCAGTGTGTTGCCTTCCGCCTCTCATTTCCTAATCTTGCTTCTCTGCTCAGTTTTTCGATAGGGTCCGACTTTTTATTGAGGATACTCTTACCAATCCCCTCTGCTGCAACAATGTACGCACAATTTATCTCTTCTGTTCGCCATGTAGCTCACGTTTGATTCACAGGCAATGCAGCATTATTGTGGAACATCAATTATTCTCCCATTTAATCTCCGCACTTCCTCGCTCTAACTTACTCCGCCATACTCTACTACTCTTAAGGTTGAAGTATGTTCCCAATATATTCCATTCATCACATCTTATTTGAATGATGTCTGACGAATATTTGACCAATATTACCCTCTATTGACCTGATATAGGTCGCCGCGACTTTGCGTCAAAGTCTGGTACAAGTTCGGATCGAACAGCCGGCATCCTTTTTGTATTTTAATGAAGACCAAACAACGCGTGTACAGCTAATCCGAATGTAAAATAAGCCACCGAATCATCCAGTGAGATCGGATATGAATAAAACCAGATGCAACGTGAAAGTTTTTTTTTTTTTTTTGAGAGAGCATGATCAACGTGCAGTCCATCTCACGAGATATACGTGTATTAAATCACGAAGCAACCTTCTGCAAGAGCGACACAAATAAGCGATAAGTACTAACGAGTGAATAAGGATACGAACCTTAGAAGAATGTGAATAGAGAGTATTGAATTGCCAATACCGACGACCGGGGTGTCGTAATGTTCATTGGTCGTAAATTGCGCCACATGAAAAAGCAGCCAGTTGAATTGGCAGACTTCCCAGAGGGCCATGCACCCATCCATCCTGACGTGCCACAGTGACATCTGAGTACCGTCTCTTCCCGACAGTGCGCCATGGAATTTAACGAACGTGACGACCGTGGCCACATCCATCACGCCAAGAGATACGGAGGGCAAATACCGACCAGGCTTGTCAGACCCCACGAGATGGAGTCCAAGGGTCCATCGGCAATAGCAATGGAAAATACGAGAGTCGGCGTGCGTCAGATCTAATATTCTCAGGTGGGAGAGGGATTGAAAAAGGGAGAATAAGATAGAGTCGTCTCTGAACATGCCGTGTAAGCAAAAGCGGTGTAGACCAGGTAATATGGACGGAAACTCTTGAACCGGTTGAAGATCAAGGGGAGGATGCCTCAAAGTCAATTCCACGAGACGATATGCGGTCAAAGCATGAAGCACGCGAATCATAATTCCGGCCCCGTCGAAGTCGACGTCCAAAACAGCTATGCTGTCAGACGCCAAGCACGCGTTAGGGGGGACATTTACGAAAGGTACACCTCGTAGCCTGAGAAATCACATCTCGACTGCCATGGAGAACAGCTCTACAAGGAAGGCCCACTCGAATAGGAGGGGATCACCACACTCTGCGATATCGACGGAAACCAGGTGCCCCACAAAACCGGAGAAAGACAATGGTGGAGAGCTGCCGTATAGAGACAGATGACAAAGAGTAGGCGTACGACTGTCGAACCAATGGGCAGGGTGCAAAGGCTGGGATCCCCTTCCTCGAAATCGCCGAAACCATCCATAAGATAGTAACAAGCGGCGAAATTTCGCAGCGCAGGAGCAAACAGTGACGAACACCGATCCTGGACAAGGAGGAATGCTTCAGGATGTTCCATCAAAACAAAGAAAGATTCCCAGCACGAGGAAGTGTGTTCGAGCCGGTCTAAAATCGAATGGATGATGGAAGAAACAGAGGGAAGGAATAATGATTCGAGTTGCCCCGTGCGAAATTCCCAGAAGACAATCCTGATGTGGAGGAGGACATTCGCGCATTTTGACAGCACAAAATCCAAGGAGGTCAACACAATGTATTGATTAATGCCGATATACGACCACAGAGACGGATCATCGTATATGTGGGCCTGAGGATAACCGTTAAGTCTCAAAAATATAAGGGACGGGTAAGAAGTACTAATACATACCAGCCACATCCTGCATACGGTAGACAATTCACCACGGGCTTTCGAGAAAGCACCAGGGAGATTACCAGGTTCAGGAAGCGCGAGTTTGAATATATCCGACCACAAATCGAAGGGCAGACGATGGTAAACAGCTGATTCACGTGAAGCCAGCTCCAGCTAACCAAAGAGGTCAGGTCGCAGATTGAGGAAGCGGTAACATGAAATGAAGAAATACACTCACTGACGATACCACGACGTATGACATAGATAAAGTAGACCACAGAATGAGATATGACGTAGGGAACCAGACAGGACGAGGATGTAGTGATAAAGAAGAAATAGGCGTGCAAAGACGAAACAATTGATAGGAACAAGTCCGTGCCGATCATGATCGCATCAGCAGCTGACAATTTCAATGGTCAGGACTTATAAGGTCTGATTATCTCACAGACAAATTTGACAACCGACAATTAATACGCAGGTGAATAAAGCATATATTTTTTACATGCTAAGCGAACGAATAATTATCTAATTTGGAAACACGGGCCATACGGCATACTATGATCATCATGAGATAAGTATCGCGGGGTAGCAGATACACTATTATGCGAATAAGCTCGATAGATACGGCGGGCACAGTCGGCCGCGACACGACGAAGGCAAGAATGTCTGCTACCGAGGTCGTGCCCAAACACAAACGTCGAAGATTGGGGCATGCATGAGGGTGTCCTGTGAGATGATGCAGAAAAGTGGCCCTGTCGACATCAAGCTCCATAAGTCGAGTCATACGCCCTAAAAGGCGAGTGACGATGTCCGGATGAACGTTGTCACGACTCTTTACGGTGAGACTGCGTACTTGAGGGATAAACTTGAAGGAATCTAAAGCCGCACTCCACGAACCATGGAAAAGGTACGACATCTCGAGATGATCGAGGAGGGGCGCAGAAATGAGGTGTAAGAGTTTGTAGATGGAGGATGAGCCATGGCGGATGACGAGGACGGTGAGGCTGGACATCACAACAGACGTGACAGGCTTGACGAAGCGCACACCACAACGCACAACAGTGAAAGAAGTGAGGTTCCGGGCAGAAGCCAGAACATACGCGAGAGCGTGGGCGCTAGGCCACGCAGTCTGCCGAATCTCGACGAGTCAGAGATCGGTAATGTCCGCAAGGATGCTTCGGCGCCACCAGGGAAAAGGAGAATTGAAAACAGTGAGGTTGCGTAACGCGGGAGCTCGACCGCGGAATAGCTTCGGAGTGTCGATAGGGTAGCGAAATCCCTGGGCCGAACGAAAGGTGCAACCCATTGTGAAATGGGTAAGCTCGGAAACGCGCAGGTTGGTGAGAGCGGTGACGGCAAGGCCGAGGAAAAAGTCGCAGCTGACAACGACAGTCAAGCTGGACCATTGGGGGGAGGACGATGCCAGAACGGCCAGCACCGCTGTACATTCCGCGAAGTGCACAGCCAATTCCTCTTGAGACAGAGAAGAAAGGCCAGCGGCGTCCATGTGAGTGTCCAAAGAGATGGTGACGCTCAATAACTTCGTAGTCGCAGCTTTAATCTCCAAGGAGAGCTGAGACGGAGTAGAATGAGGAGTGAGGACGACTTTCTTCCAAAAAAGGCGGGTGTTCCGGACGAACGACGCCCACCACCCAAACATCTTACACAGATGTCGGCGGTTGGCATTGTAGTCCTTAAACGGACCCGGCATCAGACAATAGCGATGGAAGATCATGGCCCAAATCTCAGGCGGAAGAACAACTCTGTCTCGAGTTTTTTTGGAATAAGGCCAAGCCTCAACCAATAGAACGTATGCGGCAGGAACTTCGGACCATATCAGCTAGAAGGAGTCAGGAGACGAAAGTAATATGTACTGAAAACAGCGACAACCGGAAAGAAACTCATGAAGAAAGAGTGCCAAAAAACAATGTGGAAAGACGTAATATAACGGTCCTGAGCAGTGAGCCTATTAAACACTTCGCCTGCAATTATAAACAAGCGGTAGTCAGGAACAACGCACATGATTAGATCGGGAAAACTACAACGACGGCGGATGATACCCCATGGGGAAGGTTATTGGAACCTGGACGCACGCGTGAGAACTCAGTGGCACATGGAACATTGGTGCATGACGAATTAATCATAAGGTGCTTACACGGCGAGAGTGAGACCGTCAAAGGGCACAAGGTCATCCATCGAGTAACCACAACACGGTCAGAAGTACCGCGAAGCGGACATCTAAACACCAGGTTCTGATCAACCGATCGAGATGATGAACAAAAATCGGGTTACTGCGAGGTGAAGTTATAAATACACATTATGCGCCATTGAATAGACAAAAAACATGGAGACATTATGTTTATTTTTTCCAAGCAGTGTGTATAAGATCCCGTTTGTCTGAATATCCGTTACTTTCAGACTGCATTATAGATTCGAATAGCTCTTCCCACACTTCAAGCGGCAACTGGGTTCGAAGAGGACAAGTCAACTGGGTGGCAGGCCGCGCATCAACGACTTTGTTGGAATTGGCAGCTTACGAAATAAACCGGCTAGAAAGAGGTTACGGAATCAAGGTGAAGAATATAGCTCACCAGTTTGTGAAACACTCATATGAGAAACGCTCCTCTGTTGAGAGGACATGGGAGCACGAAGCGGGAAAATGGTACACCATCAAGCAAATCCCTGATTTAAAAGAGACACGGACAACCGATATTTGCCGATCCACGTTCCCAAAAGAGAAAGAGCAAGAAAAAAGGCCGAAGGAGCTGCCGAAGGTCGGACAAACTGATAGCATGTGACAGATACGCGAGGAGGGTAAACAATAAAGCACAGCTCTGATTTAAAGAGGAAACAGGCAACAGATATCGCCTAACAGCCTTCCCAAAGAAGAAAGAACAAAACCAAGGGCGAAGATCGGACGAACTGATAGCATGTGTTTTTACACATTTTCACCGTAGAGCCAACGCGAGGACAGCCTCAAACCAGGAGTCAAACAGATTTGAAACAACCAATATCAGAACACGAGGCCCAACAGCGTATGATATATTCACAGAACAACTGGATCTGTAAGAAAATGATGTACTAGGGAATTTATATCAGAAAGCAGAGCGAAGGTAGAGTGCGATATGGGGAGACTCAAGTTGTGTACGTACTCAACGTGTGTCAACTTCAGCCTAGCATGCAGGGCGCGCCGAGCGACGTATATAAGTAAGTCGTGGACAAGGACATCCCCGACAATGAGATGACGGAGGGACGGACATACACCGGCATCAAGGGCCAACATATGAAAATATTGGTTATCGCCGAGATGGAGGTCGAGGAGGGCGAGGGAATGGAGTCGGGTGTAGAGAGGCGCCACGTGAGCAGAGTCGTCCATCCTGCCCTGCAAGATGAGGGATTCCAGGTCGCGTAGGCCGACCAAGCCAAGTGCCACGTCCCAACATCGACAATCTAGGTCACGGACGGTCCAATGCCGTAACGCGGGAAGAGACAGAGAGACAAGAGCAACAATGATACCATTACCACCCATGCTGCCATCGATCGTCAATGATGTCAGCGAAGGCAATATGGCACCTGAACCAGGGCGAGGGCAGTCCCATCCCAAATTGACGCCACTGCTAGGCACCATGAGGGTGTGCATCGAAGGAGCGGCCTGCCAGGTCTGGACAAGTTGCTGATAGGTTGGCCACAGGGAGTCAGACAACTCGACAATCTGGAAAACCTTTAATCCAGAAAAATAACCTGGATTGCCCCAAGGGAGCAAGGCATTAAACAAGGAAAGCGAGGTGAGGCCGGGGAGAATGCCGCCGAACATTACGGGGGGGATGTTAAACAATCTGTCGCAGACGGCTTCATTTCTCGGGCATACGAATGACAGGGAATGCAAACTAGGGGCGTAGACGTTGCGGAAAACAGCGAGGATGGGTCGCATGAAATGTGTGGTAGACGCTGAGATGACTGCGGTACTCCACAAATGAGCAGACGGAATCGCCGCCAAAAGGGAATCGGTAGCCCTGCGGACGTAGGAAGGAAGTTCGAAGTCCGGTACCGATGCTGCTTGGCCTGTGTATGCGTTGGTGGAAGAGTCGTATTCGGGAAAGAGAATGATTTTTACGTCGAGTTTGACGGAAGCGGACCCGAGACATGTGAGGTGACGACAAACGGCATCAGGTGTGGTATCACAGCTGATTGCGAGCCGAAGCCAAAACATGACGGACGACCGAATGATTCGATCGAAATCATCGGAGGCGAGGCATAGGTGATCGCGAGCAGCGTTAAACGAGAACATGGAGTCTTCGTGTCTCTCGCTGGCCTCTTCGCATATGTCCATCAAAATGGACTCCCATATTTCGGGCGGGATGACATGACTTCGGAGGAGATCGGGACAGTAAGAGAACATCAAAAGATAGGTGAAATCACCTACTCGGTCGGACCAAAGAAACAAAAAAATAAGGAGAAGCGATAGGAGACAGTCAAAACAAACGCATGAAAATCGGACCCCATATTGGAAGCCAAAGGCACTGGAAAGTTACTGCGCGAGGGTATAGAAGCAGACATAAAGGAACTGAAAACTGAAGATCAATAGAGGACAAGAAAATATACAGGCAACGTACATCAGGGGAGACAAGTACCAAGAGACGGAGAAGGTGAGAAAAGTACAGGGCAATGGCAGCGGGACATATAAAGGCGGTCACATTTCACAACAACAGAACAACGAAACAAATGAGATCGTGAGAATTGATGGAACCATGCGGGACACTTACAAAAAAGGAAATACAATTCACACGCAGGATGAACGTCATTATGCTAGAAACCGCGATTTCTCGCTGGAAAACTTCTGACTAAGAACGAGTCTAAAAATAAATGTTTAGGACTCGTAATACAAATTTATTGGCCCTATCTTAGGACAGGGCGATGCGGAGGCTCAGTGCAATAGGAGGACAGGACAAGGACCAGCCACAGTTCCGCTGCAGTCCTTGGGTGCCGAGATGTGGGGAAACATGTTTCCCCGGCGATGCCAACGCAACGACCCCTTGGTGCGCTTCGTGATTGGTTGCGCACCTATTTTTGACCATAGGCTTTTGAGCGCATCGAGAAGGCCTTAGGTAAGTTTAATTTCCTCGGCGCAGTTACCTGCTGGTTTCTGCGCGGTGGACTTCGTACCTGCCTCTTCTTTAGCCCCGGCCTCGACGCCGGTACATCTGTCCCACTCACGCAAACCACTAGATCCTCGTGAATCTTTCTTACCATGACTAGTAAGGTGGTTTCATGGCCGTCCTGTGAACCTACTCATCGCCGTGTAACATGATAGACATGAGCACTCAATCCAAGATCAAACCAGAGGTCGTTGTCCCAGTCGTCGCCGGTATTGCCGGTGCCGGCCTGGGTGCAGCAGCTACCGCCCTGCTCGCTGCTCCCGTTCTAGGACTGGTTGGGTTCTCTTCTATTGGACCTGTTGCCGGTACGTGGCCAGCCGTATGCCTCTTTAAATGCATACACTTACCGATGGCTTGAAAATCCCTTCATGGAATAGGAACCCTGGCGGCTAGTATACAGGCTAGCATTGGAAGTGTCGCTGCTGGCTCCTCATTTGCTGCGGCTCAAAGCATCGCCATGGGTGGTATGGCAGTTCCTCCAGTAGCGATCGTGCTCGGCGGCATCGCCATCGGCGTTGCGATTTATTTTGGAACTCGTGCCCTCATGAGGTACTTGAAGAGGCGCAAGGAAAGGTGAGAACCCTCTAAGTTACTAGTATTCCTAGTTGCATACTGATTGACTCCCTCCCGGTGTCTAGGAAAGTAGCTGAGAAAAGGGCAAAGAAAGGAAAGCATGACTGAGACTGCACTCTATCGAAAACCCATTTGTCATTCTTTTTGTCGATAGTGTATGCCTACGGGTCTACATTGACAGGCCGCTGTAATTCGAGTGCTAATTCATCTCGTTTATTTCATTCCCAACTAGGATAATATTGTTAAGAGTTGCCTCTGTCCGATAATCTATTCAACCCCTATATCTTGGGAGTATGGGCGGATCACAGGACCAGTTCTTCGGTAAGAAACTATTGTCCCTCATGTAGTCATGATAGAACTGTCCTCGAAGTCAAGTCGTTGTAGGGAATAAATCATCATATACCCCATGTGCAACGGTGCCTTCTGGAAGATAGTGAGTTAAAGCATTGAGCGGAGGGAGTAAGAAAAATCGTGCGGATGATTTTTGCCTTTGGGCACTCTGGTGTTTCGACCAGGTGTTCAGTCACGGGTCACAGCCGATTTTTTTTTTTTTGGTGTGGGGGTAATTTTTTTTTCTCCTTTTGAGACTTTTTTTGATCGATTCCGCTTTCCGCCAGAACAGCTGTTCTGAGCTCAATCCTCATCTGTTTCCTTTGTGCATAGTCTCAATCTCTTCACAGGGCACTGACTCCTCAGAATTTCGATCTGTCCTCCAGGTCGCTTCCCCAGTCAGGGAAATCAGTTTTAACACTTGTTCCGGTGTTAATTCTCAGCCGCTTACCTCGACCTTTGGCTCAATCGATTCGCCTTTGAAATCCACAGGGCACTGTCGCTTCAGAGATTCGATCATATCCTGCCGCTGCGGTAGCAGCGGCAGCGTGCAAGAGAAGCCGAGTGGCTGTTTCTTAGGTTGCTCATTTTTGCAGTATAATATGATCAGGCCTTGTGATCCGAAGAGACTGTGTTGAATACCAAGGAAATGGCCCTCCAGGCAGAGCCTGGATACTGGAGTTGCATCACATGCTACTCCCCTTGCCTGCATAGAGTATGCCCATATTGTTCGTGTGTAGTATCAATGAGTATCTTAATGGTATATTGTCTAGCTTTGAATACTATTTCACCCATTGGGTCTGGATTTTGACTTTCCCTCCCCATCTGGGATTATGCTGCCTAATCGTCACCTGAAAACACTATTTTCGGCAACATGTTCAGCTGGCGGCATTTTTGCCATTGGCTCGGCATTTTCTGAGCCAATGGCAAAAATGCCGCTGGCTGAATAGGTTGCTGAAAAGGATCTTTTCAGTTGACAATCAGCTGAGCCGAATATTCGATTTTGCCGGTGCCCCGATGCGTTCCCGATTAGGAAATGGCTAGAATGCATTGTTCACGCCAGTTTGTGCCACCTGCGGTTTTACATTTCTATTCTCTACCACCACACCATTCCCCATTCCAACACCTTTTATGGGCCAGTAACTGGAGCCTACTATGCTGCCAGGACTTCCATCAGGACTTTCGGTCTTCACAGTTGTTGCTGCCGTTGGGAAAGAGTGTGTGATACGGTAGTACTCACTTGTAGCATGCCCAAAGGGCTCGTACGCATTAGGTAGCTTTGTCAGGATTCCACGGAACACACAGCCGCTAGATATTAGTAATCAGATCTATTTTACCGCATACCATAACAAGCTGAAGCCCGACATGAGCCAGAGTGTCCGTGCGACCCATAGAACTACCCTCACCGGCTGAGCATCCTTATCTGCTCACCTCTCCAGGTCACAAGAGCCTCGCCAAGGGTCATCCGGTCCCAAACCATGGGTTACATGGTCCCTTGCTCCCGGGTTACAGGAGCCTGGGGAGTGCCCGATACTCGCTCCCAAGCCCCCATCTTCGCATCGAGCTAGAAGCCCTCACTCGCTGAAGCCAGGTCACTTCACAGAGTGTCTGGCAGAATACATGGCTGAGGCCTGCGATGAACTGGAAACTATTGACAATGCCACTCATCAGTCAACAACACTTACTCCATCACTTTGGAGCAGGAAGAAGGAGCCTAAAGCAACTTCTGGCATCAAACAGACAAAGCAAAAGGGCAAGAAGGAGAAGCAACAACTTCCCGACAAGAACAAATTTGCTGGATTATTGGACTCGGAGGCCCAGTGTATGTCAGTCGTTATTGGACAAAAGTCCATGCTGCACGATGCTGCATGAGTGCTTGCATGCAGATGCGTGCAGGTCCGTTCCGGCCTGTGCAGTTGGGAGCATTTAAGGGGATTGGAATCAGTTTTGCATGCATGTACCCCAGTAGCATGCCAAGCACTCATGTCACACATATAATCTACATATAAAATGTCACATGAATGCTGCATCCGTGCTGCACACCGTCGCTTTTGATTTGATCCTGCATCAATATCTTCCGGATCGGGACAATTTGCCCCTTTCTCAATTTCCACCAAATCCCGCCACATCCAGGTGAACCTATACAGCTTATCAAATGCTGTCTGCCTCGCGTGCCTTTCCCTTTCGACTTGCTTTCAACCAGGATGTACCTTCACCATGGAGACTATCTTCCTCTCTGCAGACACTGCCTTCATAATGGTTGCCAATGTCAAGGCGCAACTTTCCGGTATTCTGATGTGTGCCTCCCATTTATTCAGGATTTCCCTTATCTGACTTCTTCATCTTGTTCCCTAGGCCAACTACAGAG
Source organism: Mycena maculata (assembly GCA_029448575.1). Lineage (NCBI taxonomy): Eukaryota > Fungi > Basidiomycota > Agaricomycetes > Agaricales > Mycenaceae > Mycena > Mycena maculata. Next base: position 277,147 of record JARJLG010000081.1, on the reverse strand, counting down.
ACACCCCTCAGAATGGCCCCAACGACCAATGTCTCTGCCTTCATTCGTATCTGGCACACCTTGTTCCTGACCAGGACCCAGGTGGTCGGTTCAGACCCATAGGCAGCACCAATCCTTTGATGATGTCAGTGCAGGCCCCTGGTCCTGTCCCCCTTTTTTCTGGACCCGATCCTCAGAATTATCTTGTTGACCCCGCTCATCATGGCCCTTTTTCCTTTTGGGCCAATGGCAGCTCATCTGAATTTCTTCAACATCAAAATGCTGGTGCTGCGTTTAGCTCCGCAGACCAGCGTCTTTGGCTCTGCCTTTGCTCAAGGTTCTGGGCCTCACTTGTCCACATTTTCCCCAGCTCCAGATGCCCACGTGTTCAGTCACACCTTTCCTCCAGCCACTGGTGCTCGCCCATTGGCATTTTCCCAGTGTCCGAACACCAGTGTCGCTTTTCTCCCCTCACCTGTTACTACCTTCCTCGGTGCCAGCACTCAGGCTACCCCCTTTGAATTGTCTCGGCCTGTGGCAAATACTTTATTAGCTCCACTTAAGTTATAGTCGGTCTGAACCAGAATAAATCTTAAGTCCTATAGGTACTTAAGTCGTAGGTAGTACTGTGGAGAACCATATAATAGACCTTGTCCCAGTTCCACCAGTTAGATGTACATACCTTGGTGGAACTCAAGTTCGTGCATCTTAAGTTCCTAGCCTGCAACTGAAGCCACATTTGAGCTTCTACATCTTAAGTTCAAAACTGAGGCAGAAACTTAAGTATAATGTACTACTATCACTTGAGTGCCTCACAATTAAAGTGCTTAATAAGTATTTGAGTCAAGTACTGCATAGATCTCAAGTCTTATTCTAGGACCTCATTAGAGATAGTCACTGGTACACTGGGTCCCTGAACAGGGACAGGGGAAGGGTGAGTTTTCAAGGCTTTATATATGCAGCCTGGCTACCATGCCACCTGGGCAAAGATCATCAGGCCACCTGCTTTAAGACTCCATTGTTCATCTCCATTCCCAAAATGGCAACACAATGGTGGTCCCAGCGCACAATGGTGGTCCAGTGTACAACAACCACCATTGTGTCCTAAAGTGGAAGCTGAAGCACAATGCACAGTGGCATAAGTGGCCCTGCTGGACATACATATATAAGGCCCTTGAAAACTCCCCTTTCCCTTGTCCCTGTTCAGTGGCAAGGAACTTGGGCCAGGCCGCACTCAAATACTCACTGGAGTTTGAGTAGAGGTTGAGGGATTACTTACAAAGCTTAAGACCCGAAGTAACTTAAGTTCTTACAATGTAACTTAAGTGTTTTGTAAAACTTAACTTTCAGCAAGGTGGAGGGAGGTGGGCCGGGGGACCTAGACTTAAGTCATAGGTAGGGACTTGAGTTGTGCGTGGGACTCAAGGCATATGCATTACTCAAGTCATGGATAGACACTAGTCGTGGGTGGTGACTTAAGTGGCTGACAGGAACTTAAATGGTAGAGAGGAACTTGAGTGGCAGAGCAGGACGTAGGGGTACCTACAGGCGTGCCATACACCACAGCATGCCTGTGGGCGGAACTTAAGTTCCGCACAACTTAAGACTTGGGCCGGTTTGGACCGCCTACAACTTAAGTGGACCTCCTTTTATTTCATCCTGCGGAGGGCACGGTACAGAACCAGCATAATTCCAGTGCACATCAAATGCATCTCAACAACGAGACTGCTCTGGTCAAGCGCAAGAGGAGTCCCAGCAAAATGTCTGGTCAGCAACCATTCAGAACTGAAGATAATGTTGAAGGCGATGCCAATAGCCTTCCTACTGATGGAGCCAAACCAGGATTTCAGTGTTACCTCATTCCCATAGTCCCTTTCACAGTGAGTTCAATGCCTCATCGAATGCTATACCCTTTCCAAACCTCATCCAGGTCGTCAGCGGAGCCCATGAGGAACCGGGACATCCTTCCCCTCCCTTGTCTCTCATTACGAAGACCCACCTGAGTAAAATGCTGGAGACCCTCCATGCAGGTCACCTCACACTAGCTCTTGACTTGCGCAAAAACAGAAAGGGCATCTGGCCCATGCTAAACGAAAAACTGCTTGCACCTTTCTCGACACAGCATTCATACGGCCCGTTATCCTGAACATCCCGACCTTCTTGCTGTTCTCGACTACAACGGCTGGGAGCTGGTCCACATGTGCAACAATAATCCCAGTCAATGCCATCTCCTGACCCCACCCCAGAACTGCGTCGAGAGGGATTTCACAATGATCAAATTGGACGGTGATAAGCCGCGAAATTTGCGAAACCTCAAATTTTACGAATGCATGACATTCAGCGCTCATCCAGAGGTTGGCGTGAGCTCCCAACGTGCAGCCAAGAGCCATATTGCATTATCATCCTAAACTTGCAATAACAGCTTATTCCTGGGGACAACGCCTCTGAACACTTGAGGGTTGAATCCGGATTAAGGCTTAAAGCCCATACATCAAAGTCCTGAAACACCCTCTATACGGGGGAAGGCAAAAGCAATGCTCACTATCAAAGGGAGAATCATATTATCCACCTCTGGCATTTATTTGCACGCTGGGAACCTTATTCGGAGGGAAATACCAGGTTATTTACACGACTTTGGCTTACCTGACGCGATGCGATGGGTCACCTGATCAAGGCCTGGACCTACAATTGTTACTCCTATACACCGGATCCGCGAGAGCGCGATCACCCGATAAGCTGCAGGCCGGATTAAGCTTGTACTGCGTGTTTCTGGATACCGATTAAGGGCATCTGGGGTATCATTGGAAAGGTATTAAACCATACAATCCAGTCAATGATACTAGAAGTTGAGGCATCTACCACAGAGGAAGATATGAGTCAATTATCCTATTCAGGGGACTAATTACACATATAATCCCCTGATCGACGGGAGTCATTAGACAAACATATAGGAGGGCTCAAGTAGCGAATAGGAACGCCAGAACGTGCTCCGCTGATACCGATTTCAGGCTAATTAATTAAGTAGAATACCTGAAGCCTAGTAATCACGCACATGTAATAGTTTTTGTACAGTATATAAGGAGGTCAGAACCAGGGAGGACGGCACTGAACCAGACCCCAGAAAGTGAGGAGCAATACAGCCCTTGCGTACGGAGTTGAAGTTTAGGCTTGAATCTTTGGCTGTCAATTAGTCTCAGAATTTAAGTTCGGTTTTGGAATAGCATCAGTGGGATTTATAAGTGTCAGTTACGGGGCGTGAGCCATACCAAGTCCGAGGCGTGAGCCATTGTGTGTGTTTTGAGGCGTGAGCCATAGTTACGGGGCGTGAGCCAAGCAAGTTTGAGGCGCGAGCCAAGTCAGTAGGAATAAGGCGTGAGCCAAAGAAGTGGAATAAGGCGCGAGCCAAAGAAGTGGAATAAGGCGCGAGCCAAACAACCGCGTCTAAACAGCCCACCAGATTAATAGTCCACCAAAAACAAACCGGTCTAGAGCCGTTATATCTGCATAGTTGGGAAACTTAAATCTACGTTGGGAACCAACCGATAAATTCAGGTTGTGTCTTGAATGCCACTTCAAGAAACTAGTTGAGACTTAGCCACCCTTGGGGGAACGGGAATTGAATACTTTCGTGACAAATACGTTTACTCATGGTTTCCTTGGACCTATACTTGTGTCCAAAAAGACCCGAATCTCATCAGTGTATCAAGGTCATTAAGGGAGTGTGTTGGTGTTGGAGTCTGTCTATTGTCGGTTTAGTCGTGCTTAATCTCACTTTGTGAGTTAGGTGTAACTCAGTCGTTCGATAGGGGGAATGCTGGCAGTTGCATATTTAGACCGTTGAACCTGAGCAACCCTTTCAACGGTCATGCGAAGAAGATCCGGCATCCCACTGCTGACAACATCCATATCCTCTTCATTGGTGAATAATCTGATCCATCGTGTCATTACCTGATTAACCCTTTCTCAGTGCCTTGTTGGGGAAACCTGCGTGGTCCATTGGGATTCGATGAGTGGACCAATGGGATGCACATTGTGGCAGGGGAGGATGACCTGCATGTGGAAATCGTAATTTACGCACCTTTTCTTCGCATTTGATCATTAGCCCCTATTTTCCTTGCGTCATATGTTTGTTTGTAAACACAGACCAACAATCAATTTTCTCGCTCGTACCACCATCTTCGTGGCCAGTGCAAGGCAAAACCCTAGAGGTAGCAGTGGAGCACCTCGACCCTCCAACTCCAGAACGTCGCCAGTGGGCTCTTTAGCCATCAACAGCCTCGTTTTCGCCCACAGACAACCACACTCATTTTACGTTCTCACGCCACTCTACCAGCACTCTCTCTCGCATCCATTTTCATACTCCATCCCTCAAGACCGATTTAACGTTTTCATTTCTAAAATCTACTCTACAATACTCTACAAACTCTGGACTACCAACCGGCTCCCTGCCTCTTCTTCAATGCTTGCTTCCCTTGGAGAGTATTTCATGAGACAGATCTGTTTCAAGGCAACTCCCCGGTAGATGAGTGTATTGTCAGCTGTCCAGGTGTTGATGATGTACGTCATCATCTTTTCTCCTCCGATACATGCACAGGTCTCATTTCAAGCAGGTCAATTTGACCCAGACACATAATCAAATAGGAAATATGTGTCTTCCTCGTCCTTCTGCACCAAAGGTATGCTCACTCTAGGTGACTTGATTTCCCATTCACTCTTCTCCAGAAATCCAAAAGGTTCAAGTCCTTGGACAACAATCCAGATTCAGAGGATGACTTCAGCAGTGGCACCAGCAGCGCTTCTGACTCAGACGGCAGCTTCCCGAGTTGAATTCCTGTTGCTAAGCCTGAATATCTCGAGATAGACGGCCTCTCAGATGCTGGTGGCAGTGCCACCCCTATCCATGAAGACCTCCCTTCCACAGTCGACGTTCTCCAGTGGGTCATTCAGACAGAGCGCCTCCAGCACTTGGGTGCTCCCGCTTGGAAGCAGCTCACTGTCTATGACATACTCATGTGGTGGACCGACATCTGTAAATTTGTTGATCCCACAGATACGAAGCTCTTGGACATTGCAGGACCCAACGTGCCTGCCCTTGTGACCACCCTGTTTTGGTTGGTTGGCACTATCATCTACGACGAGAACATCCACGAACTAGAACTCACACACGACGTCGGACTAATCCCCACCCTATTTTCAGGATTTTTTTCCCCTGACCAATCTTTCAAAATGTGTTTAACTCATCAACTTCCTCTTCCAGCTCCTGAAATCTCTATTAGCATTGCTGAGAATCCAATAGGCTCTGCCCAAGGACACGGTGTCAAATGATCAGTATATGTCAAGGGCCCACTCTCAGGGTGTCTGACAGGCTGCGTTGGACGCACACCAGCAGGATGTACTCTCGCCCAAAATTCTTTGGGCTGCCCAATGTTCAACACAAGGGTACTATTCGGGACTTCTCCATTGATGGTGCATGGGCCACTCTATACATGGTGACTCTTGGGGTTGGACCCAATCCTATTTGCCCATTCTTGTTGTTGACAGCAACCTTCAAGGATCAGCACTGGGTGGCCGACCTCTCCTTGGAGTATATCCATGCACTGGACCCTTCTGCAGCGAAGATTCTCACACCCTGGTTTGAAATCACCCCCGATACGGTCTTCAAGTTTCCCAAAGACACCCAACACCCTGGACTGCTTCTGTTTCTCCCTGTTGCGTTTCATCCACTTCATTTTTTTTTCTGACACCACCGAGTCTTTGAAACATCTCTTAGCTCACCAATTTCACCAAGGAGTGTGTGCCGGAGCTTCATCGAAGCCTGCACTGCAGCCTCCTGTGTCATTTCTTCTTTGGGCATCAGGATCCATAAATACATCCCAAGTTTACATTTTGCCAAGGAGTTCAATATCCACCTAAAAGGATCACAAACATTCTTCAGCGTGAGTCATTGCCCCTCTCACCTTTATCACACTGAGCACCAGTGCCCCCTCCAGCACTGTGACAACTTCAAAAGTATCTTGGCTGCCATCTATAATCACCCTATAGAATCCATGGATGATGTGCTGCAGCATATCATGTTCCTCACCTCCGAACCCCCTAGCCTCATTGCCGTCCTCCAGCATCAGATGTTCCAGCTCCGCTTTGTCCGTTGGCTGCATGGTGTGGGATATCCTCGATCGGTGTGCAATGTGGATGTCACCACAGAGGAAATCCAGGCCCAAAGGTGCAACCCTCTTATCCATTCGGAGTGCTTCCTCTACTCACACTGCATTGAGACCCCCCGTAGACAGAGGGTCTGTCTACCTGGGTAGACACAGAGTAGACCGACCTGTCTGGCTACCTCAGTCTAGGTTGAGTAGACATACCCAGTTCACCTCTGTCTACCGTGTGTCTACCCTGTAAACGGGGTACACTGACCCGGGCCGAGGTAGACCAAGGGTTACATAATCACTCACACGTCAAGACAAAAATAAGCAAGCCAACTAGTACGAAGCAAAGAAGAGATGTCAGACACAGGAAAGGCTGAAGTGAGCCCAAATTAGTCGGGTACATTTGGACGGAGTCAGTCTACCAAGAGAGACCAAAGTAGACCGAGGTAGCCGAAGGCTGTCTACCTTAGGTAGATGGAGGTAGACAGGGGTAGACAGAGGTAGACTAACATGTGTCTACATGTTGTGGTAGACATATGTCTACCCAGGTAGACAGAGGGTAGACAGAGGTAGACCGAGGTCTGTCTACGGGGGGCCTCAACGCAGTGTCAGTGACAGAGATGCTCGTGATCCCTCTGGACGAAGAAATTCACCCTGAACGTAGGTTTTCCTCCCTCCCTGTCAGATGTCATTGGTTAACCCACTTGTCAGATTCATCTGTGTCGCTTCTCGACTGATGCCGCCAAACCGGCCCGGGCAACAAACAGGCCTTCAATGTTCTTCCATGATTGCACCATTGAGGTCGGCATCCCTTTGACCGAGTGGACTGACAATATTCTCCTCGAGCCTGCTGATTTCAATGACTCACAGAAAGAGACCGAGTTCGATCATTGGATGTCCTTAGAGTTAAGCCTGCAAGGAGGAGATTACTTACAATGCCCTGTATTTTTTTTTGGTTTTGTGTTGATCGCGGTTTGTCGTAGCCTAGTTTGTCTATCTGTCTTCATCCATCACATACATCTTGTCATCGTTCTTCACTGCCCACTTGGGCCGTTCGGTTTGCCACCCTTCCTCCATGGCCCAGGTGGTCGAAGGCATCTGGGATGGCTTTAACAAGCTTATAAGAACGCAAGGTTCACAATACTCGAAGATGCGGCAGAAGAGTTCGCGGGCAACTTCGGCAGTTCTATTAATGGGTTGGGAGATTGTACATCTTGAATTGCTTGCTATGAACTTTGGGTAGGAGGCATCGCTGGGCTCTTTTGATTGTTGAATTCGGGAAACGGGATTGTGACTTATGAAACACACTTTGACCCGGTCCCGGGCATCTCGGAGATGTTCGATCGTAACGGATCGTGGCCAGAAACTTCTTGAGTGACTTCGATTTTGATCGTTGGCCCATAAAGTGGGTAAATTCGAATTTTGGCCTATGTACCGCGCAGTGGCCGGTCTCATATTTCTCATGAAATCCACGAAATTTGAAGGAAATATCCGTTCTTCCCTTATGCAACAAGAATCAGGAAACCCCCCTTCCGGTAGAGCGCGAAGTCAACTGTATTGATCTGATTGTCAGGACGGTAGACTGGAGTTTTGGAACGCCCACTAACCGAAGCACGGAGACCACCCCAGAAAGATAAAATTGATTGACTGTATTTTTTTTTCGGACAGCTCGACGCACCAACTGGTTCAACTTCGTGGATGACCTGGTCGGAAGATGCACCTGCAGCCTGAAATAGTGAAAATAACGAGGGTAAATGTGAGGCGACAGCATCCGCCAGGATTTGGCCGGGCTATTCGCCTAAATTCTGCAACAAGTAACCAAGACGGAATAATCGGAGGAATGATAGGCCAATCAATATTACGCCGGGGACGACCTGGATGGCCGAACCGAGGTGGACAGATTTATCGACGGGGCAGAAGATCTGTCCAATTGATTTGTAATCTAAAGGATGAGGGGCGGGATGAATGGCATCATATTACCGTCACGTGTGGTTGCAGACCTTGTACACATCAGACGTTTGCTATTTGGCGGGAAGAGTGTTTCGGTCATAAGGTATATTTCGTCTGGGGCCCCGCGGTGAATTGAGCATGGGATTTACCCGTTATTTTTAACCGTTGTTTGAAAGGGGGGCTCAGATGGGGGGATGATTTAGTTGGGTATGTAACTCGAGCTAACTGAGCCCGAGTTAACCCTGTGACATGAAGAACCGAAAATGAGGACCATAATCAAGGACAGAGCATAAACTCCCGCCGATTATCCAGAAGGGGACCCGGAGACATGTCCGATATTGTTACCCCGCCGAGGTGGTTTCGTAGTTTTGGCTTCTTCCAAGGACCTGACCGTCGCTAGGATGCCCCGGGCCAGGATGTCAGGATGTCAAAGTGGACTTGGAGTATGGTAGCAGAACTTCGTGACAAGTTTGAGTCCCAATTTGGAAATCATTACTAGTGACTCAAAAGTTTCTTAATTTTCGATTAAAGTGTGCAAAAAGCACGGTAGCAAGGTTCTCTACAGATCCCCCGGAGCAGAAGTTTGAAATTCCAAAATTATTGTTTTCTGGCAGTGATTTCGCGCTTTTGATGGCGGGCCGCGTCTTAGCCGGTGATAGCCGATGCTAGCCGGTGGCTGTGCTATTCCCTTTCAGTACTCGGCATGCACAAAATCACTTGAGATCCCTCCTCTGGGCTCCAATCTCTCAATGGGTTATTTTCTTTACTCAATATGGTCAAAATGACTGTCCCAGTTGTTAAGTTTGGCCAGTGAGGTACACTAACTTTTTAAATTTTTGGCTGAGATTTCGCGCTTTTTTTCCCATGGTCAGACCGCCTTCATTTTTTCTGAAATGAAAATTTTACCTATACAACAGCCCATTCTGGGTCTAAATCTCAAACCTTAGAACAATGTGATGGAAATTCCGGCTTGTCATGAAGTTCCGTCTGCTACCATAGATGTCAAGTTTCGGTGTTTTGTGAGCTCGACGCGGGCCGACGCGTCGCGTCTCCATGGAGGTAGCTTGCCGAGGCAGGTATATACGTAGCTACGTGGCATGTATTCCTTACCCGTTTGCCAACGCTCGTCTCAGTGCTCCCCGCCATCAAGGTCCCTCAGTCCGAGTTTAACAGCCAGCAGAGGTTCGACACAACCAAGGCCCCGGGAAGCTCCACCAAAGGATTGTCCGGAAAAGTGGCTTTTTGAGGGCGAAAATTCGTGATTTCCTTGTCCGAAAAGTGGCTTTTTTAGACCCAAAATCAGCTGACCCTGTCCTCCAAAGTGGCTTTTCGAGGCCAGATTTTGAGAAACCTGAAAAGTGGCCGATCCAAGGAGCCCAGGGCCCAAAACCTGACTGACCATACCATTGGAAAGGTCAAGGTACCACAAAATGCCAACGCATAGTCTACTGCGCAGTAAGTATTCCCTGCTGCGCCGCGCCGCTAGGCGCGGCGGAAAAAAAAAAACCCCACTCACATGACCACCCCTGTCCGAAAGTGGCTTTTTCAGGCCGAAATGGCGTCAACGAGTGGCTTTTTGAGGCCGAAATTCGGGATTTTTGCGGACAATCCTTTGGTGGAGCTTCCCGGGGCCTCACAACCAACGGGAGTCGCCACCCTAACAGGGGCCGACACCTTAACCGGGTCGTGACGGGCACGGGTTTTGAAGGCCACCTAGGCTTTTGACAGTAGACTCCTCCCATTGTCTACCGCCGCTGATTCGTCTGATTTGAGTTGCGGTTGTTGGTTCACGAATTCGAATAACGGCAGTTCCAAATATTATGAGACCCGGGCCAAGGTTGGGCCGAGGAGTGTTTTTGCCGGTGTAATATGAATTTATACACATTGCGACGTGATACTGTTACCCTTCCGCCCTCAGACCCAAGGCAGCCTTTCATTGATAAAAACTCCAGCCACTGGCAGTGGTGGGGACAAGGAACCCGAAGTAACTAGATCAACACACTCCGCGTGAATTATTTTGAATTGGACTAAGGACCGTTCAGCCCTCGATCAGTTCATCGCAAGAGTTCTTACGCACATCGCGGATCGTGTCTTGTAATTTCGTAACATTAGTGACGCGAGTCCGATTGAGTTCTTGGGAACCCGCGGTATCAACGAATCTTAGCTCTGAACTGAACGCCGGCAGCGATCCATCAACATGGGAACTGTCGAGGCGCACCCGCGCATTCAGACTAGCCATCATGGCGTTTGAATAGACTTTCCCGAGCATAAATAGTAGTCTGTGAGCCAGGGTGAGACCACATATTTCGTGCAGGAAAAAAGGACTCACGGAATTCCCGGGAAGTATACCGCTTCGGACAAAACGAAGAGCCCTAGTTCGAGAATGGCAAAAATGGTGGTAATGGTGCCTGTTTGAATCGTGTGAAATATGAGCTTAGTGATCAGGCTGTCAGTGTTCCGCCACGGCGTTGATTTACGATATTGCAAAAGCTGTACAAAACGTAAATGTCCTCAAACATGAATAGCGGGGAATGCGCACGATTCTGGTCATAGTTGCCGCAATAATAATGTCACAGACCACGCTTCCGAGGAGCCAAATCTAAACGGAAATTGATTATTGGGCCTCAGCAGACGGGGCTTGGGATGTTTCACCTTTCCCAAAATGAAGAGCGTCCTGACGTCTGAATTGGCAGGCGAGTTACCAAGTAGCGCGTTCTTGATCCCGATGGTTATCGAAGCACTGCTTTGGAGGAGAGCGGTCTGAGCTAAGGCATAAGATAGAGACTCGTAGGATATTGTCCCAACTCCACACCGTTGTGATCAAACCGCAAATGGCTAGCGTGTATCGGCTGTCCTTTTTCAAAGCATGAATTCGCCTGTATCTGCCTGAGCAGCTTTTGAATTATGGGTGAACGGACGGACCACGCAAAGAATATTTGAACGGTGGCGGAGACTACGAGGAAACTGGATGAGAAACATGCGGGCTTCAACCAGTCGAAATCTCACCTAGTCCGGTGATAACAGGAGTCGCGTTGATCGTCCAGGGAAGTCTCGCGAATACTTCGGGATCCCCCCACCCCGTCGCGAGGACTTCATACACAAAATGGCTCGAAAAGGCGGTTTGGAGTACGTCAAGCAAGAATATGGTGACGAATTAGGCACAGCTCGATAAAATAGAAAGGATAATACCCAAGGCCTTGATTGCGATCCTCTCCTTCGGAAACGAGGCGTGGAAGTTGTCTGAACCTGAGTGAGCCGAGCTTACTGAGAGGCAGATAAGTCACTCACAAACTTGGAGGGTCAGGGTTCCTAATAAGGCCCAGTTTAATTGTGTCGCCACGAGCTAAACAGTGGGGAGTTAATTTGAATGCATTCGTTCGAGAGTGACTGCTTGTACGAGGGGCCCAGTGCTGAAAACGACCCAGCGGTTAAATGAGGAAAAAACTTGGAGGAAGGACTTACATGGAAGATGCAAGGTCGGACATTGTAGGATACGGTGGAGAGGTTCTGGAGTGGAAGTGGTAAATAGATGTTATTTCTGGTCCGATCACTGGAGAAGTTCGCCAACAATCGAAATCCGTCCAGAATCTGATTAATTAATGCTTCTCTCTTTTTTCAGAGCAGGCGTGCATCTGCGTGCATCGCCTCTAGAAACATTTGTCATTGCGGCCACAGTTTCGAAGGAATTCAACGTCTGAGCCCTTAATGTTCACCGGGGAAAGAGTTCAGTGCCAGTAAATTTACCGCAAGGAATGTGCTTTGCGCCTTGACTCGTATCCATCTGTCGGCAGTCGACACGAATGACTGTTGACATACTATTGCTGCCGCTGGCCTCAGAAGTTCCTTGGATTTCGGACCTGGAAGTGAACTCGCAGGCAAGGCTCGGGACGTAGCCTGGCATTAGCATTACGGAACCGCGGAGGAGCAGGTCGATTCTACGGCATTATTTATCGTTCTTTATTCATGTCCTGGGCCTGGGTCTAACTTCCGCTCAGTCTTGAGTCGATGGGTAGATCTCCCATCAGGATCTGGGGTTATTTTGCTGACGTTGTTCGGTTCCCAAGCAGTTCAGTGGGCGGCGTTAGTCGTATGGATCCGGGAGACCTCTGGTGTGCATGATACACATGTGAATGCTCCGTTCGCACCCGGCCTCTCTCCGCGACGCGTGAAACCAGGAAAACATACAGAAAAATGTTAAACATATGTTTATGGCAAGTAAAAAATACTGTTGGCAGACAATCCCGAATAAATATAGGCGCCAGGCTATGTAGAGTTTGAAAAAAACACAAAGAGGAATAAATGAACAAAATTCAAACAGAGGATGGCAAAAGGAAAAGAAAAAGGTAGAAGAGGGATCGAACATGGATCAAGTTATGTTTGACGTAGAAACAAACGAATCGGTTACCACAGGTCGACGATGAAGTACTTTTACCCAGGACAGCTTGGAAGAATACATAGCTATGCATGGTGTCCCCGAATATTTGTTCGACGCCTCTATGTTTCAAACTGGGCGCGAAGATCCAGCTTCTTTCCATGTTGCGCGACCAGATAATTTACCTCCCCGACCAAGGCTGCGGCTATCCTATTCACCGTCCTTTCCCATTCCTTGGTATATTTCCCGTTCTTTTTTATCCCTTACACTCTGTTCGTAAGTTGGACTCGATGGACTTTCGGTAAGCTATTTTTACTGTGGACCAAGATGTTGAATTCGCTGAACTGTTCTGAGGCGGCTATCGGGGACAATCGTTCAGAACAGACCATAGACTGACATGGGGACATGTTGGTGCTACTAGCCCATCGTTAAAACTACACAGAGGGCATTCCAGTCGGAGTAATCTAGTAGTTCATGAGACATCACGAGTCGTCCAGTCCCGCAAAATCTGGGATCAAATGGCGATATTTTCTGTTCGATCCACGTAAGGTCGATGTACACAGTAGACACAAACATCTTGATGAAACCAGCACTTGAGGTCTTTCCCGTGGGTAGCATAAAAGAGAAGGCGCCCTCACCACCCATACCAACGGTCGCCGTCCCGGCTGAGTGTAGAGGCGGTCGATCGTGTGCGCTCTGCGGCATGTGCCAACACTGGAGAACAAGCCGGTCCGAACAAGTCAACGCGTCGATCAACTATGCAATACGTGCGCTGGCTCACCTTGACTGTGTAGTTCTGGGGGTTGAAATAAAAGAGGTACGGAAACAAGTCATAGGGCGACGTATTGCGCATCGTGAACCCATATCTAGCGCCCTTCTCCTGCCGTAGGTGAACTTTGTTGAATGCAACCAGATTCCCATCGTTCCCAAAGCTCCGATCAGGCTCGCGAGTCGGATACCCCCCTTTCAGGCGATGCATCTCCAGTGAAAAACCGGGTAGTGCACTCCCATTGCCGCACTCTAAGAAATAATGGAAATGGGCAATGCCGTCGAGGACGGACGGGAGATGCAACCGCCGGCAGTTCTTGACCGGCGCAAAGAGGGTCTCGCGGGCGTGGAGGGATGTCAGACCCTTTAGCCATTCGAGCGCGATGTCTCCGCCATGTCTTCGCAACGAGATCTGGGCCGTTTCGCGTGAGCCTGCTTCCACATAATTGTGGAGATTTGTAATTTGGTTCAGAGGGAACAGGTCCGACGTTTGCGGAAAATCGGGAGGGATGTACGTGTAGAGGATCATGCTGTCATTCCTCCAATCTACCACCTTCGCCCGCGAGCCCTTTGGGACGACAATGGGCTCGTCGTCGTCAAAAGCCAGGAGAGTTTGATTGATCTTCACGGTAATGGCCACGAGCCTCGTCCCGACCTCTATGTTGTCTGCAGTGTAGACGGAAAACTCTGTCCCAGGGCGGACGCCCTCGACACTCCCGGTCGAAATCAGGAAATATTGCAAATTTCGACTTTCATCTTCGGGATCGACAGAAGACTTCTCCGTGAGGGCCCATGACCGTCGCCCGGTGCCGACATGGTTCGTCCGGAGAACCGCTCTTCGTTTGTTGATGCCGACACATTGAGGGGTCTGCATACCGAGGGGTGACAAACCATTAATGAGCTCTTCATACGTAATGCTTTCGAGTGCGGTTTGGCGTAGAGCTGTTATGAGACTGGCTGTGAATCGGCCGTGGAATGGGGCCGACGGCGTTTCGTACGCAATGCCATCTCTGGTGCACGCAGCCAGAAGGACGTGCGAGGATGCAAAGGGTGCCCAGATGCTGTGGGGACGCGTCGTCTGCGTGGCGTTGTCCCAAAGGTGGCTGTCAAGTTCTGACGGGATCGGACAAGATCCGGTACGCGCATTGCGGGCCCGCTCTTCGTCCCGTCCCATCCCGCCCGAGTGACACGAGTCCATTATACACGTCTGGTGCGCATCCCATGAGTGCCAACTCGGAGGAATGAAGTAGAAGAACACACAATGTTGTCGCCTTTCTTATCGGCAAGACGCTGTAAGAGCTGTGCGAGTATATAGTCGGGGATCGCGTGCACGTATTTTCCGTCGGAGTCCAGCGTCCGCTCGTCAACGGGACATATGACCTCCACCTTGGAATCAGAGGACAGGAGGTTTTTCGGAGACAAGACTCGGCTCCCGTGCCCAGCAAAGAACAATATCATGGCTGTGTTTCCATGGTCCGGAATAGATGGATTGTGGAGGAAATGAGATTCGAGGGCCGACAGAATTGCGTACCGCGTAGCGTCCTCGTTGGCGAGAAATCGGATGTGAGCGCATGGAACTTGCAGACCACCCAATTGACGAGAGTCGGTCAGAAATTTCTTGAAGGCTTCCGCATCGTTGACAGCGCCTCTAAGAGTCGGAAGTTCGTCCTGAGCCTTGTACTAGTCGACGTCAGGATAAAATCCACTAGGTTGTGCAAGCATACGCACGTCGTCGATCCCTACGACAATCGCGAATATGGCGTGGGTACCTGTTGGAAAGTCGGAGGAAGACATAGGGCGTTGATGTCAAAAGGCGCTAAATACCAATTGAACATATATTGTCCCCAATGACATGGAGGATGATCGTTGTTTCGGACCTTGCGTGCTATCTTGCCCACTGCAGAGTTTTACACCATGCTAGCCAAAGATGCCGAATGCACGCGGCCGTAACCCAGATCTTCGGATGGATCGATCTCGGTGGAAAGTCAATCGAGATGTGGTCTCGGTCCACGGTGCAAATTGGTCGGAAGAATCCCGCCACAGGCAGGGGCTCGATGCACCTCGAAACATTTATTTTGTCTCCCAATTGGCGGATTTTGCGGGCTTCTAATTCGGAATAAACGCCGGCTTATCCGTTGAGCTTGTCGTGTGATCGTGCAGGCTTTCAGGCTATTTCCGCATTGTAGCATTGGGGATGGGCCGGATGGCGTGATGAGCATGGGAGTCGTTGGCGCCCGCAGTATGCCCATTCTTCATCCGCGAAATCATAAGATGAATCACGCAAGGCGCTGAAAATGCGTAAACGAGTGGATCGCGCGGACAGTGCGATGGTTAATGGAGCCGTCATCGGAAGGAGGCACTTGATCACGCCGTTGACAGGTCGTGGCCATGGTTCATCCTGCTGTGAAGGAAGACGAGAGCATGGACGTGGTGGATTGACGAGATGAACGGAGATTGCAAGTGTACACAGCAGTTGTCCCAAACGAGTCAACTGAGAGGCAACTTTGAAGTGAAAATGGAAATCGAAGTGGGTGGTGTATCAGGCGTTATTAGATGAGGTTGAATAGAGGTATTGAATCAGGGTCAGACGCTGTCGAGTCAAGGGCAGATCCAAGCGCCGGGGGCTCATGGCGGAAAATTCGTGAGCGCCCGTATGTAATCGACAATAGCCGCGTCCTGGAATGCTGGCCGGCGGTATGCTATGCCGTTATGCGGATAGAGCACAGCAGGTGCAGTGGTGTCGACGCTGAGGGAGAATGCTCACTCAGGAAGACTATCAGGTCCAAGGAGGAGCACAGTTAGGTAGGACGCGCCGCGCACCCGCGTTATCACACGTCTATTTCTCGCTTCCCATGACGGGGGTGGCGGCGGTGAGGCGTGGGGCGGCCGGGGACAGTAAGAAGCGCGGACCCGATGCCCGGGAAGTTAGCCGGTGGGGAAGGTTTGGTCCAAGGAGAGACCACACGGCGGGTGGCCGCGGATCAGCGACACGTGCGTAGCCCCGGACATGGACAGGACATAGTCGCCTTAAATCGGCAGGATGCTGTCGGCATTGGCTGCCGCGGGTCTCATGTGGTTGCCGGGGACGATGAGGGCTACGTGGGAAGGCGAAGGAGGCGGTAAGGAGGGTGCGCACGTTGGCCCAGGTGAAGACGCGGGCTAGGTTCATCGATGAGCCAGCGAAGGAGGGAAATGAGGTCGTACTGACCACCGCAACATATCCATCGCGAATTCTTATCGAGGTCCACATTGACGAGGACGCGCCCGATGCGCGCGGCGCAGCCCATTGGGACTTCGCTAGACCCGGATGGCAGTAATTGTTACCCTCCAAGGCTGTTCCTCCGCCTCGGGCCACGGCACGTGACGGCAGGCACTTCAACGGCAACCCTGCCGGAATTCAGTGATGTGAAAATCGGTATTGCCGCATTTGGAAATTCCCCCCTATTTCCACCTTTCTTTGCTCAGAACGCCGTTCTATACAATCGGAGAGCTGATTTTCAGCCCTCAAATGTGATATACATTCATAAGGTCTCGTATGGGGCTGAATTTGAAGCTTGAAAGTTGTTGGATATAAGACTTAGGATGACTGCACTCCGCCCGTCCTCCCAGAATTTCCTGTCTCTATGGGGAGTGCTGGTATAGGATTTTGGGGAAGATATACTCTCTATACATTTTACAGCCGTTTGCATAATTGATGACAGTAGCCGAGAAAAAAAAAGAAAGAAGAGTTTTGATCCTGGAACTTGTTTTGCTCATTGCTCCTTCATTTCTTGTCTGATTAGGCTGAAAATAGGAGGGATTAAGAGGGTTTCTTACAGCTGATTGCGAAATTATTGAGATGATCGAAAAAAAATTGTTCCGTTCCCAAAAGGGAAATCTCCCGGAATCTGCGAGATTTGACCATTTTATGGTCCTCTGTGCTCCCTGGGTAGGTATATAAGCATAATATCAGTTGGAGAGATATTACTCCTCAGTCCTGTGAAGGTTTTCAAGCCACCTGAACTCCAGCGGCATGCCGAATTGTGTGTTTGTTCGTGTCTCTCAAGAGCCTGCCTCCGCTTTACTTCCCACCGCCATCCATGGTCAATCGTCATATCAGCTCAGATCTGAAGGAATGCGCCCTGTGTCTGTGGGATGGATCTTGGGTGGGAGCAGGCCGATATCGTCTCCCGAGCCAGTATTTATCGCTGGAAATCAATCTTCGAGGAGTTTGGCACACCCATGAATCCACACGCACGCGTCGCTGGTCGTTCAAGCATCATCACTCGTGCCGTTCTCACTGCCATACACGATGTTTACAAGGGAGCTCCGGACCTCTATCTGACGGAGCTACAATTTTGGCTAGCCGTGCATCATGATATCGTCATTTCCGTCTCCGCACTGCAGCGTACCCTGGAACAAGAGGGACTTACCCGTAAATTCCTGCAGAAATTCGCAACGGAGAGAGACAAGGAGAAGGTTCGGGCGTGGAAAGAATCGATCCACGATGATTTCGAGGACAAGGCCTCGTATTTTGTCACTGTGGATGAGACAAGCAAGAACGAGCACACTCTTGACAGGACATATGGACGGTCGATGGTTGGAGAGTGTGCCATCATTGAATCTGATTTCATTCGCGGTCCACGATACTCTGTTGGAGCGGCCATGACGACAGAAGGTTACATTGCTGTGAAGGTTGTGGAGGGATCATTTGATGCATTGCTCTTTTTCGATTTTATTGCCGAGTCTGTGGTGTGTCATTCCTCGGAAGTTCATCAGATATTCATATAACTCACGGCATCGGATTTCAGTATTGCAGATCCCTCAGATGAATCCATATGCGCCCGACTCTGAACACAGTGTTCTGATTCTTGATAACTGTCGCATTCACCACAACAATATGCTCCAAGATCTCATCAACGATGCAGGTACATTACTTCCATCACAGCATCTTTTCAAGCCTCACCAGTATTTGGAAAGGGTGCATCCTGTTGTTCCTGCCCCCATATTCCCCTGATCTGAATCCAATTGAAGAGTCATTCAGTGCACGTACGTTGCCTATTTCTTTCATTGACTGTCTTTGATTTTTTTTTTTCGTAGTGAAAGCACATCTCCGCCTCCACAATGCGTCCATTTGCTCTGCACTGGACCCCGTTTTAGCCCTTACGGAGGCATGTGGGTGTATTACAGCTAGTAAAGCGAGAGCTTGGTTCATTCATGCGGGTTACACGGTGTAAAGAAAACGACAATGTGATGTAATTACAACAATGCAACAAAAGAGAAGACGGTTCACTGAAATATCCCCATACGAACTTCACTCACAAATTTCTTGTGTGCGTCGAGAATGCGCATCCAGCCAAGGCGCTTGAAACCCACGTCCTCCCAATCTCCTCTCTCAAGCTTCGTTATGTTTCGATCACCGGGAACGAACTGAAGCTCTACAAGCTTTTGTTCATCCTCTGAAGCTATCTTGTAGCGTTCACAAAATTCATGGATAGATATGTGGCGGGGAGGGGCTACTGCCGGAGAGGGAGGCAAACTCGGGGGAGGAGCTGGGGGAGGGACATGTGCAGTATGAAGAACGGAAGCAGTAGTGGGTTCAGCGGATTTGTTGTTCGTAGTCATTTGCTGCGCTATCAGGAGAAGGAGAAGATCCGAGGCATTGGAGGCGGGGGGAGCAGGGGCGGCAGCAGAAGGGGGCGTGGGGTAGGCAGCGAGGGCGGGGGATATGGGACGACCTGTATTTCTACCCGGACGGATTCGTTGCTCCTCGCTGAAGTGCGCGGACTTCGGATATTCTTTGAGTGTCGCTTTATTTTGAAGCTATCGATGATGATGAATATTTAGTCCCGATAGAAGTGCGCATACTCACGATATGTGCGGCCCATACACGCGTGCGGATGTCCGTGAGTTCCCAATGGCGATCGGACTGTGTGGGGCTGGTAATGATCCGTTTGTTCGGGAACGACGGATGATTTCCGATAGGGTACAGTTCACGGAGTTGCTCCATGACGGGGGCGGCGGATGCGTCTAATGTAGCCTGCATGGAAAGAGTTACAGATCTCTTCAGAAGAGAAAAGACAGACACGCACAATTTGCTGGTGGACAGAGGTAGGTGCATGAATATCAAGCTCATCAAAAGAATCCGGCGGCTTGTAATCATCTGTTTCGTAGGGCTGAAAATATTCCCAATCAGTTTGTAGCATTCGGAGGACAGGACATGAACATACGAGTGAGTTCGCAAGAATAAGGGGCGGTGAGATATGAATCTCAATCGTGAGATCCTTTGTACGTTCCTTCACGGAGATATTCATTGCTTTATACCCGTCTTTGTTGCACAGCGCCTTCAAACTATCTCCCTTGGGCTTCAGGTACTTCCAGCGTGCGGAGGGGAGATCAAGTGCGGCGGATCGACAACCCATGGTGCCAGCAAGAAGCTCACAGAATTCGGGGAAAGTCGAATTCACGGAAAAGAAAAATGGGCCGCGTTCCGCGACGATGGGCGGAGCTACTTTTGAGGAAGTCCTCGAAATGACGGGTGGGGTCGGCTTAGAGACATAGACATATGCGATGCAATCTCTCGTATCATCTGGAGAGGAATCACGGAGGGGTGCGGATGATTTGATACGTGGGAATGAGATGGATTCTCTTGTTTGAAACGGAATATCATGGGTTTGTTGACTTTGATGGAGACGGGGAAGGTTTCCATGTCGTTATCGGAGTCGGTGCTGTCGATTTCGATAGGATCATGATGGGACGGACCGGCGCCAGGGATATGGGTGTGGGCCTGTGTCTTTCCACGCTTCTTCGCCTGTGCTGTGGGCTTAGCTTTGCCTTTAGCCTTGCGCTTGGATGGTTCGTCCTTCTTGGTCTTTTTGGGCGCAGAGGGCATAGTGCGAAAGAATCCACGGGCTGTAGATGTCAATTTCAACGATGTAACGAGGAGACATAGAACACGAGAAGCAGCTTATCTCCAGGGATGGTCGTTATGATATCATGGATATCCTGATTGATACCCTGCAACTCGTCGTTCCCGGATCGTTTTCGGGCCTTGGAACGTGTTTCGAGGCCGACAGCGGGCTGCATCGTCGCAAGAAAAATGGTCCAATGACCCAAGAAAAAAGTCAGGAAGAGAGAAGCGAGCTGGCACGTCCCGTTACATCGGCGTCGGGTGTCACATCTGATCCGCAGAATAAATGGCACTTTGTTGAATGATTCCTGCCATTTACTGCGTGATTTCTTCTGGAAGATATGGGAGGGTGATCTGGGCTGCCGATAGACCTTTTTAATTGCGTGAAGCATGTACATAGTCGTTTATTTCTTGAAATCGGAACCGAATGAATGAAATTTCCTTTTTGGGAACGAGCAAAAAAAAAAAAACTGATCGTCTCAATAATTTCGCAATCAGCTGTAAGGCCTTCACAACCATACCATACTCACCACCTAATTCACAGATTCAAGCCTGATGATTTTTCCCTTGTAATCAATGAATTTGATGGATGTCCGATTTTATAATACACCTATCTCCCTCATTTCTCAACAAAATTACATGTGGGTGGGTGAGTTTGAAAGCCCCAACTCGCCACCAGATGTTTTGCCAGTATACAAATAAAGGTGACTGACTGATCATGTGCAATGGTGAATTTACCTGAGTCTGTTTATAACCCCCCCCCAACATAATCCCACATTACACCGGAGGATGAGGGCCAATGACTGTCCAAAGACACATAGAAGATTCAGGTAGATTGGGGTTTTAATCAGTGCCTGGTTTCATGTAATTCCATTCAGAAATGAAGGAGATATGTGGGTTATAAAATTGGACATCCATCAAATCCATTGATTACAAGGGAAAAACCATCGAGCTTAAATTCGTGAATTGGGAGGTGAGTATGGTATTGCTATGAAGGCCCTGAGAAACCCTTTCGATCCCCCCTATTTTCAGCCTAATCGGACGAGAAATGAAGGAGAAATGAGCAAAACAAGCTCCAGCATCAAAACTCTCCTTTCTTTTTTTTTCTCGGCTACTGTCATCAATTATGCAAACGGCTGTAAAACGGAACTATTGTTGCCGATTTCTTATATCCTCTCAGCTGCCAGAGATTTGAGGGGATTTACAGTCCGAGTTCAGCAGTTGAGGTGCATCCGGACCAGAACTGAAAAATCCGCGACAATCATTTTAACTAGTCATGCTATGCCATCATTTCACCCCGCAAAAAGTTTGCGCCAAAGTGCCTGTAGAGGGAGGAAAACCGGCCTACCATCGAGTGTGCTTGTGTCGGAGTTTGAAATTAGCGGTGCGTTGCCGACCACCACAAGTATGGAAAGCCAGAGCACCACGCTTTGAAACAAGTGATGGCATCAGCTGCCGAGTGATGGCCGGCGCTTTTCCTAACTCGGATGGCAAGTTCAAATGCATGTATTGTGTTCATTTCTACCCAAAGAAAGAGCAGATATTTTCAAAATTAAATGAGACATGACTTTCCACCTGTCACATTAAGTTAGAGGTGAAAGAAAGATCGCATGGGGACCTTTTGCTTCATTTTCGGGACTGCAACCCCGAAAAAACGCTGATCTGGAGGCAAAACTATCGTTATTAGAGTATTTCAGAGCTTATTCACCTTTTAATATGTTATTCAGATTGCCAATAATGTCGCAAACGTTCGGGCGAAAAGTTACTCACATATTTTGCGATTCCCAAGATGCCCGAGTGGGCGCTGAGCGAAGGAAGTAGTCGGCAAACGCCAATAAACTACTTTTAACGTGATTTAAAATTTCTGCTGGCATTAAGGACAATTATCAAGGCTTCTGATCCATCTTCCCGCAAAAGCTCAGCTGGAAGAGCTGCGAAGAGGGAGAATACTACATATGGTGGAATAACACTTGAGAACTCCAATTCACAGCCCTTGTATTGAGAAGACTATGAAGGGAGGTTCTCCAATCCACCCAAATGGTAGATATGTAGAAAAGAGGTTGTTAAAGATATCAACACTCAATAGAGTTCCCAACAAGTACAGTAATTCGGGCTTGAAATGGGGAAACATGGAGGAGGATGTACTCTTGGGTCCGGCACACATTTAAGAACATTATTTCACTCCAACAGCTCATTTCGGGCTAAACTGAGTTGTTGGAAACCGAAGGAGCTTGAAAAATTATCTGTCGACCACTGGCAAATGCTGTGTTTTCGGCATTTGAAGCCCCAGATATTCCCTAATCTAGGGTCAACTAAGATGTAGCTTACTACAATTTTTTTTGTCATTCTACATGCTGGGTAAGAGGACAATACGCTCAGGAAAGGTCGCCTTTGCCTGAACGGGAGCTCGCGGCACAATACGGCTATCATCCATCACTTGATGCCATCATTTGTTTTCAGAGCGTGGTGCTCTGGCTTTCCAGGGCTTTCCATCGTCAAGCTATCCGGGCATCGAGGTGCCGGCACAATGCCACAGTCCGGGACCCCGGGTCGAAAAATCCGACTTTGGATATGGGAAGGTATGATCCGGAGTCTTCCGAGTGACCCGGGATATACCCTCTTTTTTCAACTGCTTCCGGACTCCGGAGCGTCCTAGATTTCCTTTTTGCCCACGACGAAGGCCGCAACTCAAGATTCAACTTAGTATGTTGTTTCTCCCTTAGGACTGAAGCAAACCAAACTCGGTACGGCTCTGCTAAATGTCTAATCACTGTAATCAGAAGCGTTGAAACTCTAGGTGGAGGTAGACCACATTCCGGTCGTCCAAAATTTTTCAGTTTAATAAATCTGGGGGTAGGTCAGAATACACCAATAAATGGTACAAGGTTTGGTGCTGTCTCATTCATGGGGTCCTGACTCCCCACAGCAAAGTACACAGATATTCCGCAGCATGTATAAAGGTGGGGCCGGCAAACAGCGACCAGCTACCATCGTAAGCAATTCAGATACCGGAGAGCAAGGATTTCTCAAGAACTTGGATTGCGGATTGGCTACAGTGCAAGAGAAGACCTAATAAGACTTAGTACATAGGTTGATGGGCAGTACTAGTCTTTGTGTACAATATAAATAAATCAACCGATCCTGCAACCCTTTGCTGTGCGTACTTGTCCTCTACTTGAGCTCCTCCATTCTCAAAACGACTTCTAGTGCGCCCCAATCATGATTTCGAAGAGTTTCTTTATAGTCGTCGAGCCTCCCTATCCCTTCGAAATTCCTGCTCCACGGAGATGTCTCTTGTACTATCCAATCGAGGTCGATGTATCTTGCGGATATGAAAAGTTTAATAAACCCGCAGCTCTCGGTCAGCCCAGAAGGCAGTGAAAATGTATAAGCCGATTCTCCTCCCATGCCCAGAGGCATTGTCCCACGGCCCTTCAAGGGCCCTCCATCATGAGCACTTGGAGTGAACCACAGCTTGACGGATAAATGAGTCCACATCCAATGTTGGCGCAATGTATAACTCACTTTGATTAAGTAGGACACGGGGTTGAAGTAAAAGAGATATGGGAACCACTGTTGGTCGGTGTCGTTGCATATCTCGAACCCGTATTTTATTTTTCTGTCGGAAGGGATCTCGGCCTTGTACAGCCCGTCGGAAATGAGCTCGATGATGTTACCGTCACCATTCTGAGTGCGGATAGGTTTGCAATGGGGCAATTTTCCCTCCAGCCGGTACATCTTCAGTTGAATTCCCGGGGTCAATGGACTCCGCCGTTCGAGGAAGAAGTGGAAGTGTGCGATGCCGCTGATGACGGACGACAGATCGACCTTGCGTTCCGCCTCCAACGAGAAGCTCGTGTTCAACTGTTTGTCGTATTCAATGGTCTTGCCCAGCCTCCGCTCTATGATGATGTTATCATTGCAATCTGTCATCAGGGCGATGTCGGCCTTGGGGTAAGACTCCGCTCGATCGAATCGCTTTGCCCCATCGTGGTCACGAAGCGGGAATACCTGACATGCAAGGACCGACGGCATGTACACGTTGACTTTTTCTTTCCAGTTCGCGACCTCCGCACGAGAGCCTTCGGGTATGTGGACCCGTTTGCCGTCCTGCGACACAAGTAAGGTCTGGTTGATCCCTACGATTTTTGCCTTGAGCTTGAGTCCGGTGTCTCCGCCGTTCGGTGCACGGATGGGGAAGATAATTCCTTTGCCCATACCCTCGAAGCTCCCGGTCGGAATGAGGAATGCCTGGGACGTCGACTTTTGTGTGAGACGCACCGGCTCTACGGGCATATTTGTGTCTCCTTCGATGACCGCGTGTGACTCCTTCAGAACATCGAACGGACCCGGAGTCGGGGAGGCTAGGATGCTGCGGTCTGGGGTGACCATTGGCGCAGTGAAAGTGGACTCTCTGCCAGTGGAAGCCGTCACGATGAAGGTGTTTCCTTCATCGACATCGTCGTCGCTACCAATCTTAAGGATCAAGACCTCTTTTTCTGTCAAGGGCAAGGTTCGGATTCCGCGGACTGGATGATTCGTGGTGAACAGTAGTCGATCTTTGTGGATGCCGATGCAGAGTGGAGTCTGAGCCACGGTAAACGCTGGTAAACGTTCTATCAAATCGTTGTATGTCGTTGTCCCTTGTCGCACAGCGTGGCGGAGGGCATTGACAAGTGCGGTGGTAAAAAGACCGTTATGGGGCCGGGAAGAAGTTTCGAACGCCATGCTCTGTGGGCCACACGCAGCGAGCAGGGTATGGGAGGTAGACAATGGGGACCAAACACTGTAATCACAGGCGGAGTTTGCCTTTTCCAGTGCGGTGTTCAATTCCTCATCCACGATATTGGCAGATGGTGTGGGCGGGCTTCGAACCCTCAGGTTCTCAGAATCCCTCGCCATTCCACCCGAATGGCAAGTATCCAGTATCACTGTCTGTTCGCCGCGGTGAGAAGGAATATCCTCACCCAAAGCAAGTCACATACAATGTTATTCCCTTTCTCGTCAGAAAGCTGTTTGAAGAGATGTGCGAGAACGTAGTCGGGGATTGCTGGCACTTTGTTACCGCCGACATTTGTTCGTTCGTCAACAGGGCATATGACCTCGACTTTTCCGTCCTTAGCCATCCGGTTTCCGTCATCGTGGACTCGACTTCCGTGTCCTGCGAAAAAAAATATTATCGCGGCTCCCCTGGGGATGTTTGGGTTGTTTAGGAGGTGGGATCGGAAGTTCGAGAGGATGGCACTAAACGTGGCCTTTTCGTTGGCGAGAAAGACGATATGAGACGATGGAACTTCAAGACCGTCGTCATTGTGAGGGTCTGTGAGAAATTTCTGGAACAATTCCGCATCGTTAACGGCACCCTTGAGCCTGCTAAACTGGGATGATCCCGCTTTATACTAGAATCCATCCAGTAAGCGGAAGTGCGCCGCAGATGGATGGCAGAAGAGGGCATTACCTTGTCGATACCAATTATGAGGGCGAATGTGGCAGGGGCTTCGGTGCCTCCTGAGGATTGGGTGGGATGCATGGATACCGCACAACGTCCTGGGATGTGTTTCGACCTATGTCTGAAAACAAACACCACTAGATGAAGGGCGCTTATAAAACAGTGTACCACCTTGTTGAAATCGACAGGTCCCAGGCGGTCCTGTGATAGAAACCATTCAGCACACGCTGTGGCACAGCTGTGGTATCGGGGATATAGTCCGCATGTCCATGACATGCCGGGCGTCAAGTCGGCCTTAATTCGGGTGTAGGGGAGCTATGTTGAACGTTGTCGTGCCAGCCGTCCCGATGAAGACGGGCCCGGGGAATAGAATAATCCAGTGTTCTTTTTTCCTCGCACCGGAAAAAAAAAGCTCGCACATGGTCTGACTAGGGAGACCTGGGAATGGGTGAGTGCGGCGTGAATGATAGCTGGTAGGCTATTCAGTCCGTGGTAACGTGAAGCACGGTGTCAGAAACAGCTCAGGCTGTGAAAACGGGAAAAATATACTTGGAAAGTGGGACCGGAGTAGCGGCAGTCCGAATTAGAGCACGCACACATATTCAAGCTTATTATAGATCGTGAACCATCGTTGAAACAAAAAGAGAAAAACATCCCAGCCAGGGCGTCAGATCCCGGTCGGCGCGTAGATGGTGTACGGTCTGCGGCACCGCGGACGAAATGAGTCCGTTGATAAGCGTTAAAAGGTCCGGAAATATCCGAGCCTGACCTCAACGCAATCAGATTCCCATCGCACAGCGCCTCATCGGATACACGCCTTTCTCGCGATGCATATCTGGTGAGAAACGGGATGGCGTACTCCCGTCCGCCAAATGGGCAACGCCGTCGAAGACCGACAGGGAATGCGGCGGCCGGCAGGTTTTCGTGAGCCGCTCGGGCGCGGCGCTGCGTTGAATGCTTCCATGAGTGGCCAACGCGGGTGAGCCTATAACTCCTCGAAAGCGAGGAGGCTTCGCCTATTGCTTGACGGCCTCAACCACTAGCGTCTCGACTACTGCTGTGTTGTCCACAGGACAGACACTCCCGATCGACACCAAAAAATATTGCAAGCTTCTCTTGTCCTCGGCCGCCTCCCGGCCGAGTGACGCGAACGTCAGGCGTGCACGACGTTGGCGCTCAAATTAGATTAGCTACACACGCACAATGGTCGTGCCCATAATGATCAGATCGTCCTCGGTGCTATTATTTGATGAATTGCGCGCGGAAAGCGAGACGGTACCAGGCTTCTGCATCACGACGTCGAGAGGTTCCTGCGCCCAACGCCATTCGATTGGTGCCAGGAACCTGCTGTGGAGTATGTACGCAGTACTAGCGGAATGGTAGAACGGGGTGACTGTGTACAGCAACTACCCCCAAACGGGTCGAATGGTGAATGGAAGGCGGTGGAAAGTAACTCCGGGATCGTAGAATGAATCATGAGGTACGATCAGAATCTGTTATGTAGGAGACTCAACTGTCACGCAAGAGCGGGCTCGAGCGCCAAAATCCTGCAAGATCGGCACCCAGCGCGTGCGATAGATGGCGGCCGCAGTCCCGTTCCAGAAATTCCTAGTCCAGCAGATTACAAATGATATAGCGAGAGACGAAGGGTACTTGAAGGGTACTGTGCTTTAGAGGACCAAGAGATGAATAAAGAACGTATAGGGGGCGGTGGGAGAAGGGCGCCACGATAACATAACAAATGCAGCATCATGCGCGCAGCTCGAAGAGGCGGGGCGAAGGCGGCGGCGGGAATATATCAGGGCCCTTGTATGTCGCCATCGACGAGATGGTGGACAATCCCAATTGAGACAATTGAGATTTAGAAGTGAGTCAATGTCGATCTGAAGGAGTTGGTGGTGGGCCACATCAGGAAAAACCTCCTTTGGAAAATTGCCTCCAATTCGGGTAAATTTCCTTCGTACTTCCCAAACAGCACTAAGTGGAGGAAAGCAGGGCAATTGACTTCAGATTTCCCTGGTTGGGACTATATCCTTAACTGTTTTGCTTACCTCCATCTGAAAAGTGTGTCCAAATTGAAGGAGGAAGTTACAGTTTAAAACCAAAGTTGTACTTTGGTTGTACTGTCACAAATTGCTGCTTCATGAGTCCCACAAAAAATGTCAGGCAAGGTCAAGGCAAGGTCGGAGCATGCAAAACACCAGAGAAAGATAAGTCCGAGTAGTCCCAGTCGTGCTTCAGCTGTTAGCAGAGATAGGCTTGGATGTTGAAGCACCGGGACTTTCAAGTTGAACTTGAATCGCAAGTTGTCCCAGTCCCTTGCCGAAGTAGCCGAGCCGGATCAGAAGCTGAAACCGTCACGTGGCGTGTTAGGAGGTTCGTTTTGATCTTCCATCACGAGCATTCTCTTTCCTTTTCCCCACCATCTCGCCCACTCTGGTTTGGCCACCCGCCATCGAAACTGACCAATGGCAAGCCCACAACATATATTCCTTGTGTCCTCTACACCATTCTCACTATTCATCTCTCCCGCGACAATTCTGGGTCGAGTAAGTGTCTCAGTGCTTCGGTGAGTCCTCCATAGTGCCACGACATGTTCTCCCACGGGAATTGGGCCTTCTTTCCGCAGATCAAGATTTTGCTGCGGTACCGTTGTTGTGCTCAGATTTTGCTGCGGTACCGTTGTTGTGCTCACATTGCCCGAGTCTCCTCGCGCCGGCCTGGTCAACCCGCATTATCACCTATGTCGTCATTGCCTTGTGGTCTACGTGACTATGGCCATAGAGCTATCGATTTTTCGGAGAAGTTCACGAGTGGCCACCATCGCCGATGTATCTCGATGGCCGGTTTTGCGGGAGCGAAGGTGCGTTATGATTTACTTCAGTGACGATCTGCATGCTGATCCTTTTCCATAGCTTTGTTGCCAACGACGCCGAGTCTCGGTGCCATGCCTTTCTCGCGAGCCCTGCAGCGCAATGTGCACGTGTCTTCTCGCCGTACGTGTGAGTCTAGTCCACCCCCACTCCGCCCTCACTCTGCTATCCTTCACTCCCAGTCTTCGCGTGCGTCCCGTCTTTGGAGCACGGGGTATTGCGGCCCCCTGTTCCAGCTGTCCTCTATAATCCCCCACGTGTCATTTCCGTCCCCTCGTCCCCGATACCCCCAGTAGGGGATGTTGCCATCTCTGTGCAAGAAGTGCAGCTCACCCCCGAAGAGGAGCACGACTCGATGGAGTGGCCCAGTCTCTACTTTATCAAGCAGTACGCCCTCCGCCCCACTCCCCGTCCCTAGCTCACCTTGCTTTCAAGATACATTCTGACGTTTGACAGTGACCACGGCAGAAGACGCCATCTTCTCCTCCCGGGACAACAATTTTTCCCTGCCCCACGCATTTCACCTTCCAGTGCGCTGCACACCTCGGGCAGTCCAGTCCGTCTCCGTCTCCCCTTCAATTAATCGGCCGTTTTTCAGTCCCGCTTTCACAGAGCACGATGCCGCGGCTCTCCGCGCCGCACAACTACCACTTCTACCCGAACAACGGCACGATCGACGTCGTAGTGGGACCCTTTCGGTGTGTTATACCAATCCTTCTCTGTGTCTGACTTCTTTCGCCAGGACCAGTAGCGGCCATGTTGGTTGTGTTGAAGACCTTACATTTTCGGTCTTGCCTCGGCTGAATCTCGCTGAGTGTCGCTCTATTTGAAGAGGTTGAGGCCTTGACAAGCTGATCTGTTGTTGACATATTGGTAAGGTGAGTAGTATCCTCTGTCGTCTTACCCCGACCGAATCTGATTAGTATTTTATACCACTCGCATCTCGTTCCGAAACTGGTCACGGCCGCCTCCGTATTCCTAGTAGTGTCATATATACTTGCTGCCCGATGTCTCGTGTAGTGTACATTCCTTTTAATCAAAGTCCCTGTTGTGCATTGCCATGATTTGTTAAGAGGAT
Organism: Mycena maculata; assembly: GCA_029448575.1. NCBI lineage: Eukaryota > Fungi > Basidiomycota > Agaricomycetes > Agaricales > Mycenaceae > Mycena > Mycena maculata. Next base: position 247,643 of record JARJLG010000081.1, on the reverse strand, counting down.
ATCAAGCCAATGTAATGGCAAACAAGCCGGAAAATCTATGAAAAATGCACGAGGAATCAGCGTAAAAGTACGGCAATTTACCCCCAAGTTAGTGGTAAATTATTTGGGAGGTCTCTAGGAAGGTAATGTCGCCAATCGTGGTTTTTTGAATGAATTGCCGTGAATTTGGGGGGAATGTTGGGATATTACCGCGGGAGGGTTTTCCTGATGCACCGGTGGCGAGCGGGTGGAATAGATAACTCATCTTCAGATGAAAGAAAGAGCGTGCTGACTATATCAGGGACAGCACAGCGGCAAGATGAGCAATTTGGACGCAGGGCGTCCACAGATGTAAGTGAACAAAGCCAGAACGAAAAGGAGCCCAAGTCGCAAGCAATATTCCCAATGCAGGAGATTTCCGGGGGACGTGTTGAGGGATCATTGGAGGCCGCAGGAAGATTGAGTGGGCTCATGGATCAAGCATGACAACGGCTGGCAGAGCTTCGTGGTGGAGAACTTCAAGAGAGGCTGAAGCCGTTGGACAACCGCGCCAAACAAGTTGATCCTCGGACCGGTGATCCGCCAGTAAGATCCTGGACCTATACATTAAAACACAAAGTCACGAGGAAAGTCACATGCTTTCTTCCTTTTAAGAGCAAAAGTCACGGGAAATTTTGACTCAGCTGTTTTCTGTCAGCACGGAATTAGCCGTGTCTTTGCGAACCGGGGACTCTGTATCACACCGGCAAAAGTGCCTACTCGTCACCTGGAAACACTATTTTTTAACGCGGACAAATGGTTAGACCCAGAATCTCTGCAGTATAACACCACCATCACGGATGCCGTATTTCACAATTCGGCTCAGACTGCCAAGGGCGATCACTTCGAAGCGTGTGTTGCCACCGAGAAGATGAATGCCGCCGCATGGAAGTACGGCCACGAAAACCAAATTATTCTGGACGGCTCCTTTGGTGTCTGTGACAGCCGCCTTCTGCTGTTCGATGAGAAGGGGAAGGGGTTTCCCATCGCGTTCTTGATGTTTTTGGCACTGGCTGGAAACAAGCAAGCTACAACACCAATATCCTCACAAAAGTCGTCGAGGTGTGGAAGGACTCGCTCACAAAATGTGGGGGGTCGTCACGGGTTTCCCGGCGTGGTGTTCTGCCCATACACCTGTATCACAGATACAGATTTGAAGGAGTGCAAGGCGCTATTCACTGTCTTCCCTCCCATTTGGTTATTGATCTGCTGATTTCATCTTCGTCAATCGTGGAAGATCCATCGAAACAAAATCTTAAAGGGGAAGAGTGCACTTAAGATCGATCTCAAGCACTGGCTTAAACGACTCGAAGATTCGCTGGTCAAGACCCAGACCATTGAGGATGCTCGGAACCTCCTGTCCAAGGAGAGGGAGCTATTAACGCTTTCGGGGACCGGAAAGTCATTCAACAAAGCCATTGAGCACATTGGCTACCTCAATAATTATTAGACCACTGATAATTTGTGGAAAAGCTGGTCTGATTACGGTCGGAAGGTTGCCACTTCGATGCTGGGATGCGAAATGGAGGGAGTTATTCCTACCACCAACCACCTCGAGTCCTTCACCGGCATTTTGTGTTTTGAAGCGCAAACATATGCGCCAGTGGCAAAGTGGAGGCCGCCAAATCTGTGTCGATGTCCTGATCCAAATCCTCATTCGTCCATCTTTCAAGAGCATCATCTTTACCACGACCAAGACCTCCGTATTGCAGAGCAGATTCGTCGGCTACTAGGAGGGACATCCCTCCTCAAGAATTGGTCAGCAAGGGGCCATATCATTCTGAAAATTGCCTACTTCCTACCAGACGAGGGATGTACTGAGCGTGCACGTGTGCTTCTTGCAGCGTCCCAAATCAGAGTGCCAATCCAGCCTGAAGGGACCAACACACTCGTCTTCACCTGCTACTCCTCCGAGGCGCTGGAAATCGAGATCGATCCTGTCCAATACACGATCAGTCTCGCATTCAATGGTGTGGCAACATGTACCTGCCGTGACTTCGAGCAGAATGGAGGTGCTTGCAAGCACCTCTGTACTGCATTGCCTCTCTTAGATCATCTTTGCATGCAGGGGATTGGGATACCAGCCATCTCGATACCCTCGGTGACCGAAGCCCACGCACTTCAAACTAAAACTGCAATTTGTCACGATTTAGACATTATCTAATCGCGACAACACCTTATCTAAGCGCCTAATCAAGCGCTCGTCTATTTAAACACCAAGGCTATGCTTGAGTCATCAGTGATCGGACAGCCAGGGATCGGGTTCCCACAGGAACATGCCGATGAAGCACGACGGATCGGTGATCGGACAGCTGACAGGTGTCATGCTGCGGACATGAGGAGTATGCATGGGCATTACTCAGAACACATGGTTATGGTGCTTGTTGTACATGGACACTCTATTGTATATATTATTAGCACTAGTTACATAGCCACAGATGAACAGTATAAGTAGTGTAGCTAGTTGCTTGTATTCCTTAGTCTTTTATTCCATCGCATTTCGACGCTCCTCATACCGACCGAAAGACCAAACACGCCTTAGACAGCGTCGCTGGGTCCTTAAGTCAGAGCCTTGACTGTGACACAATTCACTGGGCAGAAAGGGCGGCAGTTTCGGAGGACCGTCCGACAGTTCGTGCTGCAGCAGTTGTAGCCGATCTGCTCTGCGGAGATGAATTTGTTGCCGTTCCACTTGAAGGCCAAGAGGAAGCACCAGAGGATATCGACAGTGAGGACGCTGCGAGTGTCAGCGACGTTGACACAGACACTTCATCTGATTCCAGTGATGAAGGTGTCGAGGATCCCAGTCAACGTGTATCAAACAATTTGGCCGCTCTGGGCGAGCAGGCACTGGCCCGCACCATCTACGAGTTCCAAGAAGTTGCACCGAGACTCAGAGACCTGGCCAAGTTCATGAAGTGGAAGGCGGGGCCGTTGTCGATCACCGAGCATGAGGCTCTATCTCACGGCGGGGATATTTGGCAGCCTTGTTAGCAGAACTCGACCAGTTGTTGTTCACAAACCCAGTGCCAGTCCCGACGATTCTGGCGACTCACGCAGCAACCTAGGCCCCTGCTCCGAGTGCGTCTCAGCATATAAAGAAGATACACTTACTACCTCCTTCTCCAGAGAAAGCTTCAAAGTGTCATCAGTCACATGCCCCTCATCAGTTCAGTAGGAGATACTGTGTCTCTAATATATTTGCTTTGCATCGTACACTGTAAAATTGCGCTGGAATTCATCAAGAGCCAGTGATCTTCTATGTATTTTTGCGTTTCCTTGCTGTCGTATCTGCTGTGCACTGCTTCGAATGTATCAGGTTTTGTTCTTGTGCGCGGCTCTTTGCATGCATGGACTAAATATTGGCTCAGCTGGCCTGACTCCGAGCCAGAGACTTGGCAACATTTCACAAAAACTCAGGACCGATCTAAGATGTTTCAAATTTGGCTCCAACCAACTTCGCATTTCTCTGGCTCCAATTTGTTGAGGCTGGTAGAGACAGATCTTTTGCTCAAGTTGTGCGCTACTTACTCTCCGTCCCGAGCGCATCCTTGACATCGTAACATTTTTATTGGTATGCCAACCTTCGCAAAGCACTCACCTCATCTTCGGCAACCAATTTTGTCGAAGGCTCTGTACTTTCGACTCGAGTTCGTGCAGGTTGGCCAATAAATGGGCCCAAGGCTTGCCACCTATATGGTAGTGTGGAGCTAGTCTCGTTACCATGGCAATCCTAAGTGGCGAGCACTTTGACGTAGGCAGCCTGGTACAACTCGGACCAAACAATTGGTGTGGGCCTGAGTTTGAAATCTTTGGCAGATGCCAATCATCGGCACCGGTCAATTCAGTCCGGTAACTAACTTTCCCAATTAAACTGGGCAAAGATATACCATTCATCACGGCACTAATGAAAATTCTGAAGAGACAGAATTCTAGCTGTCCACTATTCGTCCCGACCTTCAACTTGGATGGAGAAAAAACATTGAGATTTGAGCCCAGAACAGGCAAGAAGGAAAATTTTCAAACTCAGGCCCAGCCCAATTGATCGAGCTGAGATGTACCAGTCTGCCTACGGAAAAGTGCTTGCCACTTAGAATTGCTGTCTTTAGGGCAGATTGGTTACGAGTCTAGCGTGGAGCGTTGAAATGCTGACTATCTGAACAAGCGTGAAATGTAGTAAAATCTAAATCAGCCTTAGAGCACTAATTCCCGCTACCGTAAGGTACGGGTCTTAGAGAGCCTGATTTTTAGATTTTGGCCGTGCATTACATTTTCGTCAGCGGTTTTCACGTAAGCTCCTTTCCTCCCCGCCAGAAAGCTTCGGCTTCACGGCCCAACGATGAGATGCCGAGGGAAGCCGCAGATGGATGGTAATTTTGCTTACCCCTCAACGGTGACGATCCGATGTCTTTACGTGGCATTTTCTCGAATCTTCCTTTGACTCTCCCACCATCTGCTTCTTGCCCTCTCCCACCATGGCTGCTTCGGCGACTTTCTTCAACAGCCCCCTCTCCACCTCTGTCAATCCCCTCTCTAAGTGATCCCTTCTGTCCGTTGACTGGCTATTGACTGCAGGAATTCTGGCTCCTGGTCGCATCTTGTCTGGTGTTCTTACCCTCCCATCTGGGGACAGTGTTAGCTCCATGCACATGAAACTCTGTGTCGTGGCTAGCCTCACTTACGATCTGGTTCTGGGCCGTGACTGGCTATTCTTCTGTCGACAAACTATGCCGCATGCCTCTTTCCATCTTTCGTCGGGTATTGTCCACCCTGGACAGCGGGAATCCGGTGCTGTTTCGTCAACTTCATTTTTTTTTGTCGCCTAAACTGTCTCTACAGTTGTACCTTCTCACACCACGGGCACACTTTCACCTACAGCAAGCGACGTCGATCCCGAGTTATCAGAGGACGTCAAAACATCACAGGGTATGTCAATCCTTTTGTTCTCGTGATATTTGGAACAGTTCCTGGACGTGGTTGTCGATGAGCCCTTGGCCTGCCGCGGTCCAACTACGTCCAGTGTTATATCATCATCTGCTACTATACCCATGACGACGATGACATCTGAAAATCTTTTGCGCGATATATTACTCCGACATCATGTTACTCGCTCCCGTATTTTTGTATTTCACGCAGATTTGCCAACAATTCAACATTCTTTGTATTTACATGCCATCGCACATGCTGGTTTGACTTCAGTTCAGTGTCGTCATCTTCTGCATCATATCACAACCGGGGCTTGTGCTAACCATGCAGTGGATACTTCTGTGTCCTCTCCCAGAATTTCCAGTCTGCTGTAGATATCTCAAAATGTGCTCTAGGGATCATTCTTGATGCAGACCACAAACAAATCTCCGCTGAGAGTCTATCGCACGTAGCGGCTGCTTTGAATATTACCATCTCTGGTGAGCGTAACCTACGTTTCAAAATACGCACGGCCATAGCAAAACATTGTGACATTGTGAACTGTGCTGACTCCAACATCCATTCATCAGCATCCATCGCAGACTTTTTTCACTCGTTCGAGAACCATTCCAGACCTGTTCTTCTATCCATTGCTGCCTTGCACTCCATTAAAGTTCCAGTAAATGCGGTGATTGACTTTCTGCGTTCGCAAATTACCCAGTATTTATTGTTGGGGCAATGTAGTCAATTATCACAGACCCGTCCCTCTTCTTGATGGTTTATCGTTACCAGATTGTGCCGATGTCCACAATGAACGGTTGGGAAATGCACTTGATGCTGAGCTGCAGGTGCATATTCTCAATACTATCTACGGCAGCAAAATATCCCTCAACTCTTTTGCACCGAGTTCTCGATGATCTGAATATTGTGCATGAAAATGCTGATAGTATTGGACGATTACATCGAACGCTCAAACGCTATATTACAGAGCTGTGGCGAGGAAAAAAGGTTGAACAATCGGAAGCACCGCAACGCGCAGCCCGGGAAAAACATGACGCAAAACTGGCTGAAATATGGCGAATCTGGAGGGCGAAATCCCCTTCATTTGTACATTTATTCAGTATACCATACAAAATCACATTCCGGCCTCTAGCCTTTATAAATCAAGTAGTTTACTGTTAAATTTAATACGGATTGGTGTCTTCGTATTACTTCTCAATGATTGGTGGTCCTTCAAAAATTCTGAAATGCATACGGCCACCGGGTAGCGGGCCGTGCCGCTCGTCGGCCTTACCAGCTTTATAAACACAAAACCAACACTAAACACAAATCCAAACAATAAACGGTGCGAGTACAGGGATTGGACCAAGTATTAGGTCTCTGGTTGTGCTAAATATAGGTAATAGCTATTTATGCGTAAATACTGAGACGATTCAATTAGCCGATCTAGTGACTCAGATGAGGTCTAGAGGAAGCGAAGAGGTGTTCTATCTCGTGGGGTGGGGTGGATTAGCCCTTAGACATTGTTATCCTTTCAGTGTTCTCGGTCCCTTATGATTCTGTTCCGTGTTCTGTTTCCTTAAGATTCTAGCACACAGATGTAATCCAACAACCAACAATATATTGACCAAAATAACTAAAAGAACTCTACAAGTTCCAAGAGGTACTCTGAATGAATACAAGGCTTCCCAAGCGACAATACCAGCAGAGCTGAATACATCTAGCAAGAAGGGGTGAATTCACTGCCTTCCCTCTCTGAACCTGCCTGTATTTATACAAACGGGCGACACAACATGCAGGACTAATGAATATATAAATAGTACAGAATAATTAGCAATGAGCACGCAATGACCACAAATGGAGAATAAAACAGTTAAATAGGTTCTTTGTTCCGAGCCCTGTTCTGATTTGCTTCTAATCCTAGAGATGGCATCATATTATGATGTAGGTATACCCATGTCCTGCCCTCTCTGCGGAAGCACAATTAAATTGTCATACAGTATGACTTTTGGGCAGGAAAACAGATAAACTACTCCAACCCCATGCGTGATGGTGATAGTGGATCAATCTTCCCTGGGCAACAACTGAGCTACCTAATCCAGACCTCGGTCCAAGCACTGGATATTAGACATGCCGTGGATTAATCCGTCGGCTACTGCTGGACTATTTGGGCCGTGCTTCCCACTTTAGCAAAGGTGCCCTTGTTTGTTGATCCCCAGCTCCACTAGTGTGCTCTCTGGACTCAATTCATAGTCAGAATGGATGGTGTGTGTATGTCCTTGATATGACACTTTATCTCTGTCTCAATTCAATCAAATGGTTAGACTTTGATTTATGTGTAAATACATAGCAGCTCCCCAGGCCGTTGACCCTCGTGGTATCTGTAACCTGACAAGTCTTTACTATGTAGCTAGAGGGGTAGTGCCTTTAGCCAACAGACTGGACCTCTCTGTGGCTCTCAATGGGCAAGATATAGATAAACCCTTGTTCCACTTCAGTAGGTGGAACAAGAATGTAGAAATTGATAAATTTCAGGCTTGGCCATTTTGCATGCTTATCAGTGTGGAGAGTGATAATACGACTCTAATTTCACTCAGCATAGATTCAAATCCGGGAAATTGAGAACTGGGTAGAGCAGTGTACTCTTGGCACAATCCCACTCATTACAACACAGTGAATGCTATTGGAATAGGAAACACTGCTGAAAAGGCGGTGCTGATGGTCCCTTGATCAGTGATCCCAACGTTCTTGTTTCTGCACTGCCGGAATCCCTCTGGTGCAACGTGTTCTGGTTCATGAGCCCGTCTTCAAGCTTCACATGTGCACTACTCACGACTCTGGTAGAGCAATGGCAAGTGAATTTCTGCACAAGACGGAAATGTGCCCTTTGCTGGAGTGCTGTGCAAGGATCTTCTCCTTCCTCTATTTTGTTGAAGTGCTTTCGAATTCACACCATCATCCATGTGATCTATTCCTCCTGGGAGGAAAGCTGTATTATGGGAAAATTAGAATTACCTGACAGGGGAAGAAGGGTGCACAGTCTTGCTATGGCTTTCTGAGATCGATATCAGAGGTTGGGGGCCCTCAACAACTTGGAAGCCGCACAACAGAAGATGCAAGAAGCAGTTGATCTTACCCCAGTAACCTATCCTGCCAGGGCAGGAAGGCTGCAAGGTCTTGCTGTGTTGTTGTCAGATCGGTATCACAGATTAGGGGCTCTGGAGGATTTGTATGCAGCACTCTGGACAGACCAGGAAGCAGTTGATCTCACTACAGTCAACCATCCTCACAGAGCAGGAAGGGTGAAAAGTCTTGCTGTGTCTTTCCAACATTGGTATCAGCGGTTGGGAGCCCTTGGAGATTTGGAAGCTTCAGGGCATAAGAAGCAAGATGCAGTTGATCTCACCCCAGTGGATCATCCTGATAGGGAAGCAAGGGTGCAAAGTCCAGTCTCCTACCCAACCTCGGTTTCGGGGTTGAGGAATCTCTGTGGCGGTTTTTAAATGCGAGATCTCAGTAATAATACACTAAGACAAATACCATCATAGCCCATTAATCCATCAGGCCCAGAACATATTTAAACTCCGAACTTCAGGCCTCAACCCCTCCACGGAGGCTGGCCTCTAACAAGTGTAAACAACATAGCCACCTGGCCCCATCACCGCCATCAACTCCCGCATTCGGTCTCCCATATGCCGACATGGACTGCCTGCTCGCAGATAGACTGTGTGGCCGCTACTCTTGCCCAGGAGTGTTCCAGTTGCAGATTTTGTTATGACTCTCCTAGAAAGAGACTCCTACCACAATCACCCCTGTACCATGAGCCTGGTGGAAAATTCAGCCGAAATAATTGATCTCTTTGCGGAACATCCTTGTTCTTGTGAATCTACCTTCAAATGGGCCCGGAAAGCCATTCAAAAGAAGACGGTCAATGTAGTCAAGCTTTTGACAGCCAACCAGGACTGGCATTTTGGTGCGCTGCCTTTGTCCCGCTTCAAGATTGCGCGCACAACTTTGAGCTGCCATAAGCAAGTAAGCAAAGCCTGTAGCCGAATACAGCCTCGACTTTGTCGTGGATTTCACTGAGGAGAAGGTTATCGAAGTTGGGAGAGGCCATGGGTGGAATTTGACGTGAAAAAACACGTCAGGAAGGGCAAGCAGGACACGTCAAAAGTTTGTTGACGGAAGTGGAGACGAATGCGGGAATTGATGGCAGCGAGGGAACCTGGGTGGCTATGTTGTTTACCTTTGTTAATGGCCAGCCTCCGTGGAGGGGTTAGGCCTTGAAGTTCAGTCTTTATATTCACGTGATTTGAGATATGACAGTTTTGTGATGACTACAGAGATTTCACCGCTGAATCCCACTACAGAGATTCCTAACCCCGAAACCGAGGTTGGGTAGGAGACTGTGCAAAGTCTTGCTACATCATTCTGAGATCGATATCAGAGTTGGGGGCCCTTGATGATTTGGATGCCACACTACAGAAGATGCAAGAAGCAGTTGATCTCACCCCAGTACACCATCCTGCCAGGGCAGGAAGGCTGCAAGGTCTTGCTGCGTTCACAGATTGGTATCAGAGGTCAGGACGTGTGGTGGATTTGGAAGCAGCACTTCAGACAGTTGGGGAAGCAGTAGATCTTACCCTGGTAGACCATTCTGACAGGGCAGGAAGGCTCCAAAGTCTTGCCTTGTCCTTCACAGATCGGTATTACAAGTTTCTAAGGCCACAAGATCTAGACCCCATCCATCAATATTATAATGATTCTTTCAAAACCCAGGCCCCCCTCTGATCCGGAACCATCATGGAGGGCAACTCCAATATAACCGAAGTTGTACATGAAAGGACCCAGCTACTCCAAGAGATTCACAAGCAACCAAGTCATGAATATTTTCTACTCCCAAAGCCATACAAGATTCTCTGTTGTGCATCACGAGGACCCATTATGATTCTGAACAGTCATGCAGATGGCTGTGATGGCATCATAATTCCTGATCCTACTTCGGAGCCGCTCCATGTGACATTTCCCGATGCAAATCCTGATTTGCTCCAATCCAAAAAAGTTATTCTGAAACAATTGCTGTTGCGCTGCCCGTTTCGATTTTGACCGCGAAAATTTGTGTACCATCATTTCATAGGTTGTCTACCAGCACCCCCAAGTCCCATGAGAATCCGTTCCCTACAAACTACAGTGCATCGAATTTTACAATCCCATCAGTGGATTTTTAGTCTCAGCACGAGATCTCAGTCAATATTGAGGTGTTTTCCCTCGAACTCTTTTTATATCCTAGAGCTAAACCAAAGTCAGTTTCATTTGTGCCACTTCCGAAGGCGATTGGACAAAAACTGAGGCGAAGCGAGCAGATTTTTCACTTCTAGAACATTTTGCGTGGCAAAGCTATATATAGAGTATATGTATGATTGCGGCTAACCGCTGGGTACCCCGCTGGGTACGTACCCAGGAGCTAAGCGAGGGTACCCAGTCACAATACACGATATACCCCGGACCCGGCTTCTAACGGCCGGGTGGCCCCGATCAGTGCATTGCCACACGCGGCAAATCATCTTCTCACACCCAAAGGAGGAGATCGCCGCCTGCTTCTCTCGCACGCACAGACGTTTTCGAGCCGCCGGGACGCTTGCTGTTGCTTAGAGCACAGACCCAATCTACTCACCAAGGTTTTTGGCACGGAACACTGGCCCACTCTGCTTGGATTCCACTCTACCCCTGATTCAATCTGTCGCATTTTCGGCTATCCTCGCTTAGTTTGCCGGGTGGCTGGAGCGAAAGCGGCTCCTTCAAGCCATGCTATGACCGTGCCCTCCCAGTCGATGCACTTCTTGGTGCAGCCATGTTCGATGGAGCGAGACCCGAGTCCCACTTTTTACCGCGCAAGTTCCTTGGTGAGTTTTATCTGATATGATCCATCCCAAAAATTGACACGCAACTCAGAACCTCCCCAAGATCTCCTTGGAGAAATTTTTCCGTGGGTAGAGAGCGAGCTTTCCGCTCTCGAGGCTCGAGAACAACAGAGTCCTTTTGCCCGGGATATTGCCCTGCACCAGTTCCTCAAGCTTCTCATCTGGTTTCGACTTCTTATCCTGCAAGACTCTGCGCTCCTATACACCAAATATCCTCAGTCCCCATTGTTCACGTACCCACCCTTCAACTCGCCTCGCTTCCGAGGGTTTGCTGCTTCCTCTGTGGATCGTATTCAAGATGTTGAAGCCCGCGGACGTCTGTCAGTTAGAAACCTTCCTCAAAACCTTGTCCGTGGGTTCCAAGCTGCGATATCCAGTTTGACGATGGCAGAGAGAGCTGCACGCGACGAGAATCGTGCTATCATGCTGGGTTTAGAGGCACAGATTCACGCTCTCGCCGAGCATTTCAATCAATTCAGTGGGGGTGGGACGAACAGACAGCGGCGTTCTCGCCAAGCTGGTGCGTTTTCTACTCTCTGAGTGACTCATTTCAAAATTTGTACTCACATTCTTGTCTAGTTTCCCCATTGCTGCCTTTGATATTGGTTCCCCCGGCCCTTCACATCTCACATGAAACCTCATTGCGACTTGGGCTCGATACATTCAATGAAGACCCGACATTGAATCCACCTCAGTATCCAGCCTTGTCCGAAAACACCGCCAGTTCCACCTTTGGGCAACCAGAGTTCCCAGATCTCTCATTGAATGTGGTGGAAGAACATCTTACATTCCTTGCTGCACCGGGCTCCATCGTTCCAGCTCTCGGCCTGGTTGGCTTCACACCTGCTCAGCTAGCAGCGTGGAAGGGCCTGGCTCTCGTATACACAGACGCTCGCATGAAGCGCCACGGGTGGGACTGGCTTCCGAAGAGTCAGTCGCTCTTACCCAAGTACTCTTTCCAGCCTGTGCCGAAGATAACAGATATCTGGACCGAATGGGCAACCGGACTCGGGGGGCTACTCTCTCTGTGCGAGAGCTCAACGAGCGCTGGAATGCGAAGTGGAAACGGGATCAACAGACCATCAAGAGTGAATTCAGCCGCCGGAAGAAGGTTATTGACCTTATTGAGAAATTGCGTTCCAAACCCAATTGGAATCTGGAGCTTGCGCTACGCTTCATTCGGGAGGTTTACGAGACAGACACCACTTTCCGTACTACCCGGGCATTTTGTGACCGCCTTCAGGCTGCGAAGAGTGGGTTCTTTGAGGCGGTCATCCAGCGTTCCAATACTTTTGTACATTAATTACCCGTAAATTCAAGGGCATTGTTCCATTTCAGAGCACCACCGTGTCCAATTTTTTTTTAGGGATTGGTAGCATGTCTATGTATACCCTGAATATTTTTGAAAGGGGGTTGTCCTTTGGAATTGCTTGCGAAAATGTTTTGGAAGATTGATATACTCGTGTTTGGCCCTCTGATCATTTTGCAGTTGGACGTCGATTGTGTTCCATTTCAGAACACAACCGTGTCCGATTTTTTTTTTCATGCATTGGTAGCATGTCCCTATATACCCTAAATATTTTTGAAGGGGGGTTGTCCTTTGAAATTGCTTGCGAAAAACCTTTGGAAGATTGATGTGTTCATGTTTGACCTTCTGATCATTCGTACTCGGGCATCGATTTCAGAACACAACTGTGTCCGATTTTTTTTCAGGCATTGGTAGCATGTCCCTTCACACCCTAAATATTTTTGGAGGGTGGTTGTCCTTTGGAATTGCTTGCGAAAAACCTTTGGAAGATCAATGTGTTCGTGTTTGACCTTCTGATCATTCATTCAGATCACAACTGTGTACGATTTTTTTTTCAGGAATCGGTAGCATGTCCCTGCACACCGTGAATATTTTTGAAAGGGGGTTGTCCTTTGGAATTGCTTGCAAAAAACCTTTGGAAGATTGCTGTGCTCGTGTTCGGCGCTCTGATCATTTTGTACTCGGACGTCGATTGTGTTCCATTTCAGAACACACCCGTGCGGGCCCTCTGATCATTTCTCTACTCGGGCGTCAATGGTCATTCATTATTGAAGTGTACTGACTGGGACAATATTAAGATGGTAGTGATTGAAAATAATCGACGATAGAATTGATAATCATAAATATTGCATGTGTTAGTCTACTTGGTAACAGGATGGTCTTTCTCCCACTGAATGAGAAAACCTTTGGGAACAGTGGCCTTGGGATCTTTCTCGTCAGATTTACTGATCTGGGCCACAACCTCTTTGCTGTAATGGACCCCTTCAGTGGTATAGCAATCAATAATTCCAATCATCTGGATAGCCTCTGCCAACATAGTGCTACCTATTTGAAGTGCTAGCTGAATTGGGACCTTCGTAATCTTTGACAGAAAGTTAGGGACTCATTATTAATGAGGCATATGGAAAGATAGCAGACCTTGGATGTCGAAATATCGGAAGGCCAATTGGATTTGTAGAATTTTTTATCTGCGTTGAATGCGAACCTCCAGTGTTCGACACGGTCAATGTTCTGCAGAGGTTTGCTACGATTGGCCTCGAACTTTGCGTAGCCCGGCAACGCCTTGATTTCGGCTTTGATCCACTCCAGTTCGCGATCAGTAGGTTCCTTTGTACGGGGTGCAGATCCTGTTGCAGCTGATGCTGATGCGCCATTGATGAGAGAATCCCAATTAATCTCTGGATCTACGGGTCGAATATCAGCCTGAGGAATCTGTGAAACATGTCAGAAAGGGCAGTACAGGATCAAATGGAATATACCCACCCGGAGAACACGTAGATTCAATCTATCATTCTTGGGAACAACAAGCAGCTGTGTTTCAAAAACCAGAGGTTCATTGGCCGTGATTTGGACGAAATATTCCGTGTAGGACTTGTTAAAATGCGCTGGAACTCCAATACGTGCAGACCCTGATTTTTCAACCCAAATCAATAAAAGTAAAAGGCACCGTGAGGATGTACGCACCAGAGAGCCTGCCTATGGAGTTTTGAAGAGCAGATAAAATCTCTGAGGCACTAGCACGCCATTCGCCCTCCTCACAATCCTCTGAGTCGATGTATTTAACCCTGATGCGTTGCAACGTGTTGACTACCCCCATCGTTGGCCGAGCATCATCAATTAAGAGCTGGATCTCCTTCAAAGTATCTGTTCAAAGAGAAGAAAGTTAATGTTGGGAGATAAATTCGGACTTGTCCATACCGTTGGCAACCGCTCCCACTGGAGCACGGATCTCTTTTAAAGTATCTGTCAAGTTAATGCTGTGAGATAAATTTAAATTGGTACGCACCGCCAGTAACCGCTCCTGCCGGAGCAATCGATCCAATAGGTGATGAAGATATAACTGGCAATGAAGTATCTGAAATTGGAGTGTCAGAGCCAAGGAATTATCAAGGAATAAGCCACGGAACTGTTCAATGAATTAACCTCAGAGCCTAGCATCATTGCAGAAGTGGTTGGTGTTGCACCACCAATTACACTGGGGAGAACTTGATTGGTGGAGAACCCAAGGTCGGGAGCAAGTAGTGTTGCCTTTAGGTTGGACATGTTGTCCTTGCTGAGCCGTCCAGCTGTAAACGGCCACTTGTGTATTTGGCGCTTGATTAGTTCGACAAGTTGTCCCCGCGACAAGCCAGTACTAAGGAAGAGCCTTTAATATGGACAGTATGGGATGAACGAAAGGTAGGGCCAAGGACATACAAATCTTCCTCAACATAAGGCCTTTCCATTGGTTCGGTTCTACGATTTACAAGGCAGGAGGAAGAGAGAGGGAAGAGAGACAAGGCGTCTCAAAAAAGGCCCCTATCTGAAAAGGGACTCCCAAATGGGGCCGCGGAACGGACATTTCCCAGTCCCGATTGAATAGATGGAAGCGTGACAGCCAGGAAATCCTCGATCGAACAGACCGGAGGTTCTCCGATTGGCAACTGTTCGAATGGAGGCTCCGAAATCGCCGTTCCGTTCGTTGGGCGTTTCCTAAAGCGGCTATCACACCCGAAAAGGAAACCGGATCAGCGGGGTACCCAGCCCACTGTTTTACGTAAGGTACCCGCGCCTTGTGGACCCGTACCCACAGTCAGGGTACATAGTAGTAGGTTTTATCGGCTGTATGTTGAGATCGGGATATGATAGCAAATCAAGATGGTGTTTAAACGTTTTAACTGATTGCCGACACTCTCTCACTTCCCTCAGCCCTGCAGCACAAAATGCTTGTTATTCTCTGCACCACCTTGCGTGATTTGATAAACGTGAATTCGACTTGCGGCCTAGCAATCCATGCGGGAACCACCCTCCTTATATGTGTCCTTGTTGGACTAAAATCAGATTTCTGTGCTGGCCGGAATCGACTTGAATTTTGCCAATGACCACTGTGATCATTGCAAGAATGGTGAGTGTCTGAACTGCTCCCCACAACGAGATCAAGATGAACGAACATGAAATCACAAATTCATTGATCGGCAAAAAATCACAGAGATCAATGCTTGATTTTGTCATTGCGGATCTTGTTTGGGCACGTCCGATTTCGTTTTCGCAGCACTTTGAATTGATATTGTTTGACTGGATCTGCTACACTTTCTTGCTGGGTCTGTCTTCCCATCTGCAGTGATCACTGTTATGATCCCTGTATGTATGTTATATCCATGTTGTGTTCTTCCAGCTTGTCAACCACAGGAATGCTGCCCTACACACACAGATTGGTGATCATCTCCACCTTCGGGAGCAGAACGGTGGGTGCTTCAGTTGATCCAGTAGGTCAGTGCCATTACTCCCCCCTCTGTATTTGCGTGTCTGATCCGGTCTTAACCCGTTTCAGCATGCCAACATCATGCCTGTGGCTGAGCGTCAGATCATGGAGGATAGTATCACTCAAATGCTTGTGGCCTTGGTGACCACTAGTGTCCAATCTGAGGACCCTACCTCCACCATCCCTGGTATACTGGTGTCCCAGACCACCCATTGGCCAGCAGGGCCGACCCCCACATTGAGATTGAATGATTTCCTCACCTTCGGTCTTGAGCCAGTGTCGACGGGCTCGCATTTCACTGGGAGCTCGCCTGCACTGCAACAAATGTCCGACCCTGGTTCCACGGCAGTATTTGGTCTTCTTGAATAACACAAATGGATGGTAAATTAAGCTCTTGCTTATTGCTACTTGCAAAATAGTTGGCGGTCACGCGATTTGCATCACAAACTGTGATTTTAGAACACCAGGCTTGTGCGAGCCATGACTTGGGAGCCACTGAATGGGTTTACATAGTCCTTCAATTAAAAATGAGGTATTCATGGAGGGCCAAGGCTCAGTTAATCTGGTCTAAAAATCTTGGGGAAATTCCTGAGTGCCACTGGGATTCATGGTACGCATGAAACAACATAGCACAGCTACACAAGGAAAGTTTACATAAGGGGATTTGGACATTCTCGGTTGCCTAATGAACAAACATTCTGTTTGTTAATGACATGTGAAATAGGTGCAGGTGATTGGTACCAATCTCTCTGATAATCATCCGGCCTTGATCTACTTGACAGCCGAAAGCCCACACGTGCGCTTCTTCCTGGCATATATGCATATATATATAGTGGGTGACAACATCATACATGCTTTCCCCCGACTAATCATCTTGCAATTGTTAAGCACACAAACTGTAAGACAACCTCCACATACAATGTGCCACACTGACCCCCACCAGATAGTGTTACTTTGATGCCCATTTCAGGATTTTCTTCCATTGATTTTAATCATGTCCGGACTGCAAGTGTGGGTTTACCAAAGCAATGAGCACAGACACAAGCTGAAGTTTTCATATACAGAACACAAAATTGAGAGCTGAATTAAGAGCTGAGACAGAACTTGGGATGGTAACTTTTTTTGATCGGGGTTCTTCTGAGATGTGAATGCATGTCAGGGATTGATTTTTTTCAGAAATATCGGGAATTGGGAAATGTCCGAGATCTCGAGGTTGCAGTGCGGCTCCTCCATAAGATTGTGGATCGGACTCCAGCAGATGACCCCATGAGGGCAGGGCATCTGCAAATGCTTGCTCTGTGTTTAACAGATCGGTATCAAAGGTCAGGGAATGGGCAGGACCTGAAGGCTGCACTGCAGAGGAACCAAGAAGCAGTCAATCTTACACCATTGGACCATCCTCAGAGGGCAGGAAGGTTACAAAGCCTTGCTGCATCGTTCAGAGATCAATATCAGAGATTTGGAGACCTGGGGGATTTGGAAGCAGCGCTGCAGATAGATGGGGAAGCAGTAGATCTTACCCCAGTAGACCATCCTGAGAGATCAAGAATGGTCCAAAGTCTTGCTGTTTCTTTCAGAGATCGATATAAGAGGTTGGGAGACCTAGGGGATTTAGACATGGCATTGCAGAAAATGCAGGAAGCAGTCAAATTGACCTCCACAGACCACCCTGTGAGGGCAGAAAGACTGTCATATCTTGCTGTATTGTTCAGAGATCGATATCAGAGGTTGGGGGACCTGGAGTGTTTGGAAGCAGCACTCCATAAAATGAAAGAAGCACTGGATCTGACCCCAGTGGAACATCCTGACAGGGCAGGAAGGCTGCAAAGTCTTGCTGTGGCTTTTGGAGATCGATATCGGAGGTTAGGAGACCTGGGTGATTTGGAAGCTGAACTGCAGAAAATGCAGGAAGCAGTTGATCTTACCCCAACAAACTATCCTGACAGAGCAGGAAGGCTGAGAAGTCTTGCTATATCTCTCAGACTTCAATATCAGAGGTTGGGGGACAAGACTTTTGTTGAAGCTGCACCACAGAGAATGCAGGAAGCAAATAGTCTTACCACAACAGGTCATCCTGAGAGGGCAAGAAGGCTGCAAAGTCTTGCTGTTTCTTTCCAAGATCGATATCAGAGGTTGGGGGACTCGGATGATTTGGAAGCTGTACTAGAAAGAATGCAAGAAGCAGTGGATTTAACACCGACAGACCATCCTGAAAGAGGAGGCAGGCTACAAAGTCTTGCTCTGGCTTTCCAACATCGGTACAACGAGTTTCAAGAGCCACAAGATCTAAGGCTTACCCACCAGTATTATAGTGATTCCTTCACAACACAGGGCCCTTCTGATCCGGAACCATCTTGGTGGGCAGCTTTGGCCTGGGCCAACTTTTCAAAGGAAGCCCAGCCTTTCTATTGTTCTGCTGCATATATAGCTGCCTTCAATCTCCTGCCCGAACTTCTCTGGATTGGCCATACTATTCCGGTTCGACAAGATGCTATCCGCAGACTTGATGTTGGACATACGGCTTCTGCTGCTACAAAGACATGCATTGGACTGTCTGATCTTGCTTCTGCTGTGCAATTGATTGAGCAAGGTCTTGCTACCACATTTCAGCAAATGCTTCAACTCAGGCCTGATTTGGATTCACTCCCTCCAGACCTGGCAAAGGATTTGCAAAAACTTTCATATGCACTATATAGTGGAACTGCCACTAATCCAACCAAAGTTGCACATGAAAGGACCCAGTTACTCCAAGAGATTCGCAAGCAACCGGGTCATGAATATTTTCTACTCCCAAAGCCATACAAGGTTCTCTGTCATGCATCACGAGGAGGACCCATTGTGATTCTGAACAGTCATGCGGATGGTTGTGATGGAATCATAATTCCTAATCCCACTTCGAAGCATGGAGCGGTGGCATTTCCCAATGCAAATCCTGATTTGCTCCAATCCAAAACAGTTATTCTGAAACAATTGCTGTTGCGCTGTGGAGTCAAGACTCGAGCGGATTCACAATCCACCAGACTTAATGACCGCCGAGAGGGATTCTCGGAACGCAGAGTGGCTGAGGATTTCGATGATCTGTTGACATGGCTGTGGAAAAACATTGTTGATCTTGTATATCAAATTTTGGCAAAGGTAAGTGTGGTAAGTGCAGATGTGGGTTGGTTATTCACTTGAAACTCATGTTTGCGTGTATAGCATGGAATTGATGGTGGAAGAATCTGGTGGCTTCCCACTGGTTTGTTTACAGGGCTGCCTTTGCATGCAAGCACTCCAAAGAATGATCCATTTATCCATTCATACACGGCTACATTGGGATCTTTATTGGAGGGTCAGGCCCGAGGACCAGCCTGCAACCCACTGAGCATGGGGGTAGTTGGTGTAACACACACGGGTCCTGGTTACAAGAAGCACCTTCCATGTGTTCGGAAGGAAGTACAGAAGATGAAATCCATCATCCAAAGTCCCAATGTAGAGTACGTTGTGGGGGGAGTAAAAGCAACTCCAGAAGCGGTAAAGCGCCAGCTTCTGAACTGCTCTTGGATTCATCTAGCCTGCCATGGAACACAGGATTTGATTCAGCCAACAAAAAGTCGTCTGTTGCTCTATGATGGTGCATTGGAACTTGAGACAATTCTTCGGATGCCACTCCCAAATGCGGAGTTTGTATTCCTTGCGGCATGCCAGACGGCGATGGGTGATGTGGATCTGGTTAATGAATCATTTCACCTTGGAGGTGGATTCATTGCAGCAGGGTTTAGGGGAGCCATCGGGACCCTGTGGTCAATAACTGATGAAGATGGACCGCTGGCTGCAGAGACTGTCTATTCCCACCTTTTTCGGGATGGCAGACGGCCTCAAGCCAGTGATGCAGCAGAATCATTACACCTGGCGGTGAATAAATTGAAGGAGAAAAAGGTTCCTTATGAGCGCTGGATTCCATTTATTCACATGGGGGTGTGAATGGGTGATTGACATCCCCTGAGTATATTGCTCTTTTGAAGTATTGATTTCATTGTTAGTTTTCTAATCATTGACTCTCAGATACTTGTTCCGTGGTCATAACTGGGTGCAGACAGAATGAATAGGGCGAGATTTCATTCTTTCACCTTTTCTTCCGAGGCTAGGGATCCAAATTACAAACTATATATGTACGATGGCATGCCTTTGTTCTTTGATGTAGTTCAATGTGTTAGTATCTATTCAAACGCAACCCCTTTTCCTTCGTCTTTTTGTTAGCTCTTTTCTTCTATTTGGAGGTACGTCATATCCTTATTTCTATTATGGTGTTGCCCGACTTGTAAACCTGGACCGCAAATTGGCACGGCCTTAAGCTAGCACAGTGTGAGCCAGCCGGGGTAAAGGTCGAAGCACAACACACTTCGGAATTTCACAGGAATTTGGTGTCTCCTATAAAGAGAGATCCCGCAGCTAGATAAGATGAAGGGAAGAAGTGGGGAGAAAATAACAGAAGTGCCCCAAGATCTGGCACTGTCTAAACCTGTTACCCAAGTCCATGTTTGAGTGCTTACCACTTGAGCTAAAATAAAGAAAGAAACAAAAATTGGTTGACAGGAGCTTTAGTGGGAGCAAAGAAATAATAAATGGTAAGAGAAAAGGAAAAGAGGAGCAACGAATCGTTCGGACACAGAGTCGAACCCTGGACTATGGCCAACAATGCAGGTTGCATCCAACGAAGAAAGGTAGCTAGCTGTGTTCTGTACACCTCCCTACACCATATCCGAGTCCCGATATGTTTTCGAGAAATAGGCACCAGATCTCGCGAGTCGCCACGCCTAGGCTCAACTGATCGTTCAAATTTGATGGGTGCGGAGGCTACATGGAGGCAAGTGTCCTGCCATTGTGCCTCATGAAATGAGGAGAGAGAATACAAAAACAAGGCTCAAATCGGAAACTGGGATCTGAACCCCGAACTGCGGCTACGGTAACTTAGCATCGAGGCATCGCACTGGCACCACTGGATTCATCGTTGGCATTGCAACGGTTGCCTGATGGAAGCGAGTAAGTGAGTGGGGTAAAGTATTCGGGAACACTCTACTGTCATATTTGGACACAGGGAATCCAAGCCCGAGAACGGATCGACAACGGCCTCTCGAGCTGAGGCTGGTTGATGATGCTCATTGCCGAGAGAGGATGGGCCAGCAAAAAAGTTGCGAGAGGGTGTCTGATAACAGGAGGAAAGCTGTGCCGAAAGTGTGTTTCACTGGCAAGTTGGACGTTCAAAGTGCAAAAATATGACATGCAGGGACAATTAGATCCTTCCGGATGCACACGGTGCCGCGGAGACCAAGAGGCGGAAGGAAGCAGTCAAAGGGGAGAAATGAAATGATTCTGAACAACAACCATATGGCTTGAGTGGCTGCTCGGGCTCGAATTGAGCAGATATCTCCGTCAACTTGACTATTCCTGTCGTCCCGGAACCAACTTGAACCTGGAACAACAGGCCCACAGATTTCCCATAGTTAAAATGTATGGAAGCCCGGAGCACCACGCTTTTAACCGACGTCCGGCATTGATGCCGAATGATTACATGTGTTCAATCCTGTCCGGGACCCCGGATACACCGTGTTGTGCCCTACGGCACGCAGATCTTGACGGGAGCGTAGTAGTATAACGTTTGAAAAAAGTGATTCAACTCATTCATCTTGATTATGAAAGCTGATCTTGACCAGACAGGGCGCGAGAGGGAGCTGTGCGTGGCACTACGGGGCGGGGCGGGTCGGGTGTGGAGACAGGTCTCGAACGCGCGAAGTAGCAGAGCGAGGACGTAATCCTGGCGGGGAGCGCGGATCGAGTTGAAAGTATAAATTGACCGTTACTCAACAAGAGGTATTTTCAGCTATTTCTGAGTCTGTAGGACAGGACCTCCAGAAACCAAGCAAGACTCAATTTTTTAGATTAAAAGGTCATTTTGCGTTCAATGTACAGAGCCACATTATTAACAAGTTCACCATTCATCTATTTCCGAATTACCAGCCAACTCATCATCCGAAAACCACGCAAAAATTTCGCTAGTGTCATCTTCGTTGTCCTGTACAACTGGTGGTTCATCCTCATCCAACATCCTATCCAATTGTGCTTATTGTTCGGAATCTAGATTCAACATGTCGTCAAAATCAAATTATGCTGGAAGGGAACTGTGGCTTTACTCAAGCCTTCTCCATTATTGACACCTCCCATGTAATAGAACCCACTAGGTCCAATTACGTCGTCGTTACGCAATGGTTGCAGATTAGGAATAAGTTCGATGTCTTTGGCATGCTCCTCGCGAGCCATGGTCAAGGCATAACCCCATTCTGCATCCATATCTTGGGGGATATTGTACAGATTATCCAAGATGCGAAACTTGCCAAGTAGCTGGAGGTATATGTTCCAGCAAGACTCCCGAGTAACTGCAGGCTGCCCAATTTCAGCATACATCTGAGTGATGATGGCATGGAAATCAGGTGGAACCAGTTGAAAGACCTCATGGTCCGGAGGCGCATACAGAGCGCGAACCATGTCTATGGCCTCTTGTTCAACTTTGATCTGAATCCCAGTCAGATCAAGATAAACATATAAAGTGGATTCACACCTTGAAATCCAGGACTCCATAGTCCCCAGGGTGCTCAGCCATGTCGTTGGGAACCCCGTGAGGAAGAACCTTGTTGCGGTCAGCGCGTTTGGCGGTGTTGTTGACTCGTTCGCGATATGAATCAAGTTCTTTTTGAAGCCATGGGATGAAAACCCAGCGGAAAACTAAGCTGTAACAAAAGGTTGACTCAATAAATTAGAAAAGATTGGGCCTCTTACGCCTCAAGTAGGATATCTGGATCATACCACCCGTTGTTTACTCCAATATCCAATATATCTTCAAACCCTGGAGTAAACCGATGTCTCAACTGCGACCAAGAGATCTCAGGCATCACATTCTTCTTCTCCCGCATCCAGCGATGCTGAAGGGTACCCCTCAGGCTGGGGTCATGGAAATGACGAATCAAGGTGTGGCCATTTGCGAGGCCAAAATTCTCTGTGCCAGGATCACTTTGAGACACCAGGGGTCCATCTGAAAGACTTGGTTAAAAAGTTTTCTCGAGGCATGAGTGGTGCTTACATCCTTGTTCCTCAACCTCGTCCAAATAATAACTCAAAACGAGTCTCGGATTACTGTTAGTCCACCAAATCTTGAGCCAGTGAGTAAATCCGATAAAAGGATCTATGCCAGTGTGTAGGGCCAACCCAAATTTGTACTTCCATTTGTCATGCTGATCAACAGCCCAGATATCATTCACGCCAGCAGCCCAGAACCGTTTGCGACGGAGACGATTTTTGCGGCGCTCTTTTACCAATTCTGGTTCAAACACTGAGAAGTACTCGGTGACCATGTTTCTTTAAATACATCAGATCGAGAATGGGATCAAATAACCACTGTCATACCGAGAAACACTCATATTTTCCTCGTGAAAGAGGAGGCTGACAATCTCCCTTGCCCCTGCTTTTGGGTATTGAGCTCGGAGTCGAAGCAATGCTGGTCGGATTGAATTGATATCGTGGTGTTGGCTGCGAGTACGATAGAGCCCTAGACTTTCACGAATCTGTCTAAATCTTGTGAGGCTGAACAACACAGGTTTCAGTATGGTATGTTGAAACAACCAGTGCATACCCAAGCCCATATATTGTTTTATCAATGTGGTATTCGTTCAGAAGACGCAGTATGGCCTTGTCGTCCTTGCGTTGCTTCCAATATCGGTGGATATGAGGAGCAATATCTTCTAGTGGTGCTACAGTGGACAATTCAGTGAAATAGACTGCATCACGAGGACTGAACGTACGGTTTGGTTTGTGTTGATTTCTTCCCATGTTTACGAGGCGTGAGGTGCGATGAATTGTGAGAGAATGAAACGAGGAATGAGATGGTTGTGGAGAGTGAGGTGTGGCAGTCTTCAGTCTGGCTTTATACTGTTCACTCCAGTGCATAAGCGGAGGCTGTCCAATACACATTACATTTTGGAGCCATTTTTCCGTTTCAGATTTCTGAATAGCCTTGAGCTGTGTTGTAATTGCATCAGAGATTGGCGCCTAATGTTAATGTTGAGTGGTCCAGTATTGCTCCTAGGGAAGGATGCGAGTTTGGGTAAAACTGACGGGTTTGCGGGTCGGGTCCTGCAGGTACGGGTCGTGGGACAGCAGTTTTCCGAACCTGAACCTCAGAACCTCGGCATTCTTACCGAAAAGCCCATGCCGTGACGTGGCGGGGCTCGGATCACACCCAGCACAGCCTGAGCACTTCCGGGCTTAGGTCCGGGTCGGCTAATCCCAACCCATACCCGTGAATTTGCCCCTGCCGCCCACCTCAAATTTCCAATGAATTTGATAATGCTTGAAAGTCTTTTCAATGAAATCTCTGCATCATATCCGAGGGGAAAGTCAGCACAACTGATTCTGCGGCCACAATATTTCCACGGTTGAAGTTGATGCGCCGCACACCACTGCCTCAAGCTCTAACCGACTCCAAACCTTGTAGTCTTGAAACGGAAACCAGAAATGCTGTGAATGGCGGTACATCCCCGGGAGACATCACATTTACCGAGCAGAGCTGCAAAACAATATAAAGGGCCCCGATGAAAAGTGAAAAAATTACTTCAGTGGCCATCTTCTTTCTGTCCCGCCAGTCACAGAATGGCAGAACAAATTTTCGCTGATTTCACCGAAGATAAAGCTATTAGCCAGCCAATCCAGTGCGGACGCACCGACTGCGGCCGTATGATCAATCCTGGCGAGCCCCGGCACAACATCCGCAATCATAACCCCACTCGTCCCAGCAAGGTTGTGTGTGCTGGCTGCCGTGAATTTTACCTGGTTCAGCCCACGACCGGTGAGTTCAGTGCATATTTTCGTTGGTTTTGGAACTCAGTCAGTGAGAGCAGTTCGGATTGACCCTCGCCAGAATGCTATTGTTGCACAAGCTCAAGATGTTCGACGTAGTGTGATAGATGCCCAAGCAAAAGGTCCAATCACTGTTGGTCGTTGATTCCTCTCTGATTCTTTGTGTAGGTGCCAGCAGGTCAGAGCGTCGGGTGACAGCAGTTTCCGACAGTCCAGCATTCCAAGGTTCATTGCTAATCACATTATCCTCATGGTTCATTAATCAATTCTTTAGAAGGGAAGACCTACCCCAGAATGATGCCCCCACCATTCGGTCAGTCTGGCATTTTCAACTTCCCTTATCATTCACCCGATCGTCTGTCCCAGGCTATCCACGTGTCGACATTCCGAACTCATGGAATGCACCAATGTCTTTCCCTCCCCCGTCATCCCAATGGGCAGGATCCTCTGGCCAGGTCTATACTGGAGGTTACTCGGAGAATCATGCCCATTATGGAAGTCAGCGTGCAGCCTGGGCTTCGAAGGCATACCAGAGTGGCTCTCCAGAGACCATCGGAATTATCATGCAGGTCCTTCGTGAGATTCCAGGGAAATTCAGGGGCCAGATTGTTGAGGTTTGGTCATTCTGAATAACCTTGGTTTCTCCACAACTGACCTGGATTGATTTACAGAACCTTGTTGAAGGGAAGCAGAACATCCCTGCCACAATTACTGCCCCGAATCTCATTGCTTCTGTCGTTGAAACCATGAGACCCAAGCTTGCCAGTGCAACGAAGGGATTCGAGTTTGGCTGGCATCTTCTCAAGGTTCGGGAAGTTGCAGGCTGGGTTGACCTCTCCGAAGAGAACCCACATCAACCATATTTCTATGAACGATGTCTCGTGAACCCCAGCAGTAAGGCCAAAGACAAGGGCCGGGTGTTCAAAAAACCCAGAAGCCCGTTCATCTTGGCACTTGTTATCGGTTCTGACCAGTGGGACAATTATCTTGATTTTGCAGAAGCTGAAAAGGTAAAATCTGTTTTAATGCATCTAACAGTTGCTCATCAAATTAGCAGGAGGGACAAAATGGTGCGGCATCATTCCGAAGCCGGAATCGTGAAGTTGTGCCTTCAGGCCAGCAGACAGCAAGCTCTGCTGGGGGGAGAACCCTCAAGCTTTCCAATGCTTCATGGGAGGTAAGCCGATTTCCAGATATTTTTCTCTTGGTTCAGAATCCAATGGCCATAGGACCCACTCCAAAATGATAATCCAGACAACTGGACAGATCCCAACCATTTTCCGCTGGAGAAGCGACCACGCACGGTAGGAGCTCTCTTTCTACTTGGTTGAATTTTCTGACTTGAGTTAGATCTCCCGGGAACATCCTTCCACTCCACCACCTTCCAAAAAACGCAATATTCCAGCATACTTGTCACCGGACCGGACCAAACTACGCCAGGCGCTGGCTATTGGTGGGTCATCGCAGATGATTCAACAGGCCTCCAGTAAGCGCGGAATTCACTTCCTGGATAAAAACTGCTAACAGCAATTACTTAAGGGCCCTCAACATCGGAGCGCATTGAGTTCTTTGCACTCACTGATTGTGCCCTCAAAGATCTTCTTCAGCCTTCGACTCCTGGTGGAATGCAATTCTTTGTTTGCAACCCTCAGCATGCTGCTCCTGGGTCTCTTTCTGTTGAAATTTCCGACAATATTGGGGTTGGGACATTCAAAACCACACATGTGGGCCATCTGACTCTGATCCATTTGCGCACTGAGGGCCTTGGGACGATTCCAAACCACCCGGTCGCGGTGAAACGAATGTATCGGAGACGCAGCAAGAACACCGACTCAACTTCCTCCGCAGTTACCCGCTACTCATATGCAGATGAGTATGCCCTCACGGTGCAAGAGGCAAACCTCTTGTACTGGGCTTCATCCCTAATGGGTTTCACATATTCTTTCATTAACCACTTCATCACAAACGCCCCAGAGGAACCCCCGTTTGACATTCCTCAATTGCGTTTTGTCCATGCAGGCGTTGCAGTTGCGCATGACCAGGTATCAGGGACTAATGTTGCAAATGTCTCCTCTATTCGTCGGACATATTTACTGGAGGAGCTGATTGATACGGAGAATGAGGATTTCGTGAAGTTCATTCACAATGGAAATGCTCTTCCCCTTCTACCTCCCAGCGATCCACTTTACCAAATTGCGGAGTTTCTGTGCTTCACCCAGCACGTACAATATTTCAAGACTGACCGCGCAGTGTTTTTGTCCGACTTGCAAGGTACGTTGCCTGACCTTTGTACACTGGAATGGATATTGATTCTGCTTCAGGCACAAAAACCTTGCTTACCGACCCACAAATAATGACTTCCCCGTATGCTGTTTCTTTCATTTTCTCTTCTGGTGCTTGGCTGAATCCAGGAACATAGAGAGATTGCTGGGGGCAACAACATCTTCGGAGAAGGCAACGTTGGGAAGGTCTTCAAAGAATTCCCCGAACAACATGCCTGCAATGACTACTGTGAATGGTTCAAACTTCCATCAATGGTGGATCCCACTCTCTATCCATGATCTCTCACTATAGATGGTCCTACTAGTATGATTATGCTTTATGAATATGATATGTTTCATTCTTTCGGTATGATGAGTCGCAGAGATTGTTTACAAGGGAAGTGAAGAGTGCACCCAAAGTTGGTCCACATCTGATTACTGTCAATCCGTGGTGTTTGCCGCTTGGCCGGCATTTTCTGGGGGCAAGCTGTCGTGGTATTAGTAGCTGATTTTCTCATTTTGGAAATGCAGGCGATTCTACATCTCACTGCGCATAACGCCGAAATAATTCCCTGTCATATATATACATGAACATGGAAACACAAAACAGGACCACCCTCTCGCTATGAAGCCAGAAGTCTTCAACATGGTTCAAATTGACGGTTCTGGAAGTCAAATGAGTGTTAGAAAAATGTCAGGAGTGTAATACAAGTGAGATATATAAGAGGCTAGATCAATGCTTACCACGCCTCAGACCAAGAAAGTTTCGCGGGCAATGGCGTGTCTGAGCGGCAGATTCGAACTCAGACCAGTCACCGCATTGATCACGCCGGTGATCGCCGGTGTCTCGCTCCCTCGCTGTTGGTCTTGCTTTCTCCCCAAGTGATCTGTATTCTCCAATGGTCAAATTTTGTTGAAATTATTCTCATAGTGTCTCGGCGCGTAGTTGCTCCAAAACAAAGCTCAAGTGCCGCCAATCACGTGCTCACCGCTCGCTTTTATGTCTACGGCAGGTATCAGGGGTCCCAGGTTGGAGCAATCACACACTATCACCCGGCATCAATGCCGGGCGTCGGTTAAAAGCGTGGTGCTCCGGGTTTCCATAAAAATGTGAATGGGCAGAATTTTCCTTCCGTCCTTCATTAGTGAATCTGGGGAGTCGCTGTGCTTGCCTCGGATTGGCCGAACTACTCCAAACAATCAGACGAGCTTCTTCTCCAGTACAACGAGAGTCGGGCCTCGCACCAAACAACAGACGGGTGGTGGCGACAGAATAACATTTTGATGACAAGGATTTCAATAGGAGCGTAACTTCGCTTAATTCTGCGCGAAGGTTCACCACTTTGATGAATTGGCGTGAAAGTTCGTCACTCCGACGAGTTTCTGGGAATACTCGTCACTTGAGAGGAATGTTGGTGAAAGCTCGTCACTTCCGTTCCGCCTGCGCGTGGGATGTTGTTTGGTTACCGGGATCACGGCACGGCCTCTTCGAAGTTCGCTGCCACCACCACACCCCCGGCGATTTACTGTCGCGTGCCCGCCCTTTAAGGACTACACGTTTTCTGATAACGCCTGGTGCACTGGAAATGATAGCTGGACACAGACACCATCTGAGCGAGTTGAGATTACTTTCACAGACCACACGCTGATACCACTTTCCTTAGCCCGATCCCCACCGACGGTTTCTTTGACCAAAATATGAATCACCTCCAGTGGAACCATTCGACATCCAGTACACCAGTGCCTCTATTCCCGGATGATGATTTTACCTTCGACTTTGACACAGGTTTACCCACCGAGCTACCTTTCTCTGATGGGTTCCCGCATGCTTCCTGTGATCTTGACTCTCTGTTTCTACACGAGGGTGAGTCTGCGGCCTGGAACCCAAACTGGAGTGGTAAGAACTCCTTGAATTCCGTAACCGACTACACATCGCTGCTGCCGTCTTCGATCGGTTTCGGAGCCGGGTTGGAGGAGTTCTTGGTGACGGCTGTTCCCTATCTTGCCTTGGGAAGTATCTCTGCTTCAGCTGATTCGCCTCCTGTACATCTCTCGTGTTCAGATGCCAACAGCTCCGAGCTGTGCTAGAAACTCAGATGTTGATAACATGTCAATAAATAGCATACTAATAACATGCTATTAACATGTCTAGCTGGCGACCCCCCCAGGAGGCCTGCTATTTATTGCTATATATTCACAAAAAAATCCCAGGGGTTGCTGCCCTGCTACCCTCAAACACTGGATGAAAACAGCTTGAAATAAGGTACTTCGTCAGATCATGGGAGGAAATATATTTTGCCCTTGACTTCGACTTCGGCAATCACCGGTCTTCGGTCCACTGGGCAGCGGAATATCTCAAATCGGATAGCCCTGCTCTCAAGAATCTCATTTCCTGGTGGAAGGAGCAGGGAGTAGGTGCCTAACTGGTTTCTGTAGCTTACCGGACAGCGGCTGCGGTGGAAAACAAGGACTGGGATGTCAAGGACGAATTTTAGCATTGCAAGCACGCTATTTATCAATTTCTAGCATTAAATAGCAGTTTTTGTCGTGTCTGCTATATAACTGTTAACAGGTGCTAGCTATTGACCCTCAAGACCCGGTATTTCCAGCATAGCATAGCACTGGCAATTTAATTTCTAGCACGGGCCCATTGTCAGCTCGGGTAAGTCGGTGAAATTTGATTTGGAATGTCTGATTTGAGTGATGGTTCTGGACGCGCAGGCTCCTTGACAGTCAACCTGATGCAGCATGAGATTTCCAGCTCCGAAGCCCAAACTTTTATTGGTTGGGAATGGCAGAAATTGTCCACACTCTGGCTCGATGAAGGTGTTTCTTCGGAAATCTGTCATTTCTCGCACCCAATCAAAGTGGGGTCCGAGCGCACGAAAGTATCCCACGTTGAGTGTGTAACGGGTCTACCATCACAGTTCCCCATTCCGTCGGAGGCCACTGCGTTCTTGATTGATGTCACTAATATTCCGAATCTTGATTCAAACACCACCGTGGATGCGCTTCACAAAGACCAGGTACATGTACATTCTTGGTCACGTTTTACGGAATCCTTGACTAAAGAATTTGAAAGGATGTTCACTCCTGGGGTGGACTCATCGACCGGTAGTCATTCAAGGGTCGACACCTATCTCCCTGGGATCTTTTTTGGCTGTGCTGACCCAAACACACTCATCGCCTGCTGCCGTTCGAAGCCTAAATGCTGCGGAGCTTATGCTTGTGAATCCCTTGCGCCCAAGTTCACCAACGTCGAGCGCCGTGAACTTGATCCAAACTCGAGAGATCAACTAGTCGAGGCTCAGTTGCGTACGCGAGAGATCCAGGACAGTACCCGCACGGGACAAGTTCTCTCGTATGCTGTATTTTTACTTCCGAGATACGACTAGAACTCAGTTGCCTCACAGATTTCTAAAATCAATATCCGATTGGCAATGCGGGGCAATTGACTCAACGATTAACCGAGTGTGTAGCAGGGGTAAAGCCGTCCCGAAGAAACTAGCACAGGTGACGGCATTCCATTCACTCGTCTCCAGCGCCGTCAAAACAAAATTATGTACTTATCTGTTCCCATAGAGACATGGTTCAGTGTCCAACCGGCCATCACACGTTAGAAATCTCAGACTTCATTGACGAGGACCTCTTCTTGAAGAAAGGTATGGGCTTTATCTCGTCATGCATTCTTGGCATCCAATCTCAACTAACTCATATCGGACAGCGCCCTCGATGAAAGAGATCCTCGGGGGTTTAACTCCGTCACTATATCACCTGAGCCTTGTCAGCCGTGATACGAAGACAAAGCTTATCAACCAAGTCAAGAGCGAGCCCGTGAATCAAGCAAGGCATGAAAATCAGAGTATGTTCACGCTCCTCTCCCGTAAACCAGATCGCTACTGAGATATGCGGAGCGGTTGAGAGCTACATTGCTGAACAGAGGCTTCTTCCAGATGAGAAGCGCTACATCTACGTTTCCGAGCGCGAGGGGCGCACCGCAATTTTCGGGATTAAACACGGCATCATCAAATACATCCACAAAGTCCGAACTCTCGATTGCGATACGATCTTCAAGCCCGTTGTGGGAAAGACGAACGTGTATGAAATCAATGGGTGGATGCCGGGGATCAATGCAGGTATTCCTTCGCGGCAACTTCTCCCCTCGTGATTCTTTCCTCTTATGTTTAAACTTTTAGAGGCCACCCTGGGCCGCATTTGGATTAAGGTACATGACCGCCCGTCTTTCCAATTTGTCTGGGAAGAGCTTCTTGCACTGGTGAAGTGTTTGACGAACCAGAAGCTCAGTTTCGTGGCTCTCCACCGAAGCAGGACGCTTCTTGATTTCAATGTGGACATGGAAACTGCTAGTCCATTTTTAAGCGCGGGGGTCCGATCGGAGTTCAGCCTTGTTATGTAATCGCGTTTTGATGCCCTTGCCCCGGTTCTTGAACCCAGGATTTATCTTCAGCAGAGGAATACAGATGTTTTCTGCACACCCAAATATTTTCAGTTTTTTTGAGTCCCATGGCCCGAAGCTGTTGACCAGTCAAGTTGATGGGTTTTGGCACATTGATGTCCCATCATATT
Source organism: Mycena maculata (assembly GCA_029448575.1). Lineage (NCBI taxonomy): Eukaryota > Fungi > Basidiomycota > Agaricomycetes > Agaricales > Mycenaceae > Mycena > Mycena maculata. The sequence continues at coordinate 216,296 of JARJLG010000081.1, read as the reverse complement.
GAAGGACGAGCTACTGTACTATTTCATTCAATTCGGATGTCACGCGTCACAGCCGATTTCTGAAAACCCTTGCAATAATTTTTTCTCGATTTTAGCGGATTTTGGAGATTTGTCGGAAAAATTAAAAGTCACGTGCATTTCCGAATTGAACGAAATAGTACAGTACTGCACGGATTTAAAGACCATTGAAAAAAATCCAAAGTGGCAGATCATCACAAATATGCTCCAAGGCTGAGTTCCACACCAAGAAAGAGGAGAACAAGGCGCCGCAGAGTGAAAACGACCTCAACCAGCTAAGCGAAGATTACGTAACAAGCGCGAACTCCAATCAGACCCCCGCGCTTAATAACAGACTTCAATACGATCGAGGTACGAGATGGTACTGTATTGAAGTCTGGCTTTGAGAGATTAGGAAACTGCTCCCCTGCTCGGGATGGTGGACGCACTTATTCCAACCATCCGTTACCGAGGAGGTCGTGGATGCTCTTGCTCTAATCAAGTGGATCGTTCGTATCTGCTACTCTCACATCAAGTGGTTCGCTCTCGCTTTGGGCATTTATCTGTCCTAATGTTCATTTTAGTGGAATCCCCAACATCTCCTATCTTCCGCGCGAGGATCAGGATCACATACGCAATTTCATGTATATGGAGACTCCCGAGGACACCAAAGAGTTCAAGCCTTGGATCGAACACTGCCTGATCCCAAAGGTGTCCTCCTGCGTTCATCTTGAATATTTCATTATCTGCATGGCACTGAACTTTGATAGGTTGGTGGGAGCAAAAGGAGATGCACCAGTGGCTTCTCCCCACCGTTATTCAATGCCTCTCCGACATGGATCCCAATGATTGGCACGTCATCGAGGCCACAACTAATTTGGAGAAGCCCAGCATGCAGCGAACAATGAGCAAACTGGGATCGGAATGGGGCTCATTGAATCATTCATACAGCATGCAACTTGGGGTGTGGGCCGTGGCGTAGCCCAGCAAAACTCGTACTTATTTTTATTTATTTATAGTAGGGTATCAGGGTCAGGCCGCAATTTTGTCTACATCTCGATGTCCAAGTTACATGCTACTCTGGTCACCCACAAGCTGTCTGGATTTCGAATGAGAGCCGATCAAACATGGAAAATCCAAACTCACCTTCGGTTTGGTTTTGAACATTCCAGTCAAAAGTGGACACCCATGGGGTATTGCATAAAGCATCAGAGCGGCATCCATGGGCTCCCAGACTCCATGCAACACCAATGACAGATGACGGCGGCTCGATGTCGCCCCAGGGCTTGTAGTAAAACACATAGCTGAATTGAAACTCATCAGCATCGTTGTGAATGACCGCAGGGCAGGACAGTTGGGATTTGCACACCCCATTGCTGTCGAAATGGAATGGGCGCAGGGTGATACCAGCTTTGCAGGACACCACACATCCCTCAACGCCGTGATATGATCTGCCTTCTTGAGTGGCAGGTAATTGTGGTTGGTTAAGGAGGGATAAACCTGCAATCAAGTTAGCTCAAGCTTGTAAAATTCGACTTCTAGCGTACCATCAAACGTCTGAATGGCATAGGGGCCAGACACACCACAACCCAATATGCACACAAATTGTGCGGTAAAGTCTTGACACAAGATGGTCACCCGGGGATCCTCCTTCTCACAAACGTGGACAGTGATTTTGATGGGAAAACGGAGGTGATTGGCATGTTGTAGGATAATCACCTTTTTAACCCTTCTCAACACCGGTGGGACATACTATCAATACCAATCAATAAATGTAGAAGCAAATTTAACAAGCACATTCAAATTGTGTGGCCACCATGAAGTATCTCATAACGGCCCGCAGCGCGACCACGGGGATATAAAAATCTAGGAACTCCACCGGTTCGGAGGCAAATTTGTGGGAGGGGAATATGAGCAGGTTTGCTGTGAACCCTGACAAGAGGCTCTCAGTCTGGTTGAGCATGAACCAAGCACTGTTGCATGACAAGTCCCATGAGGTGCGTCGGACACGAGAGTGGTAAAAGACACAGGTACGTCAGATACGAGTGGTTCGGTGCGAATGGGGAGTGTGCTGATTTCAAACAGAGCTGGACGAAAAAAAAAAGATCCACCTACCAGGTTCGAACACCGAAAACCTCCGGAGTACACTCGGCATTGGCTGAGACACAGCCACTAGTAAGTCACAAACAATGTAATGAAATTTTTGAAAAAGACTTCAGCACAGCCACTATTTTCCTTGCATCTTAAACGCATAACTGATAATTCGTGCAGCTAGTGAAATGTCCTTGTAAACTTTTAGAAAAGAACGAGAACTTATTACATAAGTACTCGTAATCAAGGGTGAATTTGTTGATGGTTATTCCTGCCACACCGCCCACGATTTCGCCACCCCTAATTTGCTGTTCGGCAACCATCATCGTGTCGACCCAGCGCTTCACGGATAGACCCATCACGGTGACAATGAGGTGACTGGAAAAATTGTGAAAGCTTGGAGAACTGAGCCCTGAGCTCTGCAACGAGGCATTACTCGTGCACTCATACATCCACCCCTTACCAGTAAATCTCCCGACGGCCCTCGCGAGAACGGGGAGCATGGCTAACGACACATTTGGTAGTGATGCGTGAAGTATGGTCAGCCTCACTTTCGTCAATTTGCTGATCGTCTTGAGGCAGATGTAAACTAAAGCAAGAGGCGTGTCAGTCGGCGCGTTTGGTGAGGGAAATAATGGAGACCATACAGCCTGGACCCGGAGCAGGAAAGGGACAGGGCTCGGTTGATTGGGAGAGGATGGGATGGGATGGATGCAGAGAAGGAAGAATAGCGGCCTCGCGCCAGGTTGTTCGCAGGTCGTATGAGCCCCAGATTCACAACCAGCTGGCATTCCGAGATTAGGCACAGTCAGAGTAGCCGATTCTGAGCGATTATGGTCGGCGATTATGGACCAATTATGGAACAATTATCGATTTTTTAAATACCCATAATCGCGCATAATCGTGGGATAATTGTGCCCGGCTCTGACCGCCTCAATTCAAATTTCGATTATGCTCGGATTATGGACCACAAAATCTTGCCAAAAATCCATCTCCCAGGCATGGTGTCATCATCGACGTATCCGCACACCTTCATGCTGCCAGCCACACAACAACCAGGGCACACAAAGCTGCTCAAGATGGGCTGATTTTGTGGAGAGACATTGAGGCACATGGTGGTATAGAGCAAAGGGCGCTGGATTGGATACTAGACAGGGTCTGGGTACGTACAGTAGAGATGACTAATACCTCCATCCCAACACTCCCACTCATCGCAACGGTACGGACGAGGAACAGAGAAAAAATAAACATCAAGTTGAGGTGTGGAAATAAAACGGTCCATGGGAAAGAAAACAACACCTGGCTCCCACTCGAATCCACCAGTCTCCTACAACGCGAAGACGTGAGTGAAGTTGGCCTGCGGGGTCTGGTGGTGCTTGAGGAACCAGTTGGGAATATTCCCCTCAAGCGGGCCACCTTTGTGGAAGCACTGCTCCAACGAATGTCCACGGCAGCAGTTCGAACAAACTACGGGTTCGATGGTGATTGTAGTGGCCAGAGCACTGGTCTGGCCCGGGAACGTGACGGCCAGGCCACCATTGCGACAAATAGTAAACTTCCCCCGCAAAATGCGGCCAACAACATAGTTGCGGTCGTCACGGTTGGAATGGTCCGAAATAGCATTGACGGCCTGGTCAAAATCGCGGGGAAGAGACGAAAGGATGCGAGCAATAATCTGCTTGTTGGAAGGGGGGTCGGGGAATAGATCACGAAGTCGATTGGAAATTTCGAGGATACCACCGATGTGGGCTTTCAAAGGAATGGAATAATTGGTGTACTGGGTGATGTGGAATTCGTTCCAGGTACTGAGGCTGTTGTTCTTTGCCTTGCCACTGCGGTGGACCAATTCGAGCGTCTCCCACATGGCGCGAGGGTCCTGCTTGATGCCGCGAAGATGGACAGACTGGCTATCGTTGACGGCAGCAACCAACTCGGCAGCAGCAGCCGCAGCGCTCTTCTCCCACGCCATGGTTCACTGACGACTGTTTGGACCCGTTGTCGCGCACACATCGGTGCCAAGGAAAATGTCATCAAAACCCTTCGTGCGAGCGTAGGTCAAGAAAGAGAAAGAGAAATTGAAGTGGTTGGCATCGTCCAACTTCTTTCCATCGAATTTGGTCATGGTAGAGGCGGGAAGAGCAAGGGAGAGGATGGGAGGAAAGGAAGAACGACAACTGGTCGACAGTCAGGGGCTGTCAGATTAATTTCGGGGGGTCGATCGGTGGTCGCCAGTCATGTCACGCTGGGGGTCAAAGTCAATGTGGAGTATCGAGGGCAATATCGAGGGCGAAGTCAAGGTCCATGTCAATTCGAGGTGGAGGTCAAGTCAAGAGGGTCAATTCAATTCGAGGTCATAAAGGTCGTTCAGATCTGGTAGCAAGATGACGCAGAGGCTAAGTAGGCTAGTGAGGCCCATAACCTGTGGAGAGAGACATTGAGGCAGATGGTGGTATAGAGCAAAGGGCGCTGGATTGGATACTAGACAGGGTCTGAGTACGTACAGTAGGGATGACTAATACCTCCATCCCAACAGGTTTGGTATCTTCTTCCGCGTTGCTCTCCGCAGCCCGCAGTGGCAATTGAGACCGAATCTATATGTTGAATGGATGTAAATAGTAGTAAGAACGAAAGGGGTGGGAAAAAAATTTGATTGAGGTTGGTCAGCAAGATAAGATATAAATTAATCTGTAGGGCTCAACAGAGATGAGCAGAATCATAATCGTGAATCGCCCAGAATCATTTGCATAATCGGCTCCAGATTATGCATGATTCACGATTATGAGCGATTATGGATTTGATGTGATTATCCCACGATTTAAATAATTCCATAATCCGTCCATAATCGCCAACCATAATCGCTCAGAATCGGTGTACTCTGACTGCCCCTATTGCACAGGCTCTCCTTCAAGCGGAATGATCCTTGATTTTGATTCATCGAGCAGAGGGAGGGAAGATTCCCCGAGAATTTGCGCCGGAGATAGGTACATACAAGTACTTGGAGTGAATGATTGACGAGCCTGGAATTGATGCGCAACAAATGCACAATCCTATATATGAAAAGAGCTCGGTCACAGCCACAAAAATCAGGTGATAAATCACATGCAAAGTCACATGCTTTTCCACGTGAGCAGCCTTTCGGCCGCAACACTGCTTTTCGGCCACGATGCAAGCTGCAAAGATGTCAAACTCAACTGATAGGACCCGTCAATCTCTTCTCCTCTCACCTGTCCTCCCATTATGATCCTGTAAGTGTCAGTATTTCTTCCTGCTTCTTATTCTTACTGTGTGCTTTGAAGCTGGAGAAATCTGAATTTAGCATTGTAATATTGCTGTCACTTTTGTACTTATCTATCTAATCTACTGCAATTTTCCTTTCAGTGTTTTTTGTTTTTGTGGCCCTTCTTCTCAGTTCCTTATTGATCAACATTGATTTGTGTACATCCCTCTGTAAGCCATGTTGTTGTTCAAATCTCAAGAGTAATGTTAAAAAGGGCACAATGCTTGGAGAGCTCCTCCAGCAGATCCATCTGATTATTTGGGATGAAGTTCCAATGCAAGATCAACATGGCCAAGAGGCTGTGGATAAGACAATGCAAGATATTCACAATGATCCACAGCCATATAGTGGAACCACAGTTGTCTATGGTGGTGACTTTTAACAGATTCTCCCTGTGGTTGTGAAAGGTGGAAGGGAACAGATTGTTGGACTGTGTCTTCAATGGTCTCAGCTATGACAGAAGGTTGAAATACTTCACCTGACCCAGAACATGAGACTTGGAGGGCCTAATGCTCCCTGGATTTCACCAAATGGCTCCTTGAAGTTGATCCTGGAAGAAATACTGATGCAGCACAGAATATTGATTGTCCTTCCAGATATTATGAAGCTCCCAGAAAATACTGCTCAATCCCTTATTGACACAATTTAGCTTTGGACTGGCTGCAAGACAAATATTTCCTTGAGTGCACAATTCTCTCAGCACACAATGATGATGTTGATGAAATCAATCAAATACTGCTTGACAAATTTCCTGGGGAGGAAAGAGTCTTTCACAGTGCTTATTCTACGGTGACAGAGCAAGGAGTTGACAGTGGTTTCCAATACTCCATCCAGTACCTCAATTCAATCAAGGCCTCAGGGTTGCCACTTGCAAAATTGGCACTCAAAGTTGGATGGTCTTTCGAAACCTTGATCTTGCAAATGGTCTGTGCAATGGCTCTCAAGGGATTTTGGCCACATGTCTTAGAGATCCGGCTTATTGGTGGGGAGCATGATGGGAAAACATCATTTATTCCATGTATCACAATTATTCCCTCTCCAGAACAGCTTGCCTTTTCCATGAAGTGCCATCAATTCCCTGTTTGCCTTGCATTTTCCATGACCATAAATAAAACTCAAGGCCAATCTGTTCACCACATTGGTCTGGATCATCAAACAGATGCCTTTGCTCACGGACAGTTATATGTGGCCCTGTCACAGGGGGCAAATGAGTGGGCACCTGTCATAAGGGCAACCCAGCGGCACTTGCTGCGCCCACGCTGCAGACTTGACAGGGCATCTGTGATGAAATGATTGCTTCCGTGATCTCGCTACCAAATTGGGCCTTGCCATCCGTATCATATTCGGATCTTGTCATGGTCTTATCACGGTGTCTTTTAACCTCCGTCCCTTAAGCTGCCTTGATGACCCAGACGTTCTGGTGTATCCGTCATTAATCCGTCCGAGTCTGAATACGAAGACTGGCCCAAGATCACGCCCTACGCCCATCTGTCTCTTATCTTTTATCGAAACTTTGCTGGATCAATCCGAAGATGATAGATAAGATAAGATAGGTATCAGTGTACTAATATAGCACAGGTCACTAGAACGTCTGAGTTATTGAGACAGTTCTTAAGAGCGTGGTGCTGTGGCTTTCCAGGCATAGAAAGAGGTGGAGATTTCTGTAGGAATTGCTCTGGATCAAGTGATTGATATTATTGGAAGATGGATGTCATATTCACATGCAGCACTCTGATCATCGATGTAGGCACGACAGATGACTGATTCGCAACTGATAGATTTAAACAAGGAATGGTGGAGCTTCTGTAAAATCCCCTACCTTCCCACCTCCCCATGGCCCTGAAGATTTCGGCCATTTGTGTTTGCTCTTCCTGCAGAGAGTCCACCGTTGTGATCGATGGATCACCCCAGCCTGGAAAGAAGGTTCATCCGCAAACCCGCAAACGGCATATGTTTGGGGCAGGACCTCCAGCGAAGAAAAGGGGTAAAAAGGGGGCCCCTTCGGACCAAGACACAGACTCAGGTGATGAAACACAAGGTATTCTCAATAGTTGGACATATTTTGTATTGCTAACAACCCATGCAGATGCTGGGCCCGGAATTGAAGAACAGGGTGCTCAAGATCCAGAGAACCCAGAGGACACTCCACTTGCCACCGTTGTCCAACTATGCTGCTTGCTTGCTATCTGGCTTCACGCTGGTGCTGGTGTAAGTCGTGCTACTGTGAATACTATTCTCAAGGCCATCCAGTTTATCATTGCAACTACACTAGAGCTGGTCCGGGTCTCTCTAATTTCACAGGGTATTACTGGTGCAGAGCTCCCATCCTTCAAGATTCCTGTGGATATTCGCACCTGTCACAAACTCTATAAATTGGAGCCAAACATTATTCGCACAACCTGTTGTCCTAAGTGCTACACTATTTATGAAGGGGAAATTCGGGAAATCCCTTCTCGATGTTCTTTTAAACGGTCCAAAGGTGCTCGGCAATGTAATGCAGATCTTCGCCGGAAAAGACGCACTCCTACTGGGATTAAGAATGCCCCACACACAACGTTCAATACCCAGGAATTTGAATCATGGCTGAATTTTTTCCTCTCTCAGCGGGTCATCGAGGACAGCTTAGAAGAGGCTTTCACCAGAACTGGATCTGCACCGGGCCAGCCTATCCATGACTTACGTGATAGCCGGGCATGGAAGGATCTTGGAGACTACCTATCCAACAAATACAATTTAGTCTTTGGGCTCTATATTGACTGGTTCAATCCATATGGAAATAAAATATCTGGTTTGTCATTCTAATGTTGTCCTCTTACTATCACTGAGGTGATGTTTTTAGGAAAGGTGGTTTCATGCGGAGCAGTAGTTTTGTGCTGCATGAACCTACCTCTGGAGCTCCGCTATCTGCCAGAAAATGTTTTTATCGTTGGATTGCTTCCATCTCCATTCAAGCCTGATGCAGTGCTTCTAACTCATCTCATGGACCCCATTGTCAAATCCATATTGAATTATAAGCCACCTGGCAAAAAGGTTGCCACACATTATCATAGCGAGGGGGTTCATGTCCAGACCCGCATTATTCCACTCATTGCAGATTTGCCAGCCGCACGGGAGGCTGGTGGCTTCCTGTCTCATGCAGCAATACAGTACTGCTGGTTCTGTCTACTTACTCGTGATGAGAATCATCGGCTTGATCATACTCTATGGAACTATCGCACTGGTGAACAAGTACGAAGAGATGCCAGAGCCTGGCAAAAGTTAAAAACCATCAAGGACCGTAATAATAAAGCCAAGGAGACCGGTGTGCGGGGGTCCTCACTGTATCTCCAGCCTTTTTGGGACCCTGTTCTGTACACAGTCCTTGGATTTATGCACAACTGGCTGGAGGGTGTGCTTGAACACCAACTCCGAGTTTTATGGGGTATAGGCCGGACACTGAAGAAATCGAAAGAGCTGCTAGAAATTCAAGACGATGAAGTTTTTGATGAAGGGGATATTGCAGAAACTGGAACAGAAGTTGACAGCTTATTGGATGACAACTTGGATGACCCTTCTGAGTTGGAGAGCTTACGAGCATCTCTTGCTTCCCTCAGCCCTGCAACTCCGGTTCCGAGTTCGATTGATTTTGAAAGGGAAGAAGACTGGGAGGATGTAGACATGGATGATGACACAGAGTATGGGGACACAGCTGTTTACGGCAACTTCAGCATACCGACAGATGCACTGGAAAAAATTCGCACATGTATCAAAGAGGTCTGCCTTCCAACATGGGTCACACGGTTACCAGACAATCTTGGAGAAAAGAAACATGGGAAACTGAAGGCAGAACAATTTCTTACTTTGTTTACTGTCATCCTGCCACTTGTTTTGCCTGAAACCGCTTTAGCAGAAGCCGAATCGACAAATCATGAAATGCTTGAAGGCTTTTATCATCTTGTTGCAGCAACAAACATGCTTCCTACCGAAGTTCAGACTCTGAAGCAGAATCTTACATTGACCATTTTGTTGCATACCGCAAACATATCCAGAAGATGTATCCTGATTGTCCCGAACCTTCTAACCTACACTATGCGATGCATAATGAGCGTATTCTCAAGTACTGGGGTCCATTGGCTGGTTTGAATGAGTTCTGGGGTGAACGAATTAATGGGATGCTTCAGAGAATCAAAACAAATAAACATCTCTGTGAGTAACTGGCTCTCTGGAGTTTCTATGTGCTGATTACTTTTTAGATGATATGGATTACACCATGTTGTGCCAAATGGCCCGTCGCTGTCGCCTACTCGCCTATCTTCACAACTCAGAATTTCTGGATCCAGTCTTGAGGCAATTTGCAGATATTTTGGACATGAAAAATACAACCAAGCCAAAAGAATCTGAAGAACTCGACAGCTTTGCCCTGGCTCGTTTTCTGTCCAAAGCCCCCAAAATGTCTCCAAAGGAATACAAGTCAATCTTGGGTTACCTTAATGCATCTGGCGAAGCCACTGTCAGTTGGTTGAGCTACCCAGCGATAGAATATCAGGCTATGATTCTTCCCCCAAATGCCAAACGGCTTAGGGAATACCACGAGAATGGGCGCACATACAGCTGCTATTCTTCACATCATACAAATAGCCTGATTCAGTTTCAGAAGCCTAATAGTCATGAACCACCAATAACTGGTGTCATCAAATTTATTCTGGAGGTACCCTTGCATGGCTTCTTGAGGAAATTCATTTTTGTAGCGCCCCATCGGCCTATTGACATCCGTGGTACACCATTCCAGCATTATCCTCGGATGATGGCAACCCTGGTTGAGGTTGAACCTTACCAGACTTTGATGGTTATTGAACCAAAACATGTTATCACCCATTTAGCTGCCTGGACAAGACCTTCACGGACATATTCGGGCATCAATAAACGATTCATGGTAGTTTCTTGGGCACTAGATAGAGGACGTAAATAATAATCATCATCTTTGAATTCAACACATTAAGGTACTGTAGTTGAACGTGTTGGATCTATCTGTCCTCTTTGCCTGGATTATTACCCTGCAAATAAAAAATCTGGAAAATCTGGAAATAATGGGAGAGCTTCCTAAACATCCTGAGAGTGCTCAATGATTATTCCCAAGACTTTATGTTTTGGGAGTGTGGCAATCAAGTCCTCAAACACGAGCAACCTCCAATACTGCACGGATTGTTACCCTTCAAAAGAATAATCTGGAAAGTCTGGAAATATTGGTGGAGCTGCATACACACCCCAAGAGTGTTCATTAATTGTTCCCAAGACTTTATGTTATGGGAGTCTGGCGAAAGAGGGCTCAGAGACAGCACAGGAATGTACTGGCTGCTTGCCCGAGATGCCCGAGAGATGGTATCAATTCCAACATAAGGTCCCGGAACCATGCATGAATGCCTGAATACATTGCCAATGTGATTGACCAAACATGTGCATATCCTATCTCCCAGAGGTTTTTCGCAAGCAATTATAAAGGACAACCCATCTTGGAAAATATTTAGCGCATTCAGGTGCATTCTGTCAACCTCTGAAAAAAAAGTCGGATGTGATTGTGCTCTGAGATGGAACAGAATCAACACAAAAATCAATCAATCAAATATCAAGTGAACCCAAAGATGTGCACATCCAATCTCCCAAAGGTTTTTCGCAAGCAATTATTGAGGACAACCCATGCTGAGGAATGCTTAGAGAATTCAGGGGCATGCTGTCAACCTCTGAAAAGAATTCACAAGTCCCAAGTGAAAAGAGAGACCCATAGAGAAAATTGGTGTGGAGTGTCTCTAGGACGAAACAAATGTTCAATAAATTTTCCAAGCTCCAGTCCATTTTCTCTGGCTATGTCAAAATGAGAGTAGAGATCCGGATTTTGAGCGGAAAATTGCTGCGGACAGGAAATTGTCCCAAAAGGAAATCACAATTTGACGCAGAAATCCTGTGGCAACCAGCGGCACAAAATATATGGCATGAGGCATATGTCATTGTACGGAACTACATGGGACATGTGGCATAGAAGGAGATCACAAAAACGAATATGGCAAGTTGTACTAGTGAAGGAAGAGCAACCCCTTAGTCCTCCATGGGCTCGCCTTCTTCGTCATCTTCTTCATCAGTGTCATCGAGGTCAGTAGACTCATTGTCAGCATCGGCACCATCGTCCTGAGGAGCGTTCTGCGAGGCCAGCCCTGCAAGCTCCTCCGCTGTCGGGATGTTGTAGAGTGCGAGGACATTGTTGCCATACTTGACCATAAACTCCTTTGCGGGCATCTTGAGCCAGTCGTCTACGTGATCGTTGGTGCAGAATTTGGGGAGGGGGAACGCGACTCCAGTGTTGACGTACATGGCCTTCTCCTGAAGGTCCAACTCCTCATTATAAAACTTAGGGTCCCAGAAATCAATGGGGACGCCAATGGGGAGGATCCTTGACAGTGCAGAGGCATCGGTGGGCGGATCAGTAACTGTGCGAGTCTCTGGAACTCTGCAGAAAGTCAGCACAAAGTGGGATGGTGTAGCTGAAACGCACTTCTGGTTCCTGTGCGGACTGCGCTGCATCCGTTTAAGGATGTTAGCGTCCTGCTCCCGAAGGAACACAGTGAAGATTGGGTTACGGCCATCCTTCGTACAGATAAAAAGACCTTTCTTCTTCCTCGGATCGCCACCTTCGGGGCGCTCGTCATCTGAATGAGCTGCCTTTACCTTGACCAATCGCAAAATAGGCTTTCGATAGCCCTTCATTTTGACCTCCTTGTAACGCCTATCACGAAGCTGCCAGAGACTGAGCTGCAGGAAATCAATGAAAAGAATTTGAGACGAACCCGGGCTCGACGCTTATCTGTGCTGGATTGAGTAATCGCTTTCGACAGGCTCCCAGGAGAGTTATTCTCCTTGCGACTATTGGTCTTCACAGTGCCAAACATGAAATTGTCGTACATCTCACAGAGCAGGTGGTAATCTTGCGCGATGGTGAGGGAAACATTGAGTGCGGTGTACCCGTACCAAGCGGCGACAGATTGAAATGTTGAGACGGCGAGATGCCGGTGCAGCTGGTTGTATGTCGAGAGAGCGGGACCGAAGACGTCGGGATGGAAGGTTTTGAGGCCTGCGCGAGTGACGGCCCCGATGACAAAGGCTATGTGCTCCGCCGGCATGAGGGCAATATCCTTCGCAATTTGACCATAGTGCCCCGATGTCTCACCCCCGTCCCCCTTCGCAATGACCTTCGCGTCCCTGATAAGCCTCTCTGCGCGCTTGAAAGCGTCCCTGTTTGGCTTTTTCACCTCCGCAATAATCTCCCTCATGAGTGCCTCCATATTGTCCGTCTCGTTAAAACGCTTGTCATATTGGTCAATGTATGCGTCTGCGGGACCAAGGACAGCATCTGCGGTGAGCAAGCCAGATGCCATCCGAATGTGGCGCTGGAACGCACGCTACTATGCTCCTCAGTGGGCGTTGGGGAGCGATGAAACTGTCTGCGTACCTGAGTAGGCTTTGCCACATCGTCTACATCGTTCGGAGCTATTCCAAGGGGGTTTATCCGGCGTCCAGATGCAAGAGTTCCGGTCTTTGCAGCCGGTTCCCCACCCCCATCCCCAGCAGCAGCTGAAGAGCTCTTTGCTTTGGCTTTGCCGCGCGCTTTCTTTGTGCTCGAGGACCCGTGCCCCGAGGTGCTGGGCTTGCGCTTATTGTTGGATTCAGCCATTGGTTTGTAGGATAGATCGAAAATCGAGAGGAGAATGGTTAAGGTTGAAACAGTTGACTTTGCTAGTCCGAAGAACAAAGTGGCGAAGACAAAGAAAGGCGGAGCTAATATTTACAACGTGGGAGGTCGGATCCATCAGCCGGAGTCCGTTGACATGATCTGTCGATCAGACATAAATAAGTATAACCGCAACGAGGCTGCAGTGAGGGCCGAGCTTGTGCCCGTGGCATGCCTGTAGGATGCCACTATTGCCAAGGCCCACTCTCTTGCCCCCTGTGTGTCTCGGTGCACTTTCAGCCAACACATCAAGGCTCTGTTCAAGCTCAACACCACCATCACAAAAAGTATTGTATACCCAGAAGTACTGCCTTGATTATTTGTAAGTCTCATGTGCAAACCAACATGAAGCTCAACTAATGCCTATTTCCAGTGGTGTCCTGCTTGAATAGTTTATGTGTTGGAGAATCTATGCTTTTTTTACTTTAGTGACACTACTGAGATTCAGCAGAGCCACCCCCGGGGTTTGGAGCGGAGCCCAAGCTGTCGACCCCGGGATGTAGGTACGGACCGAGCGCAGCGAGTGTCCGTGCCGAAGGCCCGGGTCGTAAAGCTTGTGTTCAGAGGCAAGTGATACTGATAGCCGAATTCGGCCCGGTCATGTGAGGTAACCCTAACCCTCCTGTTCAGTGCTTCTTACTCTTCTTGCCGGACGTCTCCCAGGTCTACACCGGGTCTGCACGAAACGGGCTTCGCCGAGCACTCGGCCCTCTCACTGCGCTGGCCATCTCCTGCGATCTCGCGTGTCTAATGTCCCCCTGGGCCACGATGCCTTTATTTCCTTGCATTCCATTCCGCTCCGCTCCCTCCCCCTCACGCGCGCCGCTTCCACGGCATCCGAACTTCATATCGCGTCCGCATGCATCCGCATCCGCATCCGCATCTTCCCGCATCGTCTCCGAGACCCAATTCACCACCATGCGGCGCTCTTTGGTCTTTCCCTTGTGCGTCTACGTCGCCGCCGCATCGACAAATATCCCTGAAGCGACATTCACTTCAACCATCCGCGCCATCTCCACTTCGCTCACTGCGCATCCACCACCGCCCCAGGCAAAGGCGCCGTCATGAGACTCCGTGCTGCTCTCCTCGCCGCCGTCACGCGGCTCACGAATGGTATCTGCACATTCCTATTCTTTGACGCGATCACTTCTCCACCTCCACTGTGCTTTCAGCTTGTCTCATCGCCTGTTGCACGCGCCGTTTGGATGGCGGCGCGTGCGCACTAGGTGCACCCTGGGTGAGCTGCATGTTCGTCGAAGCACGATGCGCACTGACTTGTAGTACGTGTGGCATGCTATGGGTTGTGGTGCGCGGGCCCAGTCGTGTTCTGGACGTCGACGCCGCGTCTAGCCTCGCGTTCAGGTAGCAGGGCAGTGTGCGGAAATGCAGGCATAGTGCGCAGGCAGGCTGTGGCGGGACCTCTGTGCGCGGAGGGACGCGTCGCGCGTAATGGGATGCGCCTGGGTCCCACATCTCTTTCTCCGTATTGATCACAGATGCGTTCCGTACCCACACGTCTGTGGCGAGAGCATGCGGATGCGGCTTCTGTGATGTGAGCCGCGGGCTCGCGGACGGAGTGTAGAATGCGCGGAAAATGCAGGCGTTATCGAGCGGATGGTACCCGCCGATGGGGTCTGTGCCCCCATACCGCGGCTGCGTGCACTTAGGACTCGTCGTATTTTCTGCGGGCAGCAGACGCATCTTCGCGTGTTCCTTCGCTTTTTGATATAGGCGGGTGTGCGCGCATCCCTTCCACCCTGATGCCTCCGGTTTCCGCACGGCGTGAGCGCTTCTGTCTCCGGGATGGCCGCGAATCCCCCATATTTTCGCCATTCGCCCCTTTTCCCTCTCTTCTTTTTCTCGTCGTCGCGCCTTCTCATTAATAAATCATGTCTCAAAAAAATCAAACAATCGGGATTTTTTGGGCATTGACATTCGAATTGGTGTCAGTCGGTGCTGAACACTCTTCTTTCAATCTATATATCTTTCAGTGTCCCAAAGGAAAAGGATCTTTGACGAGGTGTGTACGAGCCGTCTCTAATATTCGAGTCTTCTGTCTGGGATCTCGGATCTACGCTCCAGCGCCGTTTTGCAGCCTGGATTCCCAAAGAAGAGCCCTTCGTTGGTCGGTTCTACCCAGACAATGTCCGTATGACTGCGCCGAGTTGTCATCCAACTGCCGCTGGATTTAGCCCGCAATCGGTTAACTCCTCTATGACTCCGACACGACCTTATATTTAGTACGTGGCTCACTCCCATGTCGAGTATTGTGAATCTAATTCCAGATCAAGAGCGTTGACGGGCCGTGTCCCGCGAAGGCGGAGATATACTTGCATGCTACGCGGCAGGAGATCTGTTTATTTTTGCGACCGACTGTGAGCGGCTCATTTTGATTGACGTGGGATTGACACGCAATGCGATGATGAAAAATCCTCCAAATGAGGTGTAATGCCTATCCACACGGCTCTCACTGGGGAGCCACTGACCATCAACTGCTGGAAGTTGACAGTTGGCAGATATGTTCGCTGACAGATGCGTCGGGAGCCCTGCGGAACCCAATTCGTGAATAGATGGGAGCCGTGAATAATCTGCGAGCGTCTCGAAGTTGGTGCGGTGGGTACAGACGACTCTTCTCAAGACTCCTCTCACGCCCGGTGTATAACCCTGCACAACACAATGGTCGCCCAACCCAGCCTGCCTCTAGTGGGTCTCGTGGGCCTCATCCTGGGAACCCTATTCTACGGGATGTACTTCATTATCTTCGTTATTTCGATGTACCTCCTCTTCGAGAGCGCCCGTGGATCTGGGAAATACAGGTCACTGTTCGCATCAGTGGTCTTCATGTCCGGCTGGGTCCTCTTCATTGCAATCACCGGTGTGCGTACATACATTGTCGACGGTTCACTCTACCTCATCTGATGTAGAACTGGGTGGCCACGCTTGTGCGCATCACCACGGGCTTCATTTACTTCGAGAACGGGCTCGGCGCCAGCAAGTATTTCAATGACGACTCTCAGGCAAACGAGACCATCGCAAGTGCATTCCTTTCGCTGTCCGTCTTTATTGGCGACGCTATGATTGTGAGCTCCTTCATCTCAATTATCCTTCTGGAAATTCATTTCTTTGCATGCTCGCAAAGATTTACCGCCTCTGGGTCGTCTGGGCGTACAACAAGACCGTCACAATCATCCCGATTCTGAGCTTGTTGGGCTTTTTCAGTAGGCTTCAAGCTCAATCATCATATTGAAGTGGCTCACCGAGCTTTGACCAGCCTCTTGCATAATCACTCTACAAGCCACAGTCCACATAACGGACGCACTGAAGAGCATCGCGCTCGATGTGGGTTTAACACCCATCTCTGTGTTCACCCTTGTGTAAGCACTGTACATGTTGAATGGCGAGCGATGCAGAGCCTCATCCATTTTTGACCAGGACAAATTTGTATTGCACAGGTAAAGTACCGATCACCGCGAATCGTGCCATCTTATGGATATCTGGACATCAACGCAGGCCTCATCGCATGGGAAATCTGGAGAATCAGCAGCAATCGATCTGCGGGCAAGTCGATGTCCCCATTTCCCCCCTGAAATATCTGACGTTCAACTCGAAGCACTTTCTTGCCATCCTCGTAGAAAGCGCCGCTCTCTACACGTTCGTTCTCGATACTTCCGGTTCCGTGCTCAGGAAAAAAGTACTGAACGCCCCGCAGATCCTGGGCCATCTACTACACGATCTGCCACCAACTTAACTCCAACCTCCAGTTCATCGCCCTCAATGCGTTCCCATCCATCGCGGGCATCGCAAACGCACTGATCCACGTGCGCATCGGGCTGGGGAGAACCATTGAACAGATATACGGTTCGGGGGCGAAGAGCAGTTCGTCGGTGGTGACTGCCCCGATGAGATTTGCGCCGCAGCCCGCGGGCTCAGGCAGCGGGGGGACGGGGACCGTGGCCGTGATTTCCCGTGTCTGAGCAGTGCTCGTCTTACATTGTTTCCTATGGTTGCGTAAATGGATCCCACGTGGATCCATAACTTGTTCCACTGAATCTGGTCGGTCCTACGTCGTTCACGAAATCATATTCATTATTGAACACTTCACTGCATGGGATGATTATCAACGACCCAGTCAGTTATGGTCGCCAGAATGACCAATCCAGGGCACACATCGAGTTCTTCGTCGGTTACAAATTGGCGGAGTATTTTCCTCCGGAAAATCTGTAGTTCACAGATTATCTGTTGCTTGGGCGCCGGCCCCAGTTCGCTGGCGCGGCGAGCGGTGCGCAACCAGCCAAAGTCAGACTCAAGTCAGACCAATATTCGAGACACGAACACATCATTATGAATTCGGAAGCAGGAAAATGGCCCACAAGTTCCTGCTACTTTTGAGAAATCAGCAACCATTAAGAACCCTTTGAAAGGCGGCTGAAAGCTGGACCAGCTGGCAGTGGGCAGTTTGCAGGACAATTCTTTCCGCGCGGCGAATACACTGGGAGATGAGCGAAGCACCGAATACGCTTCCAGAATATTATGCACTCTGTGGTGACCCGTCATAGCCTGTTGCGAGAAGGTACGGCAGGACTCCCGGGATGGTCTGAGCTTAGCGTTACATTATGGGTAATCGGCGTTGGCTTCTCGGCATGAAAAACAAACAGATGATAGGACTTTTGTCCACTGAATGTCGAATAAAAACCCGTTGACACTGCTCGACATCGATTGAGGTCTGTGGCAAGGTGTCCGCCAGCGACAGCCTGCTGCATCAGTACCATCGAGTCTCTTATAAACAGATGCTACGACATATCCAACTCGTATCTTGCGAGGGAACCGGGCGCACGGGAACCGAGTCCGTTCCCGCCCACAAGCAGATTTTGCACGTTGACTCAGGCAGTGGTATAGAGCGATGTGTCAGAAAGAAATTAAACACACCTCAAACTTATAATTGTTTGGAGTGAATCATACACCACAGTAGTATAGTACAGATCCGATCAGTGCTGCCAGATGGCAAGATCTGAATTGATAAAATTCGTTTGTTCTGTTGTGAGGTGTTCGATATGGTTAGTAAGTCCGCCAGCTCAAGTATCGCTTTGCTTACCGGCGCGGAAATTATCTGGGATCATCGTCAAGTTCGCTCCATTCAGTTGAATCAGCGCCTATAAAGCTGGTTAATTCAATGTAGTTGCATAAAGAGGTCGTGTTCACTCGATTTTGCGGTGTGAACTGCGTCCAGTCAGGACCTGTATTCAGAGGTATTTCAATGGGCGGGAAAGAAGGATGGTAGAAATGCAATATTACGCGGAACGCCCACACCGTCGTTGGGAGTGAGACTCGTCGCGAAAGAAACCCAATAATCGGTCATGATCCGACTGATCAGGGCGGCAGAAGAAGAGTTATCGGCGGGGGCCCCATAGACGTAGCTGACCTCCGAACCATGGTCGACTAAAAATAACTTGAATAAGTCATGCGAGCCTCACCACAAAACATGGACGTACCGCCAAGCGCTGGCGACAACTCCGGTTGGGGTTGGGTGAACAGGTATCCGAACGTTGGCACTCCTGCACTTGCGGCAGTTTCGATCCAATGGCGCCGTTGTGAAAGGAAATACAGGTCCGTGTCTGCCTGTGCATCAGCCGTTGGGTTCCAAGATTCATCGAATATACAAGGCACTAACAAATTGCAGCAGCGCGTTTATACTGAGAGCTTAGGCCAAAAGTGTCATTGCCGGTGCCGAAGGGCGCTCCTGGACAATGATTGTCAGTCACGATGCGATGAAGTGGGGGAGATTCATCAACCCAGCGCCGGAATGTCGGGATACAACTCCAATAGAGTCGAGACAGACTGTCCCAGAGTTTCTGGTGAAAGGGAGGGAGTAGCCCCGCTGACGAGTGACTCTTCTATGTCTTGGGTGGAATTTATGGTCTGAGGCGCGAATAGCGTGCCTGGAGAAATCTCGAATGAGGACAATGGATACGGAATTACGCGTGTGGTCGGGTACCTTCGTCTTCATTTGTTCCCGCCACGAATGGCAGTCGGGCAAATTGTCCGCGTTCAAGGAGAACAGAAGGGAGATCAGGTATCAGCCCCCTTGGCCCGTCTATAACCGGTAACCACGGGAATGCATCAGTGGCCTCTGCCATGGCTGCAGAAAGGCCTTGAAATATTTCGGTCGTGTTGGCGTTCTGAAGGCAGCTGAAGGTGTTTCCCGACGTCGCAAGGGAGGCGCAGGATGGAACACCACCAACGAAATTCTGCCATTGGACTTCCCCGGGTTCAGCAGTGAATATGGGGGTAGAAGCCTGAGACCCTGATTCCAATATCTGTTGAATGACATATCAGTGGGGCACACGATATGATACCTGATTTAATCGTACCGCCCCTCTAGCCAATGTTGTGAGCGGAGAGTTCAAAAACAAAATCGAGGTCATAATTGCGCCCGCGCTTTCACCAAAAACGGTGACCTTACGATCAAGTTTAACTGTGTGGAATTAATACCAAAATAAATTTGGATACCTTGTCAGGGTTGCCGCCGAAAGTACCAATGTTCGACTGAACCCATTGCAGTGCGGCGATTTGATCTTTGAGCGCCAAGTTCAGGGCTCCCAGGTTGTTGGCTTCCTGACCTTGAGGAAATCCCAAGGGCCCTGGACGAAGCTGAAATCAAGGTCCTTTTGCTTTCAACAAAGATTACCTAGACGATAGTTGAAGTTGACATAGATCAGCGGCGTCCCCTTTACACAAAAATGAGGTGAGGAGCCTCCAATGAGAAGTCCACACGCACGCGAAGCACACTTTGAGCCACGATCCCGCTGCCATTATAGATTTCCGAAAGACCATCAGTGAATCCACCGCCATATCTAGCGGTGAGTTTAGTATGTTGAAAGAAAAAAAAGGAACCTCAATCACGTCCAAAACATCTTCGTGGATGCATCAGCTACACCCGCGAAGTTGCTAAAGCTTAGACTCACAACGGGAAGTTTTGCGTCAGTCGGGGTTCCAGTTGGCCGCAACACGTTGATAGTCAAACAATCCTCCGAAATGGCGCTGAGCGGAAGATCCTGACATCGGGGATTAGCTCCGAAGGACTGCATATAGGTCACATACAGTTTGGAGGCAGGCGGGACTAAACACGGTTGCATTGAATGTCCCCGGGTAGAGAGATGTCTTCAGCACAGGGGGCTTCAGGCGTAAACTTCCCAGAGGTGGCTCCGCGAAGGGAATACCTACAGCGAATCATGAGTTGGGCATTGGGTAAAAACAATCACTGCACGAAGGCGGACGAACCTGCAAACAAATCTTGTTGGAACGTCGCGATGTCGAGTCCAACAAGCATGGTCCGTCCCAGCTCGATGGTAGGGGAGCCATTAATGCAAACAAACCGCGCCAAAGAGGTTAACAGGCTTAGTAGCAGCAACATGAGTGAAGGCGGGTCCTGTCGGGATGGGTACAGTTCTTTTTAAGCCCCAGGCACTGCTCCCGCCATCATGACGGGGTCCCATTGATGTCCTCCTCGGTGATGGGAAATGACAGTCATGCCAGTGGTTAGTGAAGCCATTGCCCGTTTCGTGCAGAGAGATCCGAATCAATGATAGTGGACATATGACGGACGGGTACAGATGGACACACGATTGACTGTTCAACTTACACACAACACACTGGTTGTTGGCACGGTAGGTGGGTAGCATTACACGGCACGGTCCAGCTCATGAACACCGGTTTTCAGGAAGTATCTCGGTGTACACGCACTACGTATTTACACCATCGTCCCTGGGCCTCTCTGAACTCCGATAACCGAGCTCACGGTTGCAGCAATCAGCTGAGACTTCAAAACTCGCCGTCGCAGAGCTAAAGGAGCCTAGAAAGGCAAAAATAGTTAGCACATCAACTCGGGTTAGCCTCTCCATCCTCCAATCTAAACACGGGAACAGCATAAAATATTTCCAGGACATTGTGCATGTGTTTAGCCACAAGTGCAATGGTAGACCGTGGATAGATGATGGCCTTGAGAAACTCCGTGTTCGAAAGTTCCATCATCCGGTCCTGCAGATCCGGTAGATCAGTGAAGAGCACACCCAGGACTGGAATGTTTTAACGTGGCCAAAAAGCCTAAGGAAAACTATGTGTATTCCTAGCTTAATAAATCTTCGTTGATTTGGCAGGATTCAAATAAGTAAGAAATGATTACAGATGCACTGAGAATCAGTAGCACATTCCAGCTTCATTAATTTGCATTCTTTTAACCATGTGAGAAAGGCACCTGAAAGGAACATCAATTGGGTGCTGAACAAACCATCATTTATTTGTGAAGTATTGCCAGTGTGCAAAAGCACACCATAAATAGAAGGTTTCACATTGTTTAAAAGGGCTCTGGAAACCTTTGAGGGATTTTTGGTATTCGTCTGGGAAAATGGTCAAAAGGACGGAAATTACTATTTCGGACTGGGTAGTTGGCCACCTTGGCATTCACGGCCCCTGTTACAAGGCATCGCTGAGCGTATTAGATCCCCGGTGTTTCAGAACAATGGTAGACGTCTTAGGAACGAATCCAGGTGGTTTGCACGAATTTAACTCGGGTGTCAGGGCTGCAGTGAATATTTTCCCGCCGGCCAACCAACAAAGGTAAATAACTAGGTAGTTGGCCACCCCACCAAATAAGCCACAGACGTCCAATCCGGCGGCCGTATCGCTCAAGGATACTACATATTGCGTGTATTCCGTGTTCCATATAGTTGGAGGCTGCATACATGCTTCGGGACAGGTATAAAAATTTGACAACGATGGGATGAGAAGGGTGAGAATTCCCATCTCCAACCTTTCGCGTGTCGCGTGAGGGATACGGGCGTGAGAGGACCAAAAAACCTCCAGGCGAGCCAATGGAACGTATTAGGACGTACCTATATGACCGCCCTGGTCCCTAGACACCAATAACTCCCAAAAAAATTCCGAAGATCCGAAACAGCAAAATTGGGTGGTTTGGGGTCATGGACCGTGGTGAGAAGGAAGCAACATGAGTAAAATATTGAAGGGCATACCTTGAGGAAGGGTTCATCAACATTACTACCTCTGCCAAATTTCAGACCGGTAGCCCAAGGCGATCGTCTGATACCGAGGTGGCTATTTGGAGCCACCCAAAATGGAAGGGAAGTATTGATCGGTACCTAGGACTGGTGGTGTACAATAATCTCGGCCGAGGATATGACAGAGTAAAGCCCCGCTTCTTGGGAGTAGAACAAGCCCCGGACCTTGTAGATTGAAGAAGATTTGGTCGAGGACGAGTCGTCGCGGTCGTCCGTTCCCCGTTGATGCTAAGAAAATGATGTTCACACACCTCGGACCGCGATCCGGCTTGCCATAACTTCGGATCAAGCCATCACTTTGGCCCGAAATTTGGCACGGACCATCGTCAGAGGTCCCATTCCCTCCTCCGGCACGCAACTTGTGGAGAATTGTCATCTGGTGCCTTATATCTTCCAAGTGGCCAACTACCTAGTCCGGCCAACTACCCAGTCCGAAATAGTAATGAAGCTGGAAAGTGCTACTGATTCTTGGTGCATCTGTAATCCTTTCTTACTTATTTGAATCTTGCCAAGTCAATGAAGATTTATTAAGCTACTAATACACATAGTTTCCTTACCCTTTTTGGCAACGTTAAAACATTTCAGTCCTGGGTGTGGAGTTTCGCCAGAAATATTGCCCTAAATTCAACCACTGCGTGTGATGACTTGCAGGTGATGAGGGCATGTTCAGGTGTCTCCACTTCTTTTCTAAGTCGGTAGGTGAGTAGGTCAGGAATTTCGGGCATGGGATCGATCCTTCATGGTCGAGGGGATGAGAACATGTATGTCCTCTGCAGATGTCCATGTGAATTCTGTGGGAACCAGCCCGAATTTAAGGGTGTGGTATTGTAACTTAACCCTTTGGGAGTCGTTGAATTGGACGGGATGAAATCGGCGTCGAATTCATAAACCATTAGGACTCCAGTACTGGCATTGAATAGCCCACACTTGAGGTTCGGAACACCCCAAAGTGAACGTGAGTGCCCCATATTCGAATTGGGTATGTTCAATCTAAATTCGACAAAACTTTGAACTGCGGTGTTCCAGCAGCATCCCACGGAGGCACAGAGGCTGTTGAATAGCCTCTTTCGGTGCGTCTGAATCAAGCAACATCAACACGTAGGTTTCAAAAGCCTGAATCGGGGCTAGTAGCTTTGAATGGCCATACTAGGACACGGAGAGTGCCGTTTTCGGCTTGGCCAACGGGCTTTTTCGGGCTTGGGCTTGGATTTGGGTGGTGATCAAAGCCCAAGCCAACGCACGAATACGGAGCGAGGCCCGGACGTGCAGGCAACACTGCAGAGTAGCAGAATTTTTGACGGGCATTGTACATAGTCACACGGGAGATTCCCGAATTTAGGTGCCCCCGATGTGCGATTGGCAAGACCATTTGGTTTCGATTTTGAGGGAAAACATACTAACTTGCCAAAGTACTGTATCATTTCGACCAAGTGTTCATCAATTTTGGAATTTTTGCTCTCCGAGATGACTGATAAATTTTCTTTTGAATTATCGCGATTTTTAACGACCTCAGAAAAAAACCGGCTGTCGCGCATGAGAGTGACATTTTCGGCTTGGCCAACGGGCTTGCCCCCGCGCAAACGGGCTTTTTCGGGCTTGGGCTTGGATTTGGGTGGTGATCAAAGCCCAAGCCCGGCATATTGGCCTGCAAGCCTGTTTGCTCGCTTAGCCGAGAAACGGGCTTGGGCATATTTCTCGTCCCCCACGGCCTATTTAATCAATCTGAGTGTATACACTGTGTACAGTAAGTACATACTTCCAGGGCTTGCAATTTTTTCCCGATGTTTTGCTCACGGACATGCTGATATGCGGTCGCTGCTGGACACAACATCAGGCAACATTGTCAATTCACCCCAAAATTACTGGCCTATCGGGCCCAGTACACTCCGCCGGCGCCTATCCATTGACTGCTGCTCAAAATCCTCATGAAATCAGTTTCCTTCATTTCGCGGCCACGATTCTTTCCATGGTATACTACTGTGTCAGGTATGGAGAGTTTAAACCGTGTAAATCACCCAGCTATGCTAGCAACGAAATGGTAATGAACTTTAAACACCTAAATGAACTGGTACGAGTCGATACAGGAGCGTGTACTAGCGGTCCGTGAAGTATTAACAGTGGGTGGAGTGTGCAATGAGGTGCTAGAGGGTGGGTGGAGAGTAAAGTACGTGCATGTAGGTGTCTCGGCAAGTAATCATAGATGATGAGAGAGAGAATGGCGAGAAAGAAAATGAGATAAGGAAAGAAAGAAAGAGAGAGACGAGAGGCAGCACACCTAGAGCGTGTAGCGCAGAAAGTGGCCAGTGTCCCGAGCAAAGGTGAGGACAGGCTTGTGGTCAGATTTGACGCCAAGGAGGAGGCGGAAGGAGAGGTGAGCAGAGCTGACTGCGCTGAAACGGTGACAATGAGTATACTGATGTTTGCGAAGATAATCAGAAAGAAGCTAGACAGCAACTATCCAACCAAAAACACTACAACCAACACACACACAATTGAGTTCGGGTTGTCCTGCAGTTTACAGGGAAGATTGAACTTCTCAGGTTCATGTCTTGAAAATGCCAACTTGATAGAAGTCTTATTAGGACTAATATGAGCACAAAGTTGTCAAAGATTGACCAGGGATTATCTACTTCAACAGAAGTGATATGGGTTTTATGGGGTTTTATACTTCTAGACACCACAAAGGAGTTCTCGAAGACCTATAAGTCTCTCTAGACTTAGACAGGATTTCCGCTGTGCTCTGATGGAGACCACACTGGATCTAGACTTTGGATCGCGACTGAACTCACTGGAACAGATGCCAATGACCGGGTAATGCGACTGAACTCACTGGAACAGTGCCAACAGTAGACCTGAGGTAACAACCAAACAGGTGCCTTTCACACTAAGTGCCGCGACTCTCCACAGATACAGCTTAAGTCCTTTAAAGCTTTGATTTTCCCACAAGCCCACTTTATATATTGAACAGTAACAATAAAGATAGTTATATAAACATATCTCCATGCTAGGCTCAGACCAGCACCAACACTGTTACTTTGGTGGGAGATGCAGTACTGAATCGCGGGATCTGCTAGGCTTTATATATGATACAGGAATTGTAAATAGTAATGAGAAATGAGTCAAGACACAAGAGAGATTTGATGTACACAGAACTGCAGAGGTATGCTGCTGGTATTTTAATAGTCCTAGGCCAAGACGTGTCATCTAGATTTGACCATCTCGAACCCATACTAGGTATATTGGACCCTAACACGTATGCTAGTCAAACACGCACCCCAACTGCTGGCTGCGTGACCACGTAGGTTGCGGCATGATGTCTGGTTCTCTATTGGTCAATGCAACACTGCCGTCTGGCCAGTGCCTATCTGTCTCGCTCATTCCTTCAGTCTAAGTGTTCAGTCTAAGCATTGGTCCTTGATCCTGATGACTATCTTGTTATGTGTGATTGCCATCGCGACACGTCTTTCCGTGATCAACACTCATTGCGATCACTTCCCGACGATCTCCAATGTCTCAGCCTTCTCGGTCTTATGATTCTCAATCAAACTGCTGTTTGTGAACCAAGTTATAGTCGTCGTGACTAGACCCTGTCCAGAGTCTAGCAGGTATATGACTTTCCACGCCCAAGCTGTGGACTTCATGCATGTGTCTCAAGTTTAGGTGTTTTGACCTCCTCGATACAGTGTCTAGCTTTTAGTACAACCGACCCTTTGCAAAGTCAATTCAATACTATGAAGCCCACTGAGTCCCAGACACCGTATGCTGACCCCCAATGGTGTAATGATCAAACCATATTTCATCTAGAAGACAATAGTCCTCTTGCGTCATGAACACCTAGCCAGCAGCTCGGAGCTCACTCTGACTCTACTTATATATCACCAGATAGAGGCTCTAGTTGGCGACTAGAAGTGAAAAAATGCACAATTACACCAGCGCGGAGTTACAAGACATATCAGCGCAGATGAGAGGGAGCCGTTGCCAACAGTATCTGGGGCACATCAGGAGGAAATGAGAGACCGTCTCGGGGACGAGATGGAGAGGGCACTCAGGGGATGGGGCGAGGCAGAAGCGGTGGAGGTAGGCATTGAGGCCAATGTGGGCAGTTCTCATTTGCATCAGGACACTGCATTGCAGGCAGGACAGTCCCTTGTACATCCTCTCGATGGTTTTCCCCGGTGTCGTGATGTTGAAGAGGGAGAGGCACATATAGCGCGTGGATGACTTCCGCTCCTTGAACCAACGCGCGCAAAGGAGTTTTGCGCCTGCCACCACCACTGCCACTCGACTGAGAGGGAGGGGTTTGGAGAAGGAGGGGATAGGGATGGTGAGAGAGGAGGAAATGCCAAGGGCCGCCTCCTTTGTGCGTGTGTCTACCACCTCGTTGCTAGAGATGCCAACATGCGCTGGGACCAGGGGAGGCGGATCTTAAGCGCTGGACGGGCAGAACAAAGGTGACACAGGAGGGAGTGGAAGGTGGAGAGGAGGTGTTGACCTGGTTGGGGGCGGGGCACGCTGAGTGCAGTGATGGCTGGCAGGCAGTTGGTGAATACATTGACGTTGCTTAGCTGCAGCGTCGCCTTGATGATGTCAAGGGTGAGAATGGCGCCCACCACTTCCAACTCGAACATGGTGTGCTCCTCCTTGCTTCCCAAGTGCTTCATCTTCACCAGTCCCTCCCTCCCTCCATTCCACGCGACCGCCACTATACTGAAGCTGTAGTTCTGTGTGTTCTTGTGGGCTGAATGATGAGCAGTTGCACATGCCATCAAAATTTCCTAATTTCATGGTCCACACATTGAGTTTGACCAGAGTAAGAGAGAGCAATGAGAAATATGGGAACAAATCTACCGCATGAGCCCCAGGTATTGGGGATAAATGGGCAAAATTAAATTCCGAGTTCGATTCTGAGTTCCAATGGTGATGACCGCCACGGCAACGAAGATGAGCATTCTGAATGTACAAGGGATGAGAGGAATCATCACATGCACAACGGTAACTTGCACAGAGGAGATTACCATGCTGTAAAGCCTTGACCTAACTGGGTGATGCCCAAGCAGTGGCAAGCCCATCCAAGCCGAAGTTGAAGCAGCACAAGCCCAGTCACTTTCATTCAGAGGAGCAAGCCCATTGGTCAAGTCGTGCCAATAACCTGGGGGATGACTGAGTAGAACACTGTGAGGTCAGTACAAATGACAGAATTAGATGTTGCACTGCAACAATGGTGACCACCATCAATTCCTGCGACGGTGATGAGGAGTACAAAATAAACATACTGTGTGAGGCAGGGAACAATTACGAGGCATCAGAGGGGAGTTACAGGTGAATTTTCTATGGTGTAAACCCTTGGTATAATTGGGGGCTTGCCCAAGCTTGTCCAACCCAAGCCACACAAGCCCACCCAAGCTAATTCAAACTCTGCTAAGCGGAGCAAGCCCATTAGCCAAGCCCATTGGCTAACTCTGCTAGGACGCAAGAGACCGTGTGGCTTTGAAAACCAGAGTATCATGGGGTGAGCGTGAGGCTTGAAATAGCGAAAGTAGGATTTGAGAAGAGCACGAACATAGATGCTACATGAGTGCAGGCAGGGCTATCAAGGAACCGAGTACGAGCATCGAGTCGGGTACCAAAGGATGGTTGTTGAATGGTCAGCAAAATGAGACAGGTGGTGCACTTACCTTCGATGACCATCACCCAAGGAATCACTTGAATCTCAGATGGCTAAATTGAAGGAAAATGACATGAGCGTGAGATTTATTTGAATACTGTGAATTGAATATTGTGTGGTATGAGCGTGTAGGACGTGAGCCCACGTCGCTTTCAAATAGCCCAAATTGAGTTATATGACATAAGCATGTGGGATATGAGCCGGAGTAGAATTATGTGACATGAGCCCAAATCGAATTACATGACATGAGCACGTGGGACATGAGCCCGAGTGGAATTATGCGACATGAGCACTGGGACATGAGCCTGAATCGAGTTATGCAACATGAGCATGTGGGACACGAGCCTGAGTGGAATTATGGGACATGAGCATCGGGACATGAGCCCAAATCGAGTTTTGTGGCATGAGCGTCTGGGACATGAGCGCTGGGAGATGAGCTCAAATTGAGTTATGCAGCATGAATGTGTGGGACACGACTTGGAGCCCGAGTGGAATTATGTGACATGAGTGCTGGGACATGAGCCTGAATCGATTTATGCAACATGAGCCTGAGTGGAATTATGCAACATGAGCACTGGAACATGAGCCCAAGTGGAATTATGCAACATGAGCGCTGCAACATGAGCCCGACTTGAGTTATGCAACAGGAGTTCATGGGACATGAGCCCACCCGAATCAAAAGATTTATGCACATGGGACATGAGCCCGAATCGACTTGTGCAACATGAGCGTGGGGACATGAAGCCAAGGCTTTCAAATGGCCAGAATTATATATTGATGCGAAATGAGGGCAAGCACAGATGCTTTAAGGCAGGGTCAAGTGGGAAGGATTGGAGGGGGAGAGGACCCTTGCCAAGAGGAGTAACGGTAGGAATGGACTCACCTCAACACATTCTAGTAAGGCACAGGAGCAGGGGTGATAAATCTAAATCAAGGAGATTGTTGAATGCAAAATAGGGGTACACCGAGTGGTGCCTCTCGGAGGATTTGCAAAGAAGCGAAGGATGTGGAGAGCATGTGAAGATATGGTATAATAGCGCTTTTAGCACTTGAGTGTACAACGGCAGTGGTTGGCAGTAGAGAAATGGGATAAGAGTCCTGAATCCATCTTGAGGCTGTGGAAGGAGGGTCCAGTCGTCATCATGATGGTGGTCGGGAAAAGAAAGGCCCCACAAAGCAAGTGACTCATGGTATAGGTTGCTGATGCTCTCGAATTGCCCTTGGTCATACTTTTGTGGGAGTCTGTGTGAAAGCAAGTTCATGAGATAGTTCACAGAGACATGGCTCGAAGTGGGCACCCACTCGGATGTAGGTTGAGGGCGGTGCAGTGATATCGGATGCAGTTCTCTATCAGATGCATTCCCCATCCTTTCGTACCGTGTTCGCAAACTGTTGCCCAGGTTGATTAATGTGGCACCGTGCTCAGGGTTCAACGGCAATATTTGTGCAAGGGCTTTGCTATATAGGGAACATGTGTTGTCAATAGACTCGTAACCAGTCTGCTCCTGTGGTACATCTGAGTGCAAGCACTTTGCTGCAGGCAGACTGGTACAACTCGGAGCAAACACTTGGCGTGCGCGAGGAGTTTGAAAATTTATGATGGCCTCTGTTCTTGCCTCAATTCCACTTACAATGCTTCTGCAAAAAGGGATACATAAATCTAGAGCCTCCATCCATGAAATCTGTCTCTTCAGATTTTTGTTTGGCCTCATGAGGATTGTGCAGTGGGCCTTGCATTCTACTCGAGAATTGATCAGAAGTGCACAGCAACTTTGATGCCGTGATCGGCCCCACCCAAAATTTCAAACTCCCCACGTGCGTGAGGTGAGTTGTTTGTCCTGAGTTGTACCAGTCTGCCTGCAGTAAAGTGCTTGCACTAAGAAATGCCGCATAGCAGACTGGTTACGAGTCTACGTTGTTGAGGTCCTTGAGGTCCTCCTTGGTGTGAAATTGCTGCCATGAAGCACCTGCAAGATTGGTTAAAGCTATCCAGTGATTCAAATGTGATCCCAAGGTCAGGTTGAGGGATGCACAATGCAATTCCATGGTGCTGTCAATATCTGAATCATCGCCTCTCTCCCCGAATTGGGTTTGAAGGGCGATCACCAGGTTCATCAAGGGTTTGTTCCAGTCAGGGTGCCAACCGGGTCGCAAAACAAGGCATTCATGGTAGAGTTGTATTGCCCTGTCAAGATTCGCCACACTGCTGATAAGCGTGCAAATTGCCCACACGTGAAATTTATCAATTTTAGTGTTCTTGTTATACTTACCAAAGTACAACAAGTGCTTATTAGATATCTTGCCCATTAAGAGCCATAGTGAGGTCTGGGCTGTTGGCTAAGGGCGCGTCGAAGCAAGGAACATTGTAAAGACCTATTAAGTCACCAATACCACGAGGGTCAAGGGTGGACTTTCTCGAAAGTACAAGTCCAGCCATTTGATCGAATTGGGATGCGTATTGAGCGTCATAATCAAGGACATAATGCACATTATCTATTCAGACCATAAACACATCAAGGGATGCATCAGGGGAACGTTGGGAATTTTGTTTGCAGGAAACAGGCCTAGTGAGACATTCGGGCCGAACATCCTGAGATAGCCGACAAAGATTAGATACCGGGATTCTCCGTATCAACACTTTGACCACAGGACTTGTTGGGTGACAAAGAGGCATCATCAGGCAGAGATACAGGACAACCAAGTGGAGGTGGAACATCCCACAGTGGGAATACACAGACAGGTGGGACACCCACCCAAACCTGGACCCCCTAGGGGTAGTTAACTTCCATGAAATGTGTGCCCCAATGGGGTACTTATATAGGTAGCCTGAAGTGTGTTCTGTTCAGTGTTCTGGGTCTGTTTGCCGTGTTCTGTCTCTGTGCCGTGTTCTAACAATTGCCATGTTCTGATTCTGAGTCTGGTATATAATTCGTTCAAAGCAATCTAACCTCCATGGCTATCAGAGCAATGGTTCCAGTGGCTGACACAACGTGTACAGTGCCTCTAGATGTGCTAGCTTGCCCTCTCCTTCTGCTGCCCTTTTATACTACAGTTGTGGACAAACAAAGCCCGCAAGTGATCTGTAGCCCGATCTAGAATTATTTTGGCTCCAAATTTATGCACATCAGATCCGGATTCACTCAAAGAGCTCAAAAAACCACCTCCGAAGTTTTTCCCACGAGAAATGGCCGGCGGCCAATTTTTTGGCCCAGATCCAATTTTCAGATTTGTGATTTGAGGCGATTGGCGAACATCGGGTTTTTTGCACAGCCACATTACATAAATTACATCATGCATCAGCTACAACAGCCTCAATTGCTGCCAACGCCGTACTCGAGATTGTGCGGTGCTGCTTTTGTGGCCTCACTGCCCATTCTGCTGCCTTACCTGTAAGCCCTTTCCTATAAGCACTCATAAACCTCCATGATCTATTGATGAACCGCCGAATAACTTCAACTGGACAAGCATCCAGGTATTTCAATGCCAACTCCTTTGATGCGGCAAAGCTGGTCTTGGGATTTGCCTGTAGCGATACTTGCACCATCCCCAGTACTGTGTAAATTACTTCAATTCAAGCAAAGTATGGACATGTAGAAAATCACTTGCCATTTCAATGGGATTCAACTCACAGTGGAATTTGGGAAGAAAAATACATTCATGGCCTGCTTGAGTGATCACCTCCTCAAGCAGAGAGGGCTGGTTTAAAAAATCTTCTTGCTGGCTCAAGAGCCGGGCCATGCAACACCCAGTGTTTTCAATGGGGCAAACTGGGGAACATTTGGCTCTAAGCTTGGAAACATTGAATCCTCGTTCCACCAACACATCATGTAGCCCTTTGGCTTCTCCATTGCTAGTTGTCATCTTCTGAACTTTGCCTCTCTGTGCAGGCGATGGATTTGAGTCTGGAATAATGGTATCATGTTGTTTCCGTTGTTTCCCCCCATTTGATTTATTCATATCGAAGGCACGAAGTGCATCAGGAGCAAGTGAGGCATGTGCTGAGGACTGATCAAAAATGAAAAGCGCAGTCACCCCAGGGTGAATCTTGTTATGGATAGCAATTGCCCGTCTTATCTGTTTCATCAGCTGGTCTGTGTCCCACCAGTTATCTCCCTTGGAGCCTGGGTAAATAATTTCACGAGCATCATCAATGATATTTCCATTCTTATCCCGTTCAACCAATCGGCCAGTGCCTTCTGTGATGAAATCAGAGACATGGATCAGGCGACCTCGACTTTTCTTTTGTAGGACAGTCTGTCCTTCTGCAAGCCATGCAGACCGCATATAATCAAGAGCATGGAAACAACATTCATCATGGAAATAGGCAATAACTTTCTTGACTCCAGGTGGGAGTTGTGGTTCAACAGGTTCCAGCACTGTCACTGGTTTGCCTCCTGGTTCAGTGGCTGGCAGAACCTTAGCCTCATATTTTGTCATGCGGGCTTCAAATTCTGCCATCTTTGGCAAGAACACATCAGTGCGATACTTGACAACATCTTCCCGTTCATGGCCATCCATGTAGACACCTTTCTTAATCAGAGTTCTGCGATATCCAAGTCTTACAAGCCAGCGTCGAGCAGTACGCTCACTGATTGGTTTCTTAGGTGATATTCCTAAAGAGGCTAGAATTTCCGCATTCACTGCTTCACGGAATTTTGCTGGAGTTACAGAACCTGCTTTTTGTACCCTTAGCCAAGCAAGGCAGGCAGTTTGCACAGATTCATCATTAAGAAGTGACTTGGTGTTTGCCCTTCCGCCTCTTGTTTCCAAAGGAAGCTCTTCAAAAATCTGATAGTGTCGTACCAGTGCTCGGACACGACGTGCAAAATAGTGGCCTCCGCCTTCATGCCATTGACGTGCAATTTCAAGGCTGGCTTGGATGCGCTTCAACCCCTTGATGAGAAGAGTAGCAAAATTCCGGATGATGAGAAGTTGGTTGTACTGTGTGAGTGGCAGATTTTTTTTCTTCAAATGGGTCTTCACTTTTTCCCGAAGAGCATGCCAACTTTGCAGCTTCACTGTTTTCTCACCACTTTGGTCAGGTTGAGCCATGTGGGAGGAGGATCCAGATGCTGTAGGAGAGGAGCTTGACTGGTCTTCTCCTCCAACCATATCATCAATAATTATGTCCCAGTTGTTTGGGTCATCCTCCTCCATTTCCTCATCTGAGTTATCTACCACAATTAGTGGTGGACTTGAATGGCCACTGGAAACTGAAAGAACTGATGCTGATCGTGTCTGTGGGATGGTCTGACCAGGAGAAGGGGCTCGAGATTGAGGAGCTGTTGAGGCTGGAGTAAGACTAGAGTGTGACTCAAGACCAAGATTGAGACTGAGATCAGCCTCAACTTCAAGATCTGATTCTGGCAAAGTGCTAGGTTTGGGTGCTGACCCTTGAACCACAAAACCATCAAGTTTTCCCTGTTTTTGATTCATTGCTGCATATCTTCGTTGAGTTCGTGGTCTTTTGCTAGCTGTATCAGGGCCTTTCATATATTCCTTTGGACGGCCTGTCAACAGGGTAAATTTACAACTGGCTTTTAACTTGGATATAATTAATTCACCTCCAGGTACTCGTCTATCTGCTGCGCGTTGAGCCTCATAAGCATCCTTTGTTGGGATCCAGTCGTCGTCCTCGGCATCCAATCTATCCTCTTCCATTTGAGCAACCATCTCAAGTAAACGATTGTTGAATTCCTTCTCTGCAATTTCATCCCAGTCTGCTTCATTGTCATTGTCATCATGATCTGTGTCAACCTCAAGATACATAATGCTGTCCAGTTCCATATCGTCAGGAATTTGTGTGTCAGAATAGTCACCCAGAGTGTCAGTTGGACTGGGACTACGAGTAGGACTCTCCGGTGAAGATGCCAGCCTAGGTTGATTCTTCAGACCAGAGATGTTTCTCTTGGCACGTTTAGCAGGTCTTCCACGACGGGTGGCCATGAGAGTAGAGGACAAGATGGAGTGGGAACGATTGGAAGCTCAGTGTGGGTATAAGAATGGACAAAAGCAGGGGTATTGTCGGAAACATCACGGAAATCAACCTGGTGACAGACCATGTGATCAAGGAATGTTTATTATTTTGTGCAACAACCGCTCGATGAATCTTTTTAATTTTTTTAGAATCAAACTCGCCTTGAGAATCCGCGTCGATTCCATATTTTTTCATATTTTTCCCACGCTTTTTAGCCGGTGGCCAAATTTTTGACGGTTCATCAACAATAAATGGCACTTTCCGGCACAACGGCTCGACAGAATTACATGATTCATATACCGATGTGAAGCCCTCGATGAGATCTATCGATTGGCGTCTTCATCTCGGCCAAAAAAATCGATTTTTTTTTTGGCGGACTTTGTTTGTCCACAACTGTACTACCCTATGCTTTACATCACAATGATTACTGTACAATGTCTATTGGCCCATGGTATCCAAATCCCAATTCCTAGCTCCTGATTGGTTGTATCTTGTTGAGACATGTGATGATCGACAATGTCCATGTGGAGGATGACTCTTTAATTCGATCGCTGAATAATTGGATAGAAAGTGTCTTCTTTGTCTGTAGCCTCTAGTCCCGGGCCTGAATAGCCTTGAAGCCTGTCTCGGTAACCCAGACGTTCGGTGTGATCCGTGATGATCAGTGATGTGTGCACCGGATCAGAAAAAAACAAGCGCAGAGATCACACCTGAACGTCTGGGGCATTTCGTATAGTGTTACCCCCCATCGAGTCACGGTCCAGAAGTCACGCTTGACTCGATATCGTGCAGACTGAAGAGCGAGGGACCTTGCATGTCAGGATAAAGATGCAAACATACATTCCAAATGTATCTGAATGAATTCCAATTTTTTCACGAGTGCTGGGAGGTCGAGAGCAGACGCAGGAGAGCAAAAGTCATGTATTTTTGAGTGGCCCTGGGTGAGCCCAAAACACGATAGAAAAAATGGGGGAAAGCTCTGAGGCCTTCTATAACAGAGCTACTATCAGTATTACCCACCCCCGTGCCCAACAGAGGGAGGGAGGGAGGGGGAATAGGGGGATGTGACTCGATGGGGGGTCTTACTATACGAAATGCCCCAGACGTTCAGGTGTGATCTCTGCGTTTGTTTTTCTGATCCGGTGCACAGATCAATGATCATCACGGATCACACCGAACGTCTGGGTTACCGAGACAGCCTTGAAGCCTCTGTACAACTCTTCTACGTTTCGAATGATACCCAATAGTCCTTGGTTTGGTTTGGTGGTTGTACCACAATAATCCAATATGTCTTGTTTATCCTCGTGGCTAAATGGCTGGATCATGTCCTACTGTTCAAGTAATCCCCAGACTCGGTCTGGACCCAATGCGTGATCAAACGTGTCCCCAGCTTTGGGTACAACAGGTCTAAATAGTCTCGTCGTGAATAATTGGGTTCTTCCCACTGTTGCCTGCCAGCAATTGGTATCTCGCCTTCATAACCTCTTTGGTATGCTGTTTGTGTCCTATCAAGCAGCCTTAGGCCTTGTATGTCCTAGTTTCTCTGCCACCATCATCAAGTTTCCTTAGTTAACTAAGAGATCTGGTGGCCCCATTTGTGAAGGTACCAGTAGAAGTCCTCATTAACCTCGTAGCTTGTGCTAATAGACTGGACCACTCAGTCAGAGTGCCCTGATGGTCCCTCAGTGTGTGTTGACACGCTGAATCATGCAAAATCGCAAAATTCATGTGTACTTGATTTCACGGCTTATCACCGATAGACAACAAACTTTGCAGATGGCCATCGTTGACAGAGTCAAGGTGTGTCGCCTTGAGGAGGCAAATGACTGCCTGCTGGATGCTTTCAGCTTTACCACTGAAGCTAAACTCTCTCTGGAGAATTCAGGAAAGGAGAACGAGACAGGTACACAATTGTGGATGTGTGGGGAGGCAAGCCAATGTGGCAAGATGCAGAAAAAATATTCCTGTACAGAGTTCATTCACGTCACAAGCTGCCTTGAAATCTCTGAAGATGTCGTCTGTGAGCTCAGACACAGGTTCAGTATCCTGTTGCAGGGCTATCAGTCATTTTGTTGCCATAAAATGGATGAGGCGACTCAACACATCAACATGTTCTCTTCTGGCTGAGCCTTCTCCCTGGGACCCCCTGCAGAGAAGCGCGGCCTTGCACGATTTAGTAGATAAGAAAGCATGCTAGTCAGTCGAAGGGCTGTAATCTCGGCTACATATGTTACATCTGAGGCAGATCAAATGATGAAAAAGATGGTGTATCTCGATGAGTCACACCCATCAGTCACCTAGGTCACAAATCGTGCCTACGATGGTTTTGACCGTTAGGGCTGAAGATGGGTCCATATAGGAATCAGGATCACATTTTGAGTGGTCACTCCTTCCCATATATATATATTTTTGCTGGAAATTGCCCAGGAAACATGTCCACAAAGTTAAAGAACTCAACATTCTAGGCACTTCCTTGAAACATTTTATTTCTGTCCCAAATTTCGTCTGATATGCCATGAAGCATTTTAGATACATATTAGGACAGGTACGGCCCATGCTTGATACTTCATAACAAATTCTATCCCTTCAGATTCACTCAATTCTGCACATTGAGGTGCGGAAAAGACAGGCAATCGGGGCTCATCTATGGCTGAAGTTCCGCATGTATTAGCACCACAATGCTATGGTGGTCAGTTACTATGGCGGTCTGTGTGCACTTTTAATAATCCTGCATAAATACATGTGTTTCCTGGTTATTTTCAATAATCCTGCACAAATGTGTGCATCTCCTGGATATTTTACATGGTGAAAATACATTTTCTTTGATAAACAATGGTCCTGGCATTTACCTCAGCCCCCGTTACTTTTTCACGGGTACTTTTGTTTCCTTATGGCTCGGAGGTCATTCCTGTTTAGGAAAGGGAGTCAGTTTCAATTCTGTTGCCATTCCCCAGAGTCTTGGAGGAGTTCATGGGTGCCTAATCGTTGACTTTCACTGAAGAGATAGTACTGGCCTTGTTCTGGGCTCACACTGGGATGGACTTGGCCTCATCTGACCAGATAATGGTGTAATTTCACCGAATTTCACTGCATTGGGCTGATTAGGAGACAAAATGGGGGTAGGATTATCCTAATAACAGCTTCATGGATATAGAATTGAAGCCCTGAACCCAATTTCTGATAGCAGTCCTCTGGGGCACAAGACAAGGGCCAAAAAGTTGCTGACTTTTCGCCCCAGTCACGTGCGCCAAATAAGGCAACTCACGTGTCTTGTTTGCTCCAAGGGCCCCTAAAACGGTCATGAACCATTCGCCCACGCGTCGTCCGTCGAGATGAGCCATTGTTCTTAGGTGGCACGATTAAAATGTGTTTCTGCAAGGGCAGACCAAGCAGCTCTGATTTTGCCCCGCTTTTTTCGACTCGAATTTACATTTTATTGTGGTTTCTGTGGGTAGCTACTGGGGTAAATGGCGGGGTACATGGCTGGATAATACATAGGTTGATAATATGGGTAGTATTGGGCTGCAGGAGTAACCCGTTGACGTGCTCTGTGAAAAGCTTGAAGATTTTTGACCATGCCATCATTGGAACGTGTCGGGTCGACATCCATCAGGGAAAATCCGACTGTCTATAACGACCGACATAGCAACTATAGCACTTATGGTCCTGTCGACAACCCCCCTTTATATAGTTCACTGTACCTCACTGCCAAATATCTATAGCACTCCATAGATGCTCACCTAAGATCTGTAGCACTATATCATGCGACATAATGTCGTACTTTCGGAGCCCTCGTACCCATAGCACTGCACATCGTTGAGGCAAAAATGGGTATGATTGGGCAGTATGCAAGTGGTACATCTAATGAGAGTAAAATACGATAACTATTGTCTATCTGGTACAAGATGTAACATGCACAACGCAGAATGGGGGCGGAGACATACATTATCACCCCGAAATAAATACCGCCGCAGCCAGTCGAGGATGACGGTTACAGAGCCAGGAAGGCAAGATTAACACGTTGAGGGAACGTTCAGCACAACGTGCACGCAGAGGGCGATGCTGTTGGGGGGTGGCGGGGGGTTGCGTCAACATTTGGGGCGAGCGGTCACAAGGAGGAGGGAGGTCTCTACCCAGGACAACGTCGGCATGGACTGCGCCGAATGGAAACTGAGAGAGAGCATGAGTAATCAAGTTAGAAAAAGTACCCAGGTGGCGCACCTCGTCCTATTCAATCGGGATGTAGTTATCGTCCAGTGGTCATCTTGATGTGTCTGGTCGGTCTCCTCTTGAGGTTTTGAGATACCCGAGTCGGTGCTTGAGCGAAAAGCTTGAGCACTTGAGTACTTGAATGTCTGAGGGGAGGTCTTGAACACTGGAGATTGGATGCTTGAACACTTGACGAAGAAGGGCACCAAATCCAATCCTTGGTTATGCGACCGATCCTGTGGTTCTGAGGCCTTAAGGTTTGAAGCTTGGAGGCTGAGTTCAATGAGAAAGGCCTCAGAGATCATGGGTGGCAGACAGGGCACAGAAAGACGACAAAGTTGAGCGATGGTGGGGGGAAAAGGAAGAAACGCGGTCGACGTGGCATCAATATCAACCAGCATCCATCGATCACGCGATTTGATGGTTCGGGCCGCTCGGCAATCGACTTATCAAAAATTTCACGTTCGACCGTTTCTCTGGCATCTACGCAGTTTCGGTGTTCCTTGTTACTTGGCCCACTTATTCCCACCTTTTAATTTTATCAGCATCAAACACTGGCGGAGGGAATTAATGATTTGAATAAGTTGAACAACTTGACCAAGTCGGCCGCTGAGTTTGCACTGAGTAAGGTGACTTGCTTCGAAGAATTGAAGGTAGGATGCATTGCCAACTTCCTTACAGACGATTCAAGAAGTGGTTCATTGTTCCCAAGTCGAACGGCATGGTAAAATCAGGTCAATCAATTCAACTTTAGGCAGGTCTCTCGAAGGCGGCCTGATCAACATCGCTGCAGTAGGCAAGGTAAGAAGCCATGTAGCATGCTGTAGATATCCTGCAAGCTAGTGTAGCACTATGGATCACTGGTGCAGCAATATGTAGACTACAAATACTCTGTAGCTGTGATAGCTTGGCGTGGAAATCTTTGTAGTGCTATCTAATCAACCGGCGTGCTACGGCCCGGGGAGTTTTTCCTGATGTCGTATTTGATGCAGAGGGCGCGGAGCTGCTTGTTATTGAGCCGTGCAAGCGCATCATTGTCCATAAGGTCAAACATCTCAGCATCGAACGATGGTGGGGGTGGAGGGGGTGGTTTACTACTGGAGGGAATGGGAGGGGTTGTGGAGGAATATTCAGGCGAGATCGGTAATGAGAAGCAGTGGTGTCAGAGGGAGCCTGGTCCATTGGGGATGCGGAGGAACCATCGCTCTCGTCCAGACATGCAAACGGTGGTGGGCTTCTTGCATCTGATTTGGCCCTCTTACCAGACTGTTCGTTGCCACCGTATGGATCAAGATGTTTTCGCTT
This sequence comes from Mycena maculata, assembly GCA_029448575.1. Lineage (NCBI taxonomy): Eukaryota > Fungi > Basidiomycota > Agaricomycetes > Agaricales > Mycenaceae > Mycena > Mycena maculata. The sequence goes on along the minus strand of JARJLG010000081.1, from coordinate 176,948 downwards.
CTTGCTCTTGACATCAACGTCAATGACGGAGTGAGTAGATGTACTCTGGCGCATCATGGACTCGGGCAATCGACCCCTTCTGAAATGCAGATCACGTGTATTTACGCTCACGTGTATTTTGATATCAAAACAATTTCTGAGGTCTCTTACGCGTGTATTTCTCCTGCCCATAGATCCACAGCCCCAATATTCCATATTTTCGTGCATTTCGCTTACAGAAGCAATCCCAAACACCCCACGACTCACCCATACTCCCCGTCAATTTTATTATGGTTTCAAATGGTATGCCACCAGTGCCACCACCTGCTTATCTTGACCAAAATTGTACTGTTAGATGCCGGGGCTGACCCCGTCGTTAAATGCGACCGCTGCGAATACACAGGCCCGCAGTCAACATTCCCACAAAAGAAGAATCTTGCCTACAATAAAAGCTGTTTCGAATGCAAAAAGAAACAAGCCGAGTACCGTGCCACAAAGCAGTCCGCAAGGAACGACGCCGACGACGGTGGAGAAACGACTGGAAGAGCACGACGTGCTCCTCCAGTTCAGCCCATTCAAGGCTACACCACCCTCGAATGGCCCGAATACGCAGCTCTTCTTGAGGCACACAAAAATGATGCCTTCGAACTAGAAACTTTTGTGGCAACCACGGGCGAAAGTGCCACGGCGACATTTGGCGAGCTCAAATCTGGAAAGGATCTCTCCGGTAAGATAGCGCAGCTGCTCTGGAATATTACGGGGTACCGCTTCATGTATGTAACATTAATTCGGCATGAAGTAAGTTTCGTTACTGATGCACCACCGCAGTTACAAGTTGTCGAAAAAGAGCTCGTCTTCCGATTCCGTGGTCTCGTACTCGTATTACTGCGCACAGAATGAGGCGGAAGTCAAAAAATCCCAAATCAACGAGGACCTACGGAAGCAACGTGCACGGATGAAGATGTGTCGATTTCCGTGCAGGGGAACCCTGCAGATCACTGTCGACGATAATAACCTCGAGCTTCCAGTGCGATTGAAGCTCAAGCACCATCTGTCGCACCTTCATTATGTCGATATTTCCATCAGCAAGGATATCAAGGACTTTGTAGAGGACCACAAACACGATTCCGCAGCGAATGTAAGCCGATTAGGTTCATGTTTCTGGTTTCACGATGCTGATCAAATGTTTTCAAGATCTGGACACGTGTTTTAGCCCAGAATCCGACCACAGAAGTGACTCAGAAGCAGATATATGCACTTTGGAGCGAGCTAAATGAAGGCGCGTGGCGACTGGATGATGACCAAGTCAAGTCTGCGCAAATGATCTTGGAGAAATTGGAGGGTGTTGAAGTCGAGATCATACCTATCCGGACCGAGGCAGGCATCCATGCAATCGCCTTCGCCTTCAAGGAGATCCTCGACGATTGGGCGAAGATGACTGAAGAATTAGCGATGGACTCAACCTGTATGTCTCGTCTTCAGATTCTATTGCACCCGCTAAAACACGACATCAATAGGGAGAACGAACGCGGCTCAATACGAACTCTATGGGTTTGTTGCCGAGGCAAAGGGCCAGGCCATGCCGTTTGCTTTTCTGTTTACTGTCTCGAGCGGAGATGCCGCCGAAGGCGCGAAGACACGTATGCTCTGCGACGTCCTCAAATTCATGAACATGCGTTGCCCAAACATCATGTTCACCTTGTCTGATAAGGAGCCTGCGGAGATTAACGCGTGCAGGACCGAAATCACCAAAGCCAAGCATCAACTGTGTTACTGGCATGCAATCACTTACATCGAAGAACGGCTCGCAGAGAACAAGCCACCAGCCGCATATGACCCTCGAAAAGCACACAGGATCTTCGATTTCATTGACCCAACATGGGCCCCGGGGGTTATTGCTGTGTATGCCGATGAAGACGAGGAGGGGGAGGGCGTGCTCGAGGAGGGGGATGAAATATCTGCAACGCAAATGCCGGTAAGCAATCCTGAACGCATCGGATTACAGTACACATCAATAATTGAATTACCTCGGTGGCAGAAACCCTCTCAAACGTGTGTACCTCCCGTATTCATCATCAAACGCGGAGATGTTCGCATTCCTGTGTGGCCCAACCCTCCGAAAATCACGAAGAAATCGCTCCCGGACTTTTGTCCCAAAGACTTCCGCTCAGAAATCGTTGAAATGTTTCGTTCGCACCTTCACCAACACCCGAGGATTCCCCAGAGCAACTCGGAAGAGCCATACGTCGCGGCCGAATTAATTCATCATCGAGCTGTCAAGCAGATGTATGAGTTTTGTTACGCCAATGGCCTTTCACAAGTCTGGGCATACATGTGGAATCGCTGGTACACTCCAACGCAATGGCCACTCTGGGCGAGAGCTTCTTGTGACGCAATTCCGCGGCTGAAAACCACAATGATTGTCGAGAGCTTGTGGAGGCATGTGAAGCATCGAGATCTTGCACAGTTCAATCGCCCCCGGCTCGACCTGGTCGTGAATATCGTTTTCAAAAGCCTCTTACCTCGAGTGAAGCGCACACTCGACTACGTACGCGGAGTCCGTCGTCTTGGCCGGCCGCAAGCACTGGCTGGATGGCAGACGGATGCCAGAGTCGAATGGGTCGAAAAAAGTCGTTCGGATGAGCATCGGCGTGTCGCGAAGGAGCTCCAGCTTCTCAAGAGCGCCCCTAATACGAAGGGCTGAGCAGAGCAACTCCAGCTGCTCGCCGAGGAGGAGGACCGCGAGCCGGGCACCTACGCCACGGATATCGAAAATTGGGTTTGCCCATGCGAATATTACTTCAAGAGCAGGTTCCTAATGTGCAAACACCTTATCCGCGAAGCAAACAGGCTCCTTGACAACAAGCCACTCAACGATTTGCGATTTTTCCTTGATTTGAGCCGAAACCATTTCCCTCCATATTACTCTATCCCCGGCATTCATACATCGGCTCAGCCTGATGACGAAGATCACCCACAGCCCAAGGAGGTCCTTGTTCTGGGGATCCGCGGCGGTGCAGCACTAATTTGCGAAGAACGGCCAGCACTTGCGGCGCGCGAGCCTCCGACCTCGGTTGATGGTGACAACAATCAGTCTCCGACAGGAGTGGAAGAAACGACTTCGAGCGAGAACAGATCACACGATGGCACAGAAGCAGTGCCGATGGATGGTACTCCAGCAGAGGACGAGGATATGGATGAAGAGGAACAGAGTGACCGTGATGTGCGCGTAAGTTCCGAAGCGTTTGACATCTTACGTCCAGATTTCTGATCGTTTTTCGCAGGTTACGTTCTCCGAGGCGCGTATACTCCACTTAAAACGCTGCTGGGACGACATCATCAGGAAAAACTCCCCGGGCCGTAGCACGCCGGTTGATTAGATAGCACTACAAAGATTTCCACGCCAAGCTATCACAGCTACAGAGTATTTGTAGCCTACATATTGCTGCACCAGTGATCCATAGTGCTACACTAGCTTGCAGGATATCTACAGCATGCTACATGGCTTCTTACCTTGCCTACTGCAGCGATGTTGATCAGGCCGCCTTCGAGAGACCTGCCTAAAGTTGAATTGATTGACCTGATTTTACCATGCCATTCGACTTGGGAACAATGAACCACTTCTTGAATCGTCTGTAAGGAAGTTGGCAATGCATCCTACCTTCAATTCTTCGAAGCAAGTCACCTTACTCAGTGCAAACTCAGCGGCCGACTTGGTCAAGTTGTTCAACTTATTCAAATCATTAATTCCCTCCGCCAGTGTTTGATGCTGATAAAATTAAAAGGTGGGAATAAGTGGGCCAAGTAACAAGGAACACCGAAACTGCGTAGATGCCAGAGAAACGGTCGAACGTGAAATTTTTGATAAGTCGATTGCCGAGCGGCCCGAACCATCAAATCGCGTGATCGATGGATGCTGGTTGATATTGATGCCACGTCGACCGCGTTTCTTCCTTTTCCCCCCACCATCGCTCAACTTTGTCGTCTTTCTGTGCCCTGTCTGCCACCCATGATCTCTGAGGCCTTTCTCATTGAACTCAGCCTCCAAGCTTCAAACCTTAAGGCCTCAGAACCACAGGATCGGTCGCATAACCAAGGATTGGATTTGGTGCCCTTCTTCGTCAAGTGTTCAAGCATCCAATCTCCAGTGTTCAAGACCTCCCCTCAGACATTCAAGTACTCAAGTGCTCAAGCTTTTCGCTCAAGCACCGACTCGGGTATCTCAAAACCTCAAGAGGAGACCGACCAGACACATCAAGATGACCACTGGACGATAACTACATCCCGATTGAATAGGACGAGGTGCGCCACCTGGGTACTTTTTCTAACTTGATTACTCATGCTCTCTCTCAGTTTCCATTCGGCGCAGTCCATGCCGACGTTGTCCTGGGTAGAGACCTCCCTCCTCCTTGTGACCGCTCGCCCCAAATGTTGACGCAACCCCCCGCCACCCCCCAACAGCATCGCCCTCTGCGTGCACGTTGTGCTGAACGTTCCCTCAACGTGTTAATCTTGCCTTCCTGGCTCTGTAACCGTCATCCTCGACTGGCTGCGGCGGTATTTATTTCGGGGTGATAATGTATGTCTCCGCCCCCATTCTGCGTTGTGCATGTTACATCTTGTACCAGATAGACAATAGTTATCGTATTTTACTCTCATTAGATGTACCACTTGCATACTGCCCAATCATACCCATTTTTGCCTCAACGATGTGCAGTGCTATGGGTACGAGGGCTCCGAAAGTACGACATTATGTCGCATGATATAGTGCTACAGATCTTAGGTGAGCATCTATGGAGTGCTATAGATATTTGGCAGTGAGGTACAGTGAACTATATAAAGGGGGGTTGTCGACAGGACTATAAGTGCTATAGTTGCTATGTCGGTCGTTATAGACAGTCGGATTTTCCCTGATGATGATGGAGGTGATAGAGAATCCACGTGGAGTCCACCCCAAAATGGCTGAAGCTTTGGAAGGTACCTTTGGAAAGGTTGAAAGAATTGGCAGGGACATTGGGAGAGACAAGCGGAGGAGAAAAAATCCGCATACATGGAAGGACAATAACTCCAATACAATGTTTCTAGACTAATTCGAATAAAAGACGTGTTGAGGCGCGTTCTTACACGTGAAAGACACGGGGTTTGAAATCACGTGCTCTGTGTTTTAGAAGGGGTCTATTGCACTTAATCGCATCACGACATGAGTTTCATTCCACGACAGTTGCCTTGGTCCTATCTTCATCTTCTGGCAAGATAAAACAGAGGTGGGTGGTGTAAGGTCGACTGCCAAAATGTCCAGGGTGTGTGAAGCAACTGCAATGGCATCCCAGACCTTATCCGTAAGCTGAGATGGCGGACGGATGCGGCAAGAAACTGCCAGAGACTCCAGTCGCTGAGCAAGATCAGTGATGCTCTGCGCATCCAATCGAGTCTGTGTTACTTCCGCGGCCTCGGGTGTCTCCAGGTCAGCGGAATCATCGTTGTTGTCGTTTTTATCATCAGAATAAGGAGAAATTTCCAGGCAAGAAACCGGAATGGTGATGCGGTCCTCGGGGAAATGATGTTGGACGGCACAAATGTGCTTGCAGAACCGAATAAGGGGAAAGGAAAGGCAGGTACAGTCGTATGCATCAAGGACTACCTCATAGAAAATTTCGGGGTCCGTCTGTGAGCGCATGATGTATTTGCCACTCTCCGAGTTGTACTGAATGTCTGCCTTTGAAATTGTGGTTGCGTGCTCGGTGACAGCTTTCCGGTGCTTCAATCCCAGATCTGGGCCCTCAAATCCCATGGCCTGCCGGTGATGCCTCGCGATGAAATGGGGAACTGCGAGGTCGTAGAGAGCGTGAATGAGATGATCCAGACACCGGTTACGCTTCCCCTCGAGAAAATCCCCTTTGAGCAGGTGGTGCCAAGCTTTGACGAGCATGTTCGTGTCACCGAGCTCGAAAATCGAGCGATTTGCGCGAAACACGGCCGACCAGAGCTTCACCTCCTTCATCCAGTATGTCTCAAGGTATGTCACAACGTTCTCGGGAGCCATGGCTTTGATTTCGACCCAATACGCATCGAATTCAGCCTGATCTGTGATGTGTATCCACTTCTTGAGCTTCTCCCAAAGGCCCAGATGGTGCTGAGTTACGAAATGTTGCTGCCCCGAATGCAGTACATGCCACCAACATAACAGAAGCCGCAATGTGGGGAAGCAGCGCCGGATAGAATTTAATTGCGCATAATCAAAGTCCGACATAAATATGCTTGGAAAGATGGATGGATTTTCGTGAAGGATACTGGCAAGGAGGAAGTCAATTGTAGGTTCTTTTCCGTTCGACGAGATCATCCAAACTGCTGGCATCCCTATAGGATATCAGAAACATTGAAGCTGTGTTTATAGAGCAAGACTAACCGTGGCCCCAGTTGTCCCGGACGAGCAGCGTAAGAGTTACTCCGGAGTCAGGTTTGGGGCTGGGTTTGGGTTTGATGCCCTTACGTGACATAGTAAACAAGATGACCTAAAGATGTAAAATGCATTCTGGCTCCCTCAGTTGTGGTCCAGTCATCCTCAAAAGTGGTGGAAATTGAACCGAAATGTGTCCAGTCGTGGAATATGTAACAAGTTTCGAGAGAAACGGACAGATAATGAGTTAGACTCTGTGCCGAGCACATCAAACCACTAAGTTTCGCTGCACTGCGGCTTGTATAGAGTAATTGTTCATGGGACCTGAGATATAAACTTAGGGGGGATATAGAACCATCATGCACAAAGATTTCAGGGGAAAATCAGGGCAGAACGGCCGCAGAACAAGTACATCAAGGTAAGGCCGACAATTGAAACTCTGCTCGAGACAGTGGAATATCTGTGCATCCTGTCCCGCCTCGATATTGACGGGTGTTTTTTGTGTTCCTTAACAAAGATTGCAATTATTCCTTCCAGCTCCTATGATAAAATCTTCAGTGAAACAAATTTGTAGTCACATCGGTGCGGTTTCTCCCCTCGGGGCAGAATTTCGGTCAATATCCACTGGGTTTCTGTCAGAATTTTTTTATATCTTAGACTCAAGCAGTTGTCAGTCGAGTTTATGTCACATCCGAAGACCATTGAACAAGAGATGAGCGAATCCGAACACATTTTGAGGTTCCACATCATGTTGAAGTGCGGCCATCAATCATTCGGCACTCATCACGTAAGGGCATCAAACCCAAACCCAGCCCCAAACCCAACCTCAAACCCGACTCCGGAGTAACTCTAAAAAGAGTCATGTTCTCGTAATGAGTGGTGTTGTGGGTGCCGTCGATACCAGCGAAGCGGGAGCCATATTTCTCCCAGCACCCCCGCTGGTACTTGGTCTGGATGATGAGAACGAAGCTGTCGCACTCGAGGTCCGACCCTGGTGGCGGCCCCTCATCACTCCGCTTCAGAAAGATGAAATGTCCCTCATCACGCAGCTTCTGAACCCATTCGAGAACAGATTCCCCGTCACTGGAAGCGAGGCGAATTGTCTCTTCTTCAATCATCTTCTGGATACAACGTACATCTGCTCAGGTAGCAAAATGCCGCCGGTCAGCCCGCCCCGAACGAAGATCTTTGAGCTTGCTTTCATGGTACATGTTCTTCGTGATCTGGTCGAGCTGGGAGGGAACTCTAATTAGCACGAGAAGATGTTGAGGGAATACATGACATACCACTTTCTTGGGGTCCATACCCTGCCACAGGAGTTTCTCAATCTCTTGGTGGGTCTCAGTGTCGAGGCACATGTACTTCAGGTTGTCAGCCCCAAGGGGATGTGAATGCAGTGGTCTATAAAACCCCAAGACCTCGGAGGTCCCAGGATAAGTCTTGACCGTCAAGCGACAGGGACATTTCGTCCATTTGGTGGGTACTTTGCAGGTCCAGCTATGTTTGGGCTGGTACGATGACTTGCACCACTACCTTGCCTCACGCAGGTATACACGGTCAGGCTTTTCCATGCTGTAATGCCTGAGTGATGAGGTGCACTGTCCTTCTTGAAGAATTTGATTGATTTGTTGCGCTGCTCGGCCTTCATCCAGGCACGCATCGCCTCCCAGGATTCCCAACAAAGCTTATAATTATGCTCAAGATCATATTGAAAACTTCCGATGGGGGCATCATCTGGCGGTGGGGTGGCATGGCCAGAATTGTAGTCTGGTATGGTAAAGGAAGGCTCTGGATCAAATTGGGGTCCAAACGACGTGTTGAACGCATCCGGCAGAGTCGTGTCATTGAGGGGCGCACCAAAATTCAGGATTCGCAAGGAAAATGAAGCCATGGGCAGGGAGGATGATGGCGGAAGGGTGAAAGGGATTCAGTGAAGCGTTGACTGACCATATTGGGAGGATAATGGGCCCCAATTGAGCCGTGAACCATGTTCGAGCCGCTCGATTCTGGCTTCCGCTTTAGGTGTTGGAGCAAACAAGACACGTGAGTTGCCTTATTTGGCGCACATGACTGGGGCGAAAAGTCAAAAACTGGGCCGAAAGCACCTTTGTTTGGTCTTGCTTGGTGACCTGGAGCGACGCAACTGGTCATGTGATCTCTGATTCTATCGTCCCCAAAACAACCCCGAAAACTTTTTTGTATTGACTTAAGCTCAAAAATATCCAGGGTTGAGAGTCTTCTCCCAGGCGGATCCAGTAATATTTTGTTGTTGCCCCAAACACTGAAAATTACCAGAAAACACATGTATTTATGCAGGATTATTAAAAGTGCACACGGACCGCCATAAGTTACCAACTTTATTATTCCTGTACAAATACGCTGAAAGGGTTGCTCAGGTTCAACGGTCTAAATATGCAACTGCCAAAATCCCCCCTATCGAACGACTGAGTTACACCTAACTCACAAAGTGAGATTAAGCACGACTAAACCGACAATAGACAGACTCCAACACCAACACACTCCCTTAATGACCTTGATACACTGACGAGATTCAGGTCTTTTTGGACACAAGTATAGGTCCAAGGAAACCACGAGTAAACGTATTTGTCACGAAAGTATTCAATTCCCGTTCCCACAAGGGTGGCTAAGTCTCAACTAGTTTCTTGAAGTGGTGTTCAAGACACAACCTGAATTTATCGGTTGGTTCCCAACGTGGATTTAAGTTTCCCAACTATGCAGATATAACGGCTCTAGACTGGTTTGTTTTTGGTGGACTATTAATCCGGTGGGCTGTTTAGACCCGGTTGTTTGGCTCGCGCCTTATTCCACTGACTTGGCTCGCGCCTCAAACTTGCTTGGCTCGCGCCCCGTAACTATGGCTCACGCCTCAAAACACACACAATGGCTCACGCCTCGGACTTGGTATGGCTCACGCCCCGTAACTGACACTTATAAATCCCACTGATGCTATTCCAAAACCGAACTTAAATTCTGAGACTAATTGACAGCCAAAGATTCAAGCCTAAACTTCAACTCTGTACGCAAGGGCTGTATTGCTCCTCACTTTCTGGGGTCTGGTTCAGTGCCGTCCTCCCTAGTTCTGCCCTCCTTATATACTGTACAAAAACTATTACATGTGCGTGATTACTAGGCTTCGGGTATTCTACTTAATTAATTAGCCTGAAATCGGTATCAGTGGAGCGCGTTCTGGCGTTCCTATTCGCTACTTGAGCCCTCCTATATGTTTGTCTAATGACTCCCGTCGATCAGGGGATTATATGTGTAATTAGTCCCCTGAATAGGATAATTGACTCATATCTTCCTCTGTGGTAGATGCCTCAACTTCTAGTATCGTTGACTGGATTGTATCGTTTAATACCTTTCCAATGATACCCCAGATGCCCTTAATCGGTATCCAGAAACACGCAGTACAAGCTTAATCCGGCCTGCGGCTTATCGGGTGATCGCGCTGTCGCGGATCCGGTGTATAGGAGTAATAATTGTAGGTCCAGGCCTTGATCAGGTGACCCATCGCGTCGCGTCGGGTAAGCCAAAGTCGTGTAAACAACTAGGTGTTTCCCTCCCGAATAAGGTTCCCAGCGTGCCAATAAATGCCAGAGGTGGATAATATGATTCTCCCTTTGATAGTGAGCATTGCTTTTGCCTTCCCCCGTATAGAGGGTGTTTCAGGACTTTGATGTATGGGCTTTAAGCCTTAATCCGGATTCAACCCCCAAGTGTCCCAAGGGTGAAGTTTCCAGGAATAAGCTGTTATTGCCAGTTTAAGATGATAATGCAATATGGCTCTGGGTTGCACGTTTGGAGCTCACGCCAACGTCTGGATGAGCGCTGAATGTCATGCATTCGTAAAATTTGAGGTTTTGCAAATTTCGCGGCTTATCAACGCGTGTTTCCAGGTAATTTTGATGGCAGAGTTACATACTGTCAACTTAGCGAAAAATCTTCTGGCACCTTACTGAAGAATAACACAGCATCAACACTTTATCATGCAGGAAGCTAACATCCTGGAGCCCCATATTAAAGTTCGAGTGGCCTGAGAACATTTTCCGCTGAAATACATCTTCACGTCCCCGGAATATTGTTTTTGAGTTCCTGAATATATACTTTTGGTCCTGGATATTTTCTTTGACTCCCTGGAAATACTTTTTTCACCTGAAAATATTTTTAATGCCTGGAAACATTCTTTGTCTCTGAGCGAAACATATTTTCCTCTGGAAAAGAATATTCTGTGGCTGTGCTAACCCTAAAATAATCACCGCTCTCAGAGCTGGCACAGAGTCAGCGGGACGAAGGTTGTTTGAACTCACAGTGAAATTCACACAGCAATTTGAGTTGGATCCAAAGGCATTGAGAGCTGAGGAATCAGGGAAACACCAATTAGAGAAGCTAAGGGATGCAGGTAATAGAGTCTGCAGCGTAATGAAGATGCTGGATTGCAAATGAAATGTGTGGGTGGTGGAGACATTAGGTTGCAACTGGATGCTGTGTGTCCTCGGTCTGCATTGGAACAATCCCAATGATTTCAAGCCGTGGAGGAGGGGTAAAATCTCCACAACAGATTGCTCAATCATTGTCTATGAATACGCAGACTGGACCATATCAGATGGAATTTGGAGTCTAAAGGCCGCAGACCCAGGTTGAGGGTCCAAACATGCACAGCAAGATGAGGAGCATCCTGCAGCAGATCATGAAAGGCCTGGAATGAATCCACTTGACCCAGGGGTGGCATATCAACAAGGCCTTCTGCAAATCCACCCTGTAGACTAACATCAAGGGAAATGGTGTGGAATATCCAGGATTGTGCAGGATACCGCTGTTATATCTGTGGATTATCAGAGCGGCCGGCCCATGCTGGCCCGGTCCGGCAATTCCCACAAGGGTTTTCATGCTATGAAGGTCTACTGAGCATTTCCCTTCACATCACAGTTGACTCATCGGGCCAACGGACTTGTATTACTCCGAGGCCTTTATTGTCTTAATCTGTCCTCTGACTCAGGCTTCCTTACCAAGCCCGAAGCCTTTATTGTTTTACTTACTAAGGCACCTTGGTACCTTAATTGTCTTGCATTCCTACTTACCAATATCTCGCATGCTATTGTATTCAAGAAACAATAGCCTACTTAGTTTAAAAGCTTATTAGTTACGTCTTGTACTTTAGTTTGATTATTGATTGTTCTCCACTATTTCGGTGTTGGTTGAACCTCTGCCTTCATTCTCCCTTCAGACTTCAACTCCAAACTCTGTGACTCCGGACTTATAGTCTTGTGTGGAACTGCAGACCTGATAGTCACTCACTCTATCCTTTGTAGTGTTGCGAGAAACCACGAACTCCGAGGTTGGACTTCCTTTGGCCTTGTCTTGGCTCGACATATAACAACCACCATGAATGGGATACCAATGCACACTGGGATAAAGCTGTAGAATCAGTGGCAAAATACTTGAGTACAGTGGTGATGAGTTTTTCCTGTGGAACAACAGGCATTGAAGTTGGAAGAAAGCTGCGAGCCTGGCAGTGGCAATCACCGATCATCTTAGGGGTAGCACAGCCACAGAATCATGTTTTCCAGAAGGAAATATGTTTTGCTCAGAGACAAAGAATGTTTCCAGGCATTCAAAATATTTTCAGGCGAAAAAAGTATTTCCAGGGAGTCAAAGAAAATATCCAGGACCAAAAGTATATATTCAGGAACTCAAAAACAATATTCCGGGGACGGGAAGATGTATTTCAGGGGAAAATGTTCTCAGGCCACGTGAACTTTAATATGGGGCTCCAGGATGTTAGCTTCCTGCATGATAAAGTGTGTTGATGCTGTGTTATTCTTCAGTAAGGTGCCAGAAAATTTTCGCTAAGTTGACAGTATGTAACTCTGCCATCAAAATTACCTGGAAACACGTGTATTTGTACAGGAATAATAAAGTCGGTAACCGACACCATACAATGCAGGGTATACATCCAAGAACACATCTGAAATTTATCTGGAGCTGAATTAGCAGTAGAGGAAGGAATACAAGGGCTCATTAGCGGTGTCGGTGGAGCCCAAGTCACTTGGGACTGCACCCGTGTGATCGGCTCCGGTCCGATCAAACACGGCCCCATGTGATCGCATCGGCGCAAATCCTACTCTTACTGCTGCCCCCTCAATGCCCTCTTCCGCGAGCACGAAACCGGCAGAGCCTCACAGGCATGCTAAATATTTACTCCAAGACCTTCGACACCCTTTCTCCCGGTGCTTCGCCATCCATAAACAGCACTTTAATCAATGGCAAAATCATATGAGATTGGGCAAGTCGCATGCCTTGCGAAGGGCCGCAAGACTGTGGAATTATGCTTCCATTCGCAGGTCCTGCACAATCTGGGAACACAAATAAATCCACTCGCGCCATCTGCGTGTACCGTTACTGCCGGCTACGGCACAACTGCCTGGGGAAAGGGAATCACAATTATTGCCGGTGCACTCATCCCCCTGCACCGAGCGGATTTCTGAATCAGTTATTATCGCATACTTGAAGCAAGAGGACGACAAACGGGCGGGAAGGAGTACAAGTCTGCGCACCTGAACTGTTAATTTACACCACGTGGCCCATCATTTTGAGAGCATTCGAGCAGTTTGAGCAACTTTTTTTGAGCCCAGAAATATAGATACACCTGTTTAATGACAAATGGTTGGATGACAATGCAACGCGCTATTGCGGTGCCAGGTTATGCGAGAGGCTGTACATGTGCACGTCCATGCTCGAGTCTGCGCTGGAAGCACGCAATCCCGTGCCGTCAAAAACCATCTTTGTAATTGTGCACAGGAGACATGTGCGGCTGAATAGCTCGTACGCGAACGAGCAGGCCATGCTAGGTTTGCAACAACGCAGCTGCGGCATTTGGCATCTGAGGGGTACAATATCAGATGGTGCGTGGCAGGTCGAGTCCGCATCGCAGCAGCATGCCTCTCATCAGCGATGCTAGTAACGAGGTGTGTGGTTGACACACCTATTAAACAGTCTTCTCCTCTCCCTTCCCCATGCAGAATGGGTGGCAAAAAACCGCACAGGCACAAGCACCTACGTGCTGAAAATTTCCCCTGCACGGGGCACGTGAGATCCCTACTTCGGGGTTTCGTTACCGCACATTCTTGCAGCATTCATGCAAGCAAAATGTGTTGATTTCAAGCCGGCGGCAGTCGATGTGCACGAAATATTTGACGGCCTGGGTGATGATGTGCACTCAGTGCTGCACTAGAAAAGGAGAAAGAAAAAGTCAAGTGGGAGTATCATGAAATGGAGAGCAGTTAAGTACCTAACTGCGCCGTGGTACGCCTTTGTGTTGTTGGGAAGAACGTGAACTCGGAGCAGCCGCAATCAGCCGAGATGTGGCAGTGAGTGATTTGATTGATTGCAAAAGATAACTTTTTATCTTGAAAAATGATTGGCTGGCCTTAGTCTATTTGAGGCAATGCCTCCGAAAAGACTAAGGCCCCGTCAATCACTGATCTGTCAACCCGCCTCTTGGGATTCAAGATAATTCAAGCATCGTAGTGCCCGCGACGGCACATTTGGAGCAAAAATTGTACAGCACTTTGAAAATTGAAATCCCTCCCTCTTTCCGCCCTTTTTTTCTTTTTTTGCAACTTGAAAAAACTTGATTTTTCCCGTCTCTCCACCGACATGGGCCATGGGCCAATACAAGACCGTTCAGTGAGAGTGACGCGATCACCCGTTTTGTATGTGATAGCGGACGTTATATGTTCCCCCATTAAATTCATCAAAAAATCCGCCTCGGAACAATCCGTAGCTCCGGTAGGTAGGCAGGTAGACGCGGTCCCGTTGAGGAACAGCCGGTTGTATTATCCCTCCTCTGTCCGAACACTTGCCTTATAACAGCGGGAACGAGACTGGGAGCGCCGGTGCGATCAAGACACGATGCTAACATGTGGAATTTATTTCTAGATTCATTCCAGATGTCAAAGGGGTCAAATGCGGATTCAGACGGAATTCCGCCTTTCGTAAGGCCCGAAGAGTCACCTAGACGAATCTCCTGGAGGAACCTGTGTGACCTGTCAACAAAATGTCAGGGAGAGCCTTCTGGCTGAACATGAGACTAGACGCCTAAGTTTATTCGTCCTCAAGCGAACTTGAAGCTCCTTGGTTTGTGGATTGCGCTCCGTCTTGGTTCATTGCAGGAAGCAGGTGGGTGAAAGCGAGCGGCGGCTCGGCTTCCCGGCGCAATGCGTGGGAATCCTGCGAGGATACCCCACGCATTGGCCCAATACTTACTATTGGGGAATATCGCTGAAGGAAGAATTTTCCGGTGAACGGTATGATAAAAGGTGTGTAATAGGTATTAGATAGAGTTTTATGGGGGATGGTGGGTGGGAAAGAATGCGTAGAAGGATTGAGTAAATTAATGATGGAAGGGTGGGCGGGCGGCCAAAGAAATATTAGGATGGCAGAGAAGGAGCGCAGGCGAGGTCGTCGTAGCAGGGGAAGAGACAAAGTGAGTCAGCCCCCTATTACGACGGCCTCTGATCCACAAACCCTATTCTCGGGTCACCTCGTTCCTCAATCACCAGAGAACGTCAATTTGTGGATTGCGCTCCGTCTTGGTTCATTGCAGGAAGCAGGTGGGTGAAAGCGAGCGGCGGCTCGGCTTCCCGGCGCAATGCGTGGGAATCCTGCGAGGATACCCGGTCAGTAAGGAGTGTTCACGACGCATCCTCGCAGGATACCCACTGGAAGTAGGAGTGAAAACTCACAACGAACGGGAGGCATTGCGATGCGGACGAAGTCTGAATGCAATTGCGGGTTGGCCTGCATGTACGGGGCCAAAATTTGGGCATGCTTGCGTAAATACAACAGAAACGCGTCGCTTGACCAACGACCCATTGTTTTTACGACGTCAAAGGGGGTGCCACGAAGGAGGTAAAATAGCGTTGCTCCGATGCGGATTCCGTGGCCCTGCAGTGGGTCTAGATTGACGGCTTTGAAGGCCTTGTGAAGGCGGCTGATGAAAGTGGTTTTTGTGAGTGGTCGATGTGCCCCCTTGTGCTTGTATGAGAAGAGATGGCCATTGGCGGGCGGCGCATTCACGGATAGGTGATTCTGGAATGCATGTCGCGGGTCCGATGGGCCGTGTTGGGCCGCGTAGAATAAATCCTCTCCATCCTGGTTACTTTTAGTTACTGGTACCCCAAGGACGGTCATGAGAAGACCGTTCGGGTCGGTTTCCTCGCGCACGTCGGATGGCTTGACGTGGATCGCAGGATCAAAACTTTGAAGAGTTTTGACAGTCAGTTCGCCGATGCGCGCGCACGAGTAATAGCCAGTGGTCAGACATGAGGATACAGAGGCGTCCAGAGGCACCGTGGGATCCAGCTGCGACAGCAACGTGTTGATGATATCAACCGTGTACGGCAGCCTCTCCTTGCGCTGAGAAGATTTTGGTTGGAGTGCAGCAGCTGCACGAAGCAGTGCGGTACATTCGTCCTTATTTGGACCCCATGGAACACCATGAAGGATATGCCAGGCGCGGACGCCTGAAAGATAATTTTCGAGGGTTTTACCGGCATAGCTGCCGACCGCGGCGGCCAAGAAGGCCGCAAGCAAGTCCGGACTTGCTGGAGCGCGTGTGGATTCGGGTATGTTACGGGAATCACAGAAACAATGGAAGATCAGAAGTCCAGACCCGTATGTTTCTAGGGTCCCATCTGCCCAAGAGTACGACAGCACATTTGTGATATTTTGGAGGTCAGATTCGGCCACGACATCTCGATCTTACCGAGAGACAGCCGGAAGCCACTTGTACAAGCGTTCATTCGCAAAGCATATCGGGCGCATCGTAGAGGAACGGAGCGGAAGATGTTTTGGGTATGGTTTCGGCCGGGATGAGCTGTTGTGAAAGCCGATTTTTGGCTTAATCGTTCCACATGAATTCTGCAATCCAGTCGTCATCGTTTCGATGGAATTGCTGATTGGCGAGGTTGCGCTGCTTTGGAAGAGGGGAAAAGGCAGGGCTGGTAAATGGGGAGTCGAAGTCGACGATGAAGGGAGCGAGCGCATCAGGGATGGGAATGGGAGGGAGAAGGAGGTGACGCGCTGGGAATTTTCCTCGGGACGGGCCATCGGCAGGGTTGGAGCGAGAGCGGACGTAACGCGTGTGAATGGTGATGCCCGCGTCGCCGGAGATGGTGTGAATCTGTTTGAAAATGTTGTTCGTCTCTTCGTTTGTGCTCCTCCCGTTCCACCAACCTTTGACGACACCATCGTTATCCCCGTGGACAACAATGTGTCCTGGCTGGGCACCCAGCGCGATGATGATACGGATGAGGAATTCGAACCCGACGGCTTCCGCCCACAGGATTTTTCTGTGTTTGCTTTCCCACTCGGGTCGGAGGCGCCATGCGCGCCACCGTGAACCGATGACCACAGCCAACCCGATACCGGAACTGGCGTCTGAATATGCGGAGATATCGAGGACCTGTTCAAAAAAAATTATTCAAAATTAGTATTTTTTTAAGAGGTAGTTGATGCGAATAAAGACGACCTCGCAGGGACCTGGGATGGGTCTGGAAAGGTCAGGTTGAGACAACTTTTTGAACCACCATTCGAGGTCTTTGGCTGTAGCTCGAGGTGGGGTACGCGGCATGAAAGGATGGTCACCAAATATTCCGAGCATGGCTTCCAAGCACGTAATGTATGCTCGGCCTTCGGTAGTAATAAGGCACGCATGGAGAAGTTTGCCGTGGAGTTTCTCGACCTCGGATAAGACGTGAGTGCGCGTTGATTTCCACGCCAAAATTGCCTTCTTGTATTTGTCAACCTTTTGAGGTGTGAGCAAGATGCGACGAGATGCGAGGTCCCAAATAATTCCAGTGAATGGGGCGGCAGAGGAGAAATGAATATCCTTGCTGAGTTTCCATGGTACTCCAAGAGGAGTGGAAACGCGTCCGATATCATCGAAGTTGTATGTGTATTTCGCATCGATTTCGCCGCGTGGCGAATCTCCGGATAAATCCTGGATGGAAAAAGCGAAATCTTCATCATACTCTTCGATTCGGCCATCCGGAAGCTCTGAGCCGCCCCACCACAGGCGACCGCCTGACTGATGGCGCCCTCCAAGTGCAAGGAGCCGACGATGAAGCCCAGCACGTTTGGCATTATATTCTGCCAAAAATTCCCGCAAGATGCGGATGAACGCGGAGTCATCCACCCACTTCGAGAGTGGTCCGATACCATGCGCACGAAGAATGTCTGCAAATGCGTCGCCCACCAGCCCGTAGGCTCCAGCTCCGGATGACTCCCCGAAGCACACATTAGTGTCAGCAGCATATACATCTCCGGTGGATTCATCGATTTCTGGCCCATGGGATAGGTCGAAGAGGTCCAACGGGAGACGAAGAACGGTTCTGGGCCACTGGGAACTATGAGTAGGAATATTTCGGTACGCTTCAGACACGTCTCGAACACCGATCTGCGAGCCGGGCGGTAGCATAGACACTTTGAAGCACATGGAGTTAAAAGTGCCCCAGGTGCAAGGGAAGTCATCAGAGTTGATGAAGAAATTAATGGAAGTGTGATTAGGACGAGGTGTTCGAGGGAAGGAATAATTCTGCACCAATCACATTTTCTCGAGCTCGTGTGGTTTGGGGACCATGGACAGAGGCGACGACTGGAAGCAGCCGAGGAGTTCCTCCAGTTGGGGACGGGTGAAAGGTCCGATATAACGGCCCGCAGAGAATTCAGAAGTGATGACTTGTTGGAAAGGAGCTCGATTGGCGAAGAGAGACGAACTATTAGGTGGTGTGATGGTGGAACGGATCGGGGGAATGGAAATGTTGAAGCCATGGCGCAGCCCGGCGGGTATGGTTGGGTACCTAAGAATGAGGCCAGTTGTGCGCAATCTGGATTCCCAGTTATCCGCAATGAGAGGGGTGTGAGGGTTAGAGCTTCGAGCGATAAGGGCAGTTCGAAGCTCCGTGACTGGACGAGCCACAACCAGAGCACTCGTGGAGATGCTTCTGTCCGTTCCGGAAGCCGCCTTTGCAGCCTCGGAGTAATTGGAAGTCGATGCAGATTTCTCCGCCCTGCGGGTTGAGGATTCTCCCCTTGCCATCTCGATGGCATCTGGCGGGAGACCCGTTCCACAGAGTCGGGGAACGACATCCCGTGACATTTGGGTGGGATCCGAGACATATGGCGCAGACAAAGGTCCCACTTGCCGCGCCATTGGGAAAAACTCGGGCTGTATCATCGTTTACGGTGCGCAACGCGGTTGGGGGATATGGTGAGAAGCGTGGGCCATTATTTCCACTACCGCTTCTGTGGAACCTCAGCCCAGACGGTGTATCTTGGTGAGGGCCAAAACGTTGGCCGTTATTACCGAAGTTGGATTTCTGGGGTTTGAGACTGGAAATTGTGGGGAAGGGGGAACGAAGGGATGCAACGCAAAAACGCATGGGAGGCAACGAAAAAAGCGCAAGAGAGGCAAGAGGCATGAGAGGCAAGAGGCAATGCAAAAGCATGAGAGGCAAGAGGCAATGCAAAATGCATAAGAGGCAAGAGGCAATGCAAAATGCATGAGAGGCAAGAGGCAATGCAAAATGCATGAGAGGCAACGTGCGCAAAAACGCATGAGAGGCAATGCAACACGAAAACGCACGGGACACGAAGAGCAAGAGGGGTGGTGGAGGGAGTTAGACGTCAGTATTGGTGCAGAGACGATTATAGTCAAAGACTCACGCATTGAGCGCATCATCGCGGCGCTTGATGAAGAGATCATCGCCAATCTGCCGGAGCAGGTGATCGTTAATTACAGCTAATTGCAGTACCGAAGGCGCGAACCAAAAATTCCCGTTTTGGCATATTTTCAAAGAATTCCCGATATCTCAGTCAGTTCCTCACTGATTCACATAAAAACTGAATAGATCTACTCAGCTAATTCACGCGCAATTAGTGATAGAAAATAATTTGTGAAAATATTATGTATTATGTATTTTCTGGTTCCGCGCTGTTTTCGCACCGAGAGCCGTCTAGCATGCCAAGAACATGTCCCAGCCACCTAATATTTTAGTCTGGACAACCTTTATAGTCGAGGAAACATGTGATGGGGCCAGAAACACGGATAAATTATTTACAGTCCTTCTAGCTCCCTCGGATACATTTGCCGGTTTTGTGATTGAGAGATATTGTAAAGATTATGTTTATCTCGGAATTTCGCGTATTTCTGGCCCCATCACATGTTTCCTCGACTATAAAGGTTGTCCAGACTAAAATATTAGGTGGCTGGGACATGTTCTTGGCATGCTAGACGGCTTTCGGTGCGAAAACAGCCCAGAATCAGAAAATACCTAATACATAATATTTTTCACAAATGATTTTCCATCACTAATTGCGCGTGAATTATCTGAGTAGATCTATCCAGTTTTCATGCGAATCGGCGAGGAACTGACTGAGATATCGGGAATTCTTTGAAAATATGCCAAAACGGGAATTTTTGGTTCGCGCCTTCGGTACTGCAATTAGCTGTAAAGCAATGTTGAATGATTCTGGAGTTCCCAAGGTTCTGTGCCATTCCGCGCGTATGTGGTCCGCGTACGCCAAGAGTGCCGCTTCTCCACCGGGGAGTCCCCGGTCCGAGTGGTTGCAAATGAGGTAAAAGAACTGGCTGAGTGCTTCTATGTGACTCTTGGGCCAGCCGACACAAATGATCTCTTTGAGGAACCGGGCCTGGGCCAAGTCGAAGTCGCGCCAGGACAATTGGTTATCCCGAGGCATGTTCTTGTGGGCCGTGGAGGAAGGGCCTGCCAGAACGGTGAGCTCGTTATCTTCATTCCGCGCAAGTCGGAATGATTCGTCGTTGGACGAAAGGGCGACTGAAGCGGCTTCGGAGAGACCACCGGGGCCGAAGGGGTAGAGGAGGCAGTATTCCATCTTCTCGAGCTTTTTCTGTGCATAGGGGGAGATTCGGCTCTGCATAATGGATGGCGCCTCACTGTTCGCATCAAAAGCGCCCAATTTGGGTTTCTTCTTCTCCGCTTCGAGCCTTTCTTCTTCGGCGACTCTAGCGGCGGCAGCGGCGTTGTCGTCCAATTTTTTCTGACGAGCAGCCTCCACAGCCACAGCTTCTGCTTCATCATCTGCCACCTGCTGAGCCCATCGTGCCTTCAACTTGTCGTTACTCTTGGTCCAGCATTCATCAAGTTTCGTTGTGATTTCGTCCGGGGTTCCAGTCATTCCAGCCCGGATATCGTCCCAGGCGTCGGAAGTGTGATCTGGGCAGACATTGAGATTTGGGTCGGATAGGAGTCGCACGGCTGAGGGCCCGTTGGGAGTAGACGACAGATTGACGGGTGTAGTCATTTAGACCCAAAGAAATATTAGGATGGCAGAGAAGGAGCGCAGGCGAGGTCGTCGTAGCAGGGGAAGAGACAAAGTGAGTCAGCCCCCTATTACGACGGCCTCTGATCCACAAACCCTATTCTCGGGTCACCTCGTTCCTCGATCACCAGAGAACGTCAAAATGGTGAAAACAGCAAGAGTGAATCAGATTAGATCGTCGCGACCCGCCCTCGTTTTGACAGGCACCGAGCCGCCGAGAGCCGGATGACCGGGCCAGTATGCAATTCGTCCATCTGACATGATTAATTCACGCGACGGCCGGCAAAATGACGTGGTTTAAGGTCCCGGCGCTTATATTATATTATAACCTATATGTGGGAAAACCATTACTTTGCATTTATGGGAATTCTACTTGATACATAGAAAATGAACATGTCAGGTGACAGGTGACACGGTCGAAAACCATTTCCGCCGTATCACGACATCTGTCACCGACAAGCTATCTTTCACCTCACGCTCTCGCGAAAGACCCCAGTGCCAGTGGACATATTCCATTCGCTTTTCTGTCTACGTCTTCACTGAATCTCGATTTCACGGCGCATAGATTCAACCTAGTATGGACCAACATTTGATAGCAGCGGCCGTGATGCAAAGCGAGTTCCACGCCGAGGACAGGTTGCTGCGCTTGGAACGCGCTGAACTCCAGGCGGGTGCGTTCGAGTGCAGCATGTGCCTTGAAATATACCCGCAGGACTGTGTCTCCCGCGTGTCCGGGTGCCCACACGAGTTCTGCAGGGACTGTCTCCGTGCGCATGTCATTTCTACACTCAAGGAAGAGGTCCTCCCTACATTCTGCCCCATGTGTGTATCAGATGATGCGCGAGGCGAGCCTGGCCGTGAGTCGTTCTATCACTCATATTGTCTTTCTGTGGATGTCGAGTGGCAACGGTTTGATAGGCATAACCGGGGATCTTATCGAAATGGCCGGTCTCACTGAGGAGCAATGTAGACTCTTCCGGGAGCTTGAAATCTCGCCGCAACGCCTGTATATCTTCCTTGACTGCCCGAAGTGTGCCTCTTACCGTTAATGTCGCCCCTTTTACTTAACCGCCATCAGGTGCAAAGAATCGATGCTGGTGTCCCGGATGGATTACGAGGAGGCGTCGGTCCTCGAGTGTCTACTTCCGGGGTGCAAGCACATGTGGTGCAAGGTGTGCCAAAGGACTATCTTCGATTTGGCCGCCGCGATCGAGCACCTGTGTGATGGTTTATCCGACCTGCAAGGGATAGCGCAAGGGAAAGGATGGAAGAGCTGCCCCGGTAAATACGATAATATTCGCTACACATTGCTTACCGACCTATTCGCCAGGGTGCCAGACCCCGTACGAGAAAATTGAAGGAAGCGATCATGTGCAGGTGTGTCCGTTCAATTCTACGTCACCGCATCAGGGATGCATACTGAGACTTCGTTCGAAGTGTCTTTCTCCTGCGTGCATGACCCATTTCTGTTATGCATGTGGCGAATCGATTTCGTCTTCCGCAGTTCCGGAAGAAATTGCTGAAGCGGTCACCGCCCATGAGGCTTGTTGCGGAATGTTGGAATATGCGCCTGCTTGAAGCGCCTCTCGTGGCGCCTCATGGAGTCGGCATGTTGCAATTGGTGGACGAAGGTGTTCCTGATAAGATTGCATAGAAGATTTGATAAATATTTTGCCTGTACAACTCTTTACCCTTACCGAAACGATTTGAACCTTTCTGACTTCAACGCTGCGAGATTTAAGGAAGCTCGGACGGTCGGAGCGAGATTCTTATCTTATTGACACCCGATCAGATCGGCAACTCTCACGCCAACCCCACGAGGCCAGTACAGTTCTGCATTGTTGCTGCCCACTCGATGTCATACCCATAGCGCTCGTCGCAGGCACTGGCGTTGGCGTTCTCTCTCAGTCTGGCACCTTCACGTACCGAATTTCCCCCAATAATGCACAGGTGGGCATTGCTCATTGTCGTCTCCGGCATAAGGGCCTCGGTCGTGGTAAAATCCACGATTAACGTACTATCCACGCTCGCGGTGCCAATGTCCATGACCTTCGGAATCGGATTGTCCGCGCTGGCCATTGGTGCGCAACAGCCAAACGTATCTGTCACTGCTGTGCCCGCCGCATCCTCCAGTGCTGCACCCCACACGCACCACGGACTCTCCACTGTCGAGATACTGTTCATACAGTTTGTGGGCATCACCGGTGCGGACCCTGCACCCTTGCTATTCACCGAGTGTTGAGTGGTCCGTCCAGTCTTTCTGATGGTTTGCTGCTGTGGTTCCTGCCGTTCCTGTCTCGGGGAGTCCTTCAAGATCTTGTGCTACCTCATTGGCTGCTTCATTTACGGCTTGGTCTACCCGATTTATCGGGTTTTCCACCTCGGGCGCCGCATCTGGCGCCCCATGTGGCGCAGGCCCCGAAGAAATGAGGTCCCTCTGCGCAACGAGAACGTTGACCTACATATAAATCCCATCCGGACCAACACGGTACCGGTCGCCCTACCCCAGCCTATAGTTATCCTTTCACACAGACGCACGGCCGATGAACCAACATCCAGGGGTAAGATCGGACCCGAGGATGAAGAGCGGAGGAGCCTCATCATCCAGCACCCCAAAAGGGTTCATAGCGTCCCCTCCCGGATCCCCTCCGCCAACCTCGAGCCGGAGACTTCGTCGATACACTGGGACCATACACAACAAACCTCCGATGAGTCTGTCGTAGCAGCAGAGGTTCAACGCCTGTTCGACGACGAGGACAGGCGCTTATGTGCCGAACGCGTTGCACTCCAAGGGCAGCGATTCCACTGCATAATCTGTCTCGACGAGCATCCTCGAGACAATCTCGCACCCATCCCCGGGTGCACCCACACATTTTGTAGGGACTGCATCCGTGGGTATGTTCTTTCCGACCTCACGCAGAAGATCCTCCCCGCTGTCTGTCCTCAGTGCAGAAGCACTGATGCGCGCAACAACCCCGGTTGTAAGTCTTTCTATCGTTGTATTTGCATGAATAAAACAATTTTCAGTGATCACCGGCGATCTTGTCAAAACGCTGGTCACCAGCGAAGAGTATCGAATGTTCCAAGAGCTTGAGCTAAATCCGCTGGTCACCTTCCTCGAATGTCTGAAGTAGGTCGCCGTCCACCAATGATTCCTCTCTTGCTTACCGGGTCACAGGTGCAAAGAATCACTGTTTGTGGACCGGCAGGAATACGAAGCCGGCGTGTTCCTCGTGTGTCCGGTTGAGGGATGCAATCATACTTGGTGCCGGATATGCGGGAAAACCATCGACGATTTGGTTGCCCCCGTGCATGAATGCATCGGTGAAGCGGAGTTGCACGCCTTGATGGAGAGGCGAGGATGGAAGTACTGTCCTGGTAAATAAAGTCGTTTTTCCATGCGTCACTCGGACCGACCTGTCTCAGGATGCCGGACGCCGTACGAGAAAACCGAGGGCTGCAATCATATGCAGGTGCGTCCACTGCTATGCTCCCGATACGCATATGGCATGCTGAGACTTTCGTTGTAGTGCTCTTCCCCCGGCGGTTGCGGAACCCATTTCTGCTATAAATGTGGGGAAGTCATTGTGCGTTCAGCACCTGCACCTGAGACCCAGGAAGCCGTTCGCGCCCATTATCGTCGCTGCACCATGTTCCAAGTTGATTGATTGGAACAATTCGAATGCCGATGTGGTTCAACGGTCCGTACAATTGGAAGCGGATAGGGATATGGATATGGATATGAGAGGCCGGTGCGCTTGAACGAGATGGCCTTCTTACCTCCCGAAGGTACGGCGCCCCCCATCGCCCATAGCATAGTGGTCCAAGTAGATTTGAACAAAGTGCAGCACATGGGGATACCGGTGTGCAAGTCAGTCCGCTCTGCCGGAGGTTCCATGATCCATACTCCTTGCTGAGAATCTTCGTGAGTTCACCATTTCCGTCACGCCGTGACACGTTGAAGCATGTTCGGTGTCCCTCCGAATGTCTCCAACCACAAAATGATCTCAGGTTGTGTGATGAGATGTATTTAATCTGCAAGAGTCAATGTCGAGTGCGGAAGGGGTCTGCGTGCAACATTACCTCGGTGAGGCCTGATCAAAAGTAATTGTAAGCCCGTGAAAAGTGAAGAGAAGGGAAATAGATGAGTCTATTATACTACGCAGCAAGATTGACCCCATGCATGTCCTTATTCTTTCACTTTCCGGGCCGATTATTCATTCACCGACATTGTTAATTTATTTCGGCCATCTCGGCCATTGGCTTTGACGTTTCAAATTTCAACCTTATGCTCATCTGGTCAATACGTTTTCTGAGTTATCACATTAATCTTTCTGTAGTATTTTGTTCATTCTTCCCTTTATACTCAGTCGTATAAAACCCGAAAACAACGAAGCTTTCCCGTCTGTCCAACTTAGTTTGATTTAGCCCTCCCTTCCTCTCACTCTCTCACCTTGTGTCCCTCGCCCTGTCCCATTGCATCGTCCTCGAGCGGTTTATTCTACTGCAAAAACCTCGAGACTACGATGTATATCAGTGACATGACTCACATGAGGACCGACAGTTTTTTGAGCAGTTACCGACACACTTCCGCCTCGATTGTCTTTGCTCCGCTCGCGGACGCGGCCCAGACGTAACAGTATTCCTCCTTGAGAACTCTAAAATGAGGTCATCCAACATCTTGCACCAACAATGCGTCATGAAGTGCTGGCCCACGAAAAATAACACCTGGATTTCCTTCAAAAATCCAGTGGAGGATAATCTGGAACTCGCTGTCTTTGGGATCGTCGACTTTGTCTTCAAGCATTCCCCTCATTCGTGCTTTTGACCTCCAAATCTTGGATCCACCTTGGAGGTCGTACTTCTGGCCACAAACACCGCTACGCAAGTGTCAGGTACTTCTACATTAGGGGTGTTTGAATGACGCGGCCGGGAACATTTATTTTCACACGATGAACTGAAGCTCTTCGGATGGGTACACAAAGAGGAGCGAAGGGCTTTCATTTATTGGCTTTCTCCTAAGTCACGCCGAACGGGAGATGTAAAAAAACATAATTTCCCAGTTCAACTCAAGCTTCTCTTGCATCGAACTCTGTCTTTGAATCGAAATGTTCTCCTTATGCTTAGCTGCATCGATTGGGTCACTGTTGCTCGGCAATGTGGGCGTTGAAATCATGACCATTATATTCACCAACCTGTGGGCCATCCCTCTGCCAGTTTGATTGAACATCGAAACACCACCCAAGATTTCGGTTCAGAATTCAACGATCTGCTAGTAAGTTGATTTTCTGGATGCAAAGACTAGATCGTATCATTGCAGGTAGGTGATAAATGATAGGCTAGTTACAGGGAATC
Organism: Mycena maculata; assembly: GCA_029448575.1. Taxonomy (NCBI): domain Eukaryota; kingdom Fungi; phylum Basidiomycota; class Agaricomycetes; order Agaricales; family Mycenaceae; genus Mycena; species Mycena maculata. Next base: position 150,832 of record JARJLG010000081.1, on the reverse strand, counting down.
TACAGAAGCATATACGAATCAATAAGGTACATATCTATGCCTGCAGTAAGTAACTCTAAAAAGTCCCAAAGAATTCAACCATAATCTATTTATCCGAGTCGGCGGGCAGTGATTTTGAGCGCAATTGACAGCGCTCATTGATACTCCATCATGTTGTACACCCCACCCTTTCAGTGAGCCAACCTTGAGTCGTTTCCGAGGTAGCTGAACTCATATTGGTGCCTGGGACTCCATTAACGTTGAAGACCCAGCGGCGGCAACGATTTCTGGACCTGGGGGCAGCGGAAGGACAGACCGAAAAGCAAAATTCATACCTGATGCGTCACCCTCGACGAAGGTCGCGATTTCGAATAGATCGGTGGGCCCTGCGGAACGATATTTAGTGACACGCAACTTGAAGCAGATGATGCTGAGAGCTTGACTTCAGACTGGAGTCTCGAGCGCCTGATTTTCGACCCGGATATTTTGGAGAATATCAGCGTCGCGGACGGGGTGTAGCGGTTAGTCGAAGGAATGTGGTGGCTAGTCGAGGGAACATGGTGGTCGGAGGACAAAGCAGGTGGGTGACGGCAGTGGCATGGAACAACCACGTGCTTCGTATGACAGAAATGTTGAGCTGACGAATTTTCACAGCGGGGAATGTGAACTGATGAACATTCACAACTTGGAGTCTCAAGTGATGAACAATCCTTAAATTTGCTAAATTTATATGAGGTGACGAACTTGCTCAAATTAAGCCAAAGTGACGAAGGTGTTATAGACTCTGTTGATCCTTTACTGAATAGTGCCCAGATACCGCTTCTCGTTTAGAAAAATCAACCTAGGTATAACGAAATTTCTGGCAGCGGGAGGGCACTTGCACTCCGTTTGTTTGACACCAGAAAAGATTGAGAAAAGGTACCTCCAGGGGTGCTGACCAGATTCAGGCCTGGACCATTGGTGGAAAGTGAGAACACATATTTTTCTCAGTGGTCGGCATCTCCGCCAGCGCTGAATGTACTCCGGCGTAGGATGCGGGCGGGCTCCGGCAGAAATATGAGCAAAACCGTCTCTCAGGAGCCATATTAATCTGTGTCCCTACGCGCGTACGCTCTAAGTTGAATGTTCATACAATAAAATCCTTCTTGGTGGGTTCAGTCGAATCGAGGTACGCCAGTTGCGCTTCAATCTGTATTCACTGTGCATGTAGTTCAGGCCCTGCAGTCCCATGGGTACCCGCCGCTGCAACGGTGGAAAATGTCTGAAGCTGCTGCTTGGTCTGTGTACCACCAGTGAGCTTCGAACTCAAAATAATACTCACTACCCAACACTTTGCTCCTGCCAGCAGAGGCTCAATCCAAGCGCACATTTGATGCTCACGTATGCCATTACTCGGGACTACACTACCTCCGGATATTCAAACTGGGTGCAGCGACGATAATGGGCGCGGATGGCTTCATTGGTCTCTTGTGCAGGTGCTGAACGCACAATAACTTCCCCACATTTATAACAGAAATGGGTCCCGCAACCGGGAGAAGAACACTGCAATGAAAGTCTCAGCATGCGCATCGGGAGCATACCAGTGGATGTACCTGCATATGATTGCAGCCCTCTATTTTCTCGTACGGCGTCTGGCATCCTGAGAGATAGGTCAGTCCAAGCGACGCATGAAAATATTACTTTATTTACCGGGACAGTACTTCCATCCTTGTCTCTCCATCAAGGCGTGCAGCTCCGCTTCGCCGGCGCATTCGTGTGCTGGGGTGACCAAATCGACGATGGTTTTCCCGCATATCCGGCACCAAGCATGATTGCACCCCTCAAGCGGGCACACTAGGAACACGCCAGCCTCGTATTCCTGCCGATCCACAAACAGTGGCTCTTTGCACCTGTGGCCCGATGAGCAGGAGAGGAATCATTGATGGACGGCAACCCACTTCGGACACTCGAGGAAGGTGACCAGTGGAATTAGCTCAAGCTCCTCGAAAACTTGATATTGTTCACCGGTGAGCCCAAGCGTTTTGACAAGATCGCTCGTGATGTCTGGCCCTCCTATCTCAGTTGTATTCACGATACAGGAAGCATCGTTAAGACGACTCACAGCCGAGGTTGTGGCGCACATCGGTGCCTTTGCACTGCGGACAGAATGTCGGGAGGATCTTCTGCGTGAGCTCGGAAACCACATGATCGCGTAGGCAGGTCCGGCAAAATGTGTGCACGCAGCTGTGTATGGGTGCGAGGTCGTCCTCAGGGCACTCCTCAAGACAGGCTATGCACTGGAATCGCTGCACCTGGAGTGCAACGCGTTCTGCGTGTAAGCACCTGTCCTCGTCGTCGAACAGGCGTTGAACCTTTGCTGCTACGACAGACTCATCGGAGGTTTGTTGTGTATGATCCCAGTGCATCGACAAAGTCTCAGGTTCGAGGTTGGCGGAGGGGATCTGGGAGGAGACGTGGTGAACCCTTTCGGAGTGCTGGATGAGACCCCTACGCACTTTATCCTCGGGTCTGACTTTGCCCCTGGATGTTGGTTCATCAGCCATACGCCTGTGTGAAAGGATAACCATGGGCTGGGGCACGGCGACCGGTACCCGCGTTGTTTCGGGTGGGATTTACAGGCGGATGCAGGTAAATGTCCTCGTCGCGCGGAGGGACCTCATTTCTGTGGTTGGGATTTACATACGCGTAAACGTCCTCGCCGAGCAGAGGGACGTCATTTCTCCGGTGCCTGCGACACATCCAGCGCCCGAGGCGGTAGCACGGGGAGCACAGGCAGTAAATGAGGAAGAACAAGCAGCCGATCATGATCTCGCAGCACGACAGGAGATAAAGACCGATCCTCCTCCTGGAGAGGAAGCAAACCGTAATCACTGGACAGGGCGCTCAAAATTCAGTGAATAGCAATGGTGCAGGTTCCGCACCGGCGATGCACACAAGCTCTGCTAGTATAGCAGCTATCCATATCGCTAGAATTGCTAGCCATCGCACGATCTGTGCTAGCATTGTGTCGAAAATGGAGAGTTCGTGGTGCGTGTCGGCTGCAGCACTGGAGGATGCGGCGGCATGGACAGATACATTTGGCTGTAGCGCACCAGCGGCTAGCGCGGCCAATCCAATTCCCAAAGTCATGGACATTGGTCCCGCAAGCGCAGATGGCTCGTTAAAGTTGGATTTTGCCGCGACTGAGGCCCCCATGACGGAGACAACGAGCGATACCCACCCGTGCATCATTGTGGGGATTCGGTGGGTGAAGGTGCCCATGTGTCACAGATCAGACTAAGACAACGTCAACGCCAGCGCTTGCGATGCACGCTAAGGGTGTACATCGTGTGGTAACTCACGTATCACTTTGTATCGCAGGGGAAATGATTAATACATGGAGACTGGTAGCAACAATGCAGTTTGAATGGAGTTAACTGCCGGCCCTCGTGTGGTTGGCGTGTAATGTTACGCAAGAATCCGCTGAGGCGCCGGTGGAGGACTATGGTCGCGTGGGTAAAGCAAGGGTAAGTGAAGCCCGGTGATCTCCGGTGCGACGAGAATAGTGGGCCGCTAAACTCGCTTAGCACCCCGGCCGGCGTGGACTCCGGAGTCCCACTAACGAAAACCTGGGACTCGACGCGCCGGCAAGAGCTCTGGCCATCACACCATCAAGTACTGCCGCAGCGCCAAAGGCGCATGACCCCATGCAGTGGGCCCCCGCGGCGAGCGGAAGCTCCACGCAGTGGGCCCCACGGCGAGTGTCAGGGGGGGTCCACGGGGGGTCTCCCCCCGCGTAAGATATCCCAAAAAAACGCACCTTTCACTGAAATATTACTTATGAGACGCGCACCGGCAGATGTTTGCCGACATCGCACCGATCTGATGGGAGTTGATGTGAATGTTATTTGTTGTGCTCGATAGTGGGACTCTAACGTTGCCTTAGTGATGGCGAATCCACTCAGCGAGTCCCACTCCCACTATTCTCATATAGACTCCTCCAGTGCGCCGGTCCGATCCGGGAAATTCTGGGGTGACTCTACAGCTTGTAAGTACTCCGCCCGGGACATATCCGCCCAACAGTGCCGGCCCGCGACCCTCGAGCTCGATGCCCCCCAGGCCCATACCTGCCCGTGCCCATCCATACTATACACCTTCGAGGAACGAGCTGGTTTCATTACAGCTGCCAATTACAGTGTCTGTCTACGGAGACTGACCTTACGACGGGCGCAATGATTTCGCCTAAATTCGACCCCTTTTACTTCCTTTTACTTGATTAGGGTCGTTGACATCTGGAACGAATCTAGAAGTCACACCGGTTACACATGTCAGCGCGTCGTGTTGGCGTCGTGTCTTGATCGATTCTCACTGCCCTTCCTTCGACGAACTATGCACTCTCGTCTAGCAAATCGTGCAAGGCCGCACTTTTCCGGGGGAGAAAGGTCATTCAGAGGAGAACATGTCGATGTGTTGAGTCTGTCCCCTCATGTCGGTGCCTCAGCCATTTCTCGGCGACACATATGACTGATAGCACTGCAAAAGGATACTGAGCCCGTGTTTGAACTCGCAGACGAGATTTTCAGAGAGTGCAGGGCATCCTGTGATGTGCATGACCTCCGCACAGCAATATTGTTTCTGCGTCTCGCGACATTGGCTTGCCTCCCCTCACGTCCCCAATTGCATACATGTCTCGTCCTCCTTTCCAGAATTCTCCAGCGGGAGTTTAGCTTGAGTGGTAAAGCTAAAAGCGTCCAGCACGCAGTCATTTACCTTCTCGAGGCTACACGCCCCGACTCCGTTGACAATGATGATCTACGGAGTTTGCTGTCTGTCGGGATCGCCGTGAGTGTGGTATTCCGTGGCCAGTCTGTCTCGTTATTCATTCGGAACGTGCAGGACTTGGGGGTGGAAGATAATCCCAGGACTCTCATGATTCGAGCCTCAGGCATTCTCACACGATTCCACCGCTCCATCGATGTGCCAACCCTCGACACGGTCATTTTCCTCCTCCACCAAGTGCTCTTGTCCACACCGAATCACTGGAAATCACTCTGTGTCCTCTCCGACGCGCTACTCCTTCGATTTTATGCACGTATGAGGCTTGAGGACAGGGAGGAGGCGATTGTCTTACTGCGGAAGATACACTCCCTCCAGCCGAATCGAAAAATGTCCCTCTGTGCGGGTCTTCTGACGGGAGGACAGACTCAGAGCGAGAGAATGTTGGAGATATGTTCCCTCGTCCAGTCGGCGATCGCCTCTGATGGAGAAGCCCTCGAGTTGGGGGAATCCGGTTATGCCCAGTTGCTCAACACGAAGATGTCTGGGAATCTCTCTCACCTTGATTCCGCACTCTCTCTGTTGGAGAGAGCGGAAGCACAACTTTCCTGGGGGCACTTCGATCGAATGGACATAATCACCGCGTTCGCCACGGCTCTCCTACAACGCTTCAAACAAAGGGGAAACTTACAGGATCTCGACCGTGCCATCGAGCTTTTCCAAGAAGCTCTCGACCTGGACTCAGACCTATCCTCACCGATGACCCGGGCAACTACTCTCAATAATTTAGCGATTGCATATCGTGCTCGGATGACACAGACAGGCGACATGGCATACCTGAACAACGTCATCCAATTGCATTCCGAGGCCCTCTCCCTCCGACCGCTTCTGCATCCCGAGCATAGTGATTCTCTGACCAACCTGGCCATCGCTATTCGAGAGCGATATTTGCGATATGGGGACATCGCAGATCTCAATCGAGCCATCGAGCTGCAGCGCAATGTCGTCGATTTACCCCCGGGTCAGGCCCCATTGGCGGATCGCGGTGCCATATTGAGCAACCTAGCGATGAGTCTATATGACTTGTCCAAACAGGGGGAAAATCCGAGGGACCTTGATGACTGTATTGAGCTCCACGAGAGGGCACTCGCCTTCCGCCCGGTGACACACAAAGATCGCAATGCCTCCCTCGAAGGGCTAGCCAATGGCCTATTCCGACGCTTCGAGACCAAGGGCGGTGTGGCGGATCTTGACAGGGCAATACAACTCTACCATGAAAGCCTCGTCTTGCGACCCGGTCAGCACCCTGACCGGAACAAATCCTTGTCGAACCTGGCGAACGCCCTTCGAACCCGATTCGAGGAGAGAGGCGACGATTCAGATATTGACAGCGCCATGGAATTGCATCGCGCATCCCTCGACCTGACCTTGGGATCGCATTTGAATCGCTGGATAGCTTTAACCAATCTCGCTGGTGCTTCATTGCGGCGGTTTCACACCAAGGAAGACCCCAAGGACCTCGACAATGCATGTTCCCTATATAGCGAGGCTCTTGTGCAACTGTCGCCTTTGAACCCTGAGCGTGGCGCCACATTAATGAACCTGGGCAACAGTTTGCGAACACGGTACAAAAGGACGGGAAATGCATCGGATATAGAGAACTGCATCCGATATCACCGCGCCGCCCTCGACCTACATCTGAGTGGGCACCCACTTCGAGCCATGTGTCTAGACTGTCTCGCGAACTCGCTCTCACAAACGCTCGTACAACAGCACGACGAGGGGGAATTTGAGAGCGTTAGGAGCATATATCACGAGTCCCTTGCTTTGCGTCCCGCCCCACACCCAGATCGGGGCCGCACGTTGTTCCACCTTGCGGCATTACTCATGCGCAGGTATGAGCAGTTCCCCCTCGTTTATCGGACGCAGCTTTGGAAACCCTTCGCGAGGCCTCGACATACAATACCTCTTCCGTCCTCCTTCGATTCCAGGCCAGTAGAGCGTGGGCTTCTCATGCAGACCTCACGCAACATGCTTCGGCTTTCGACGCATATACCATCGCGATTGAATTACTTCCGCAGATCGCGCTTCTAGGTGTGGATGTATCCTCGCGCCGTAAACTCCTCGCATCGTCTCCGATTTATGGGATCGCCTCCGACGCCGCAGCGTGTGCGATTCGGTTGAACGACTTCGGAAAGGCCGTGGAATTTCTGGAAGCAGGGCGGTCCGTATTCTGGCAGCGGGGGCTGCAACTCCGTACCTCCCTCGACGGCGTCCGACGCGTCTATCCAGAGCTGGGAGGCCGGGCGGCTGATATAGTCGGCAGACTTGAACGTGGCTCTCATCGCGAGCTTCAAAAGTTGCCTGCCGATTCTGCGGAACACATGGTGTATGATGCAGACTCGGGTCGTCTCCGAGATTTGGATGCCGAATGGTCGAAGGTTCTCGGCGAAATCCACGCGAAACACGAATTCCGCGATTTTCTTCGTCCTAAATCTCTGACTGTGTTGAAATCTGCCGCGGCTAATGTGAATGGTTCTATCGTGATCCTCAATGTCAACACAGCGATGTCGCAGGGATCTTTTGGCGCGGCGTTGATTGTGACCGCCTCTGCCGATGTTCAATTTGTCCCATTGCCGGATATCGACATCATCTCGGCGGCATTTTTGGCTGACCTCCTTCGGTCTTTGCCTGGCTCGACATATCTTGTCAGCGACTTGGCTGGCTCCAAGCTCAAGCTCCACAACTTCCTCAAGACGTGGAAATCCGAACAACGTTCCGATTTGCAAGCCCGCCTCACTGGTAAAATAGTTTATGAAGGTATTGGCCCAAATGATGCGTTCGGGCTAATCCTTGCGGAACTCTGGAAAGCAATCGTGAAACCAGTCATTTGTGCTCTGAAGCTAGAGGTCATTCATGCCCTTTCGTCGGTTTGTTTCGCCGTTCTAACTGGTTGATCGTCAGAAATCAGCAAACCCGCCGAGGATATGTTGGTGCCCGACTGGGCCGCTGGCTTTTCTTCCCATACATGCCGCTGGTATATATACGGGAAGTCAGCCGGATTGTGTGCATGAATATGCCATCTCCTCTTACTCGCCAACACTGACCGCGCTCCTGGACGCCCCTTCCCAAACTCTTTCCCCATTCAAAATGACCGTAGTCATAGAGCCATATGCGCCTAACCTTTCACCTTTGCCCAACACCAAAGCCGAACTCAACAAAATCGCGGAAAAAGTGCCAAAGCAATGGCTTACTAGTGTCGGGCGCACTAAACGCGCAACTGTGAATCTGGCCCTGTCGCACCTCAGGACATCGACTATTGTCCACTTTGCCTGCCATGGGATTCAAGACCTCGACAATCCTCTGGACAGTGGCCTGGAGCTTTCGGATGACAGACTCAAAGTCTCAGAGATCATGCGCGAGATACATGCCCGGTCTTCGAAGGGGTTCTCCCTCACCTTTCTCAGTGCGTGTGAAACAGGGAAAGGTGACGAAATGACACCCGACGAGTCGATGCACCTTGCTGCGACCCTTCTCTTTGCGGGGTTCAGTGGGGTGGTTGCGACGATGTGGTGAGCATCCGCCAACAAAAGTATTAACACCGATTCACCGGTCACAGGACTATGGCCGATCCAGATGGTCCCACAGTTTCAGCCAAGTTCTATGAACATCTGTTCAAGAATTGTGATGCTACTTCGAAACCTGCCGTCCTTCCGGACCGCAGCAGTGCCGCCGAAGCACTTCATTTCTCCGTCGCAGAGTTGCGCAAGAACCGTGATGTTTCTTTTATGCGATGGGTCCCTTTTGTATACTACGGTGTGTAGTCGCTATGCAAGCTTGAACGTAGTAGGATGGATTCCGAAATCCTGTCGGTCGCAAAATCCGAATTTACCTGTCAGGCTGAGCCTCGCGGGGTATCAGGGGTTATCAGACCTTGTCAGGTATGATCAAGTTGAATGTTTCGCTGCATCCGACAAACCACGGTGGTAATTTCGCCCCTTGGCCCGTTCAATGAACTTCAACTTCCATCGACACGAACGAGGATTCTTTCAACTCGTCCCGGCCCAGCGAATCGGACAAGCGACTGGTCGGAGATATGTATACATTTAAAGCTTCGAATCTGTTAAATCAGGAGGTAAGAAATCACCCACCCCTGGAATGACACGAATCAATTGTAATCTAGTGCCCTTTTTCAACCAAACTTTTACCGGGGGCGATTTTTCGGGAAAAGCCCCATTTTGCTCAAAAAACCTCGATCCAAATGGCCTGACCCTGGGACCTGTGGCATTTGTCAAAAGTGGCCCCGGCCGTTGGGACCAGGGGCTGAACACTTGGTTGAAATCCAGGACCATCCTATACTAGACCGCACAGTTGACAGGCACAGCCCCAAAAGTCATGTGAAAAGTCACGGTACCTCGGTGCCGAAACACATCGGCCGCAAATCTGTGATCGGCCGGTGCCATCATGTGATCTAACACCTGCGCCGCCTCAACACACCCAGGATGGGAACCTTTTAAGGTCGCTCAAAAGACCTATGGAAAGAATGTGTATTCGTAGTCTAATATATCTTGATTGAATTAGTGAGATTCAATGAAGTAAGAAAGGATTACAGACACAACTAGAATTCATAGGCCTTTTCGACTTGATTGATTTCTATCTTATTCAATATGTAAGAAAGGTGTCTGAAAAGAACATCAATCAGGTGCCAAATCAACCATATTTGATTTCTGGGGTATCAACGGTACATAAAAGCACATTATAAAGTACATGTTTTAGGCCAATGAGGGATTTTTGCTATTTGTCCGGTATTTTCCGATCCAATGGCAAAAATCCCTCATTGGCTTAAAACATGTACTTTACATAGACTCACCGCAGGCCAAGTAGTGATTAAAACAGCCATTTTGCTTGATTTTCAGCTTGGATTTCAAATCTGTGAGGGAATGGGGGGTGGCATGGACCCAAGTACACCAGAAATAAATGCAGGGGTTAAAACACATCTAAAATGCCACTGGGACCCAAAATACAATGTACTAAACAGATTTTGAATTTTTTACCAATTTTTCCATCAAAAAAACCTGAATTGCTTCAACAGTGAAAGGCAGACAATAGACAAAGGACGGACAAAAGAAAAAGGACAAAGGACAAAGGACAAAGGACAAAGGACACAGGACAAAGGACAAAGGAGCACAGGATTTCCAAGCTCCTTTGTTTGTCCTTTGTCTATTCTTTGTGTGTATTTTGTCTAGCAAAGAACAATTGATGGACTGTGGTATCAGCTTTGTTTAGCTGCCAACCACCTTCGGACCACATGAGTGAAACACATGTGAATTCTGGGTGAGTTGGCTTTTTGCCTCCAGTGTTTGTTTTGCATTTTTTACTTTTATTTCTAGTGAAACAGCTGGTCAAAAAACTGTTCATTTTTCCACCTTTGTTTTTACCTTGAAATGTGTATGAATTAATGGTATTACTAGTTCGAAGAAAAACATGAGGTTTGTTTCACATTTTTCACTTTGATTTCAAGTCAAAAAAGTGGTGAAAATGTTTTAAATTTTTCACTTCTTTTTTCGGTGAAAAATGGCTATAAATTGAACAACATTTTTTATCAATTTTTTCACTCAAAAATTTGAAATGTTCAACCAGTGATGTTTCGCATTTTTCACCTCAAAAATGTGAAACAAACATCTTAACAATATGACCAACTTTGTTTCACATTTTTCACTTTGATTTCTGCTGAAAAAATTAGTGAAAAAACTTTTGATTTTTTCACCATCATTTTCACCTTGAGTTCAGTCAAAAAATGCAAAAGAAACATCTTAACAGCATCACAAAATTTGTTTCACATTTTTCGCTTTGATTTCAAGTCAAAAAAGTGGTGAAAATGTTTTAAATTTTTCACTTCTTTTTTCGGTGAAAAATGGCTATAAATTGAACGACATTTTTTATCAATTTTTTCACTCAAAAATGTGAAATGTTCAACCAATGTGAAGAATTAAATGTAAGAAATCAATTCTGGGCCACTTTGACCATTTCAGGGGACAGGTGAACTCACCCGAGGACCTTGGCTGCTTCCAGCTGTCTCAGAGCAGGATGTGGAATAGTCTGAAGCACGAGAAATGGACGGGTCGGAGACTGGTGCGGATATTTGTTTTATGCTTCCGAATAATTCTCTGATGAACTCGAAAATTATGTGGTCTCCTCACACAGCTGCCATGCTGCCATATCGCCGACCCCGCACATCTCCTTGCCAATTCCACATGTGCTGCAGAATATTTTTTATGATCCACGCCCCATCATCTCTTGAACTTGTTGAATGAGTCCCATGCTTAGCCCCTCAATATGAAGGCCAACTCCCTCTCTGTTCTAAGCTGATATCGAACGGCATGCACGACGCAGCGTGACGCACGCGTCAACGGGCCAATGACGCGTAGTTTGTCCACTAGCGGTTGCATGTATTTCTATTCCTGTACATAGCATATGTAATTGAGGAATGGATTTCAACATTTTCAAGTGTGTTTTCCTTGAATCTCGAGATCTCCCCTTTTCCCCTCTCTTCCGATTTCTTTTTCGTGTTTGTACCAGTTGATACCCAGTACATCGGAAAAAAAAACCCAGGTTTCTTCCTCTTTATAAAATTATAATATATGTCCGATGTCCGAAACTTTTTTAACTCCACTGAGCTTCCTGATGACAGCAGTCACTCTAAGTCTCTAAGTCGGCACCGTTGATCTCTCACCAAAGTATTTTCAAAGTCCGCTGTGCCGCTCTCTGCGGTGTCCGGGCCGATTGCCAATTAAACCCAGGCATGGGTACTCTTATTATTTGTGCTTTTAATCCGACAGTATCAGGTCAATGGACCTTTCGGAATTTATTCGCAAACTGAGTTCTACAGAATCGCTAGTACAAAAGAAGCCTTCAACCGGAGTGGTGGGGCGCGAAGCGCCCACCGCGCTCTTGTTTCCTAACATCGAGGATTCGACGAGGCTAAACCATTGAATAAAATAACTTGAACATGTCTCCAGAGTGAAGGAGAGTGGCCCTTCCCTGCAATTAATCGACTCCAAATTCACCACAGGAGGCCACCGCAAGAAGAGTAGCAGAAAGTCGGTTAAACCGGCTGCGAGAAGCCGAAAATGATGTGCAACTCAAATGAAGGCCAGCACCCTGATCCGGCCTAACCGCATTGTATTTTTTCTTTGAGAATTATGACATTGTTTTTTTTTCCGGTATGTGTTGCATGTCGGGTTTTTTAAGGCAGTAATCAGAGTGTGTTTTTTCGAGATTTAGCCGATATTTATGACAGTATACCGACTATACAAATGCGCAACTTGTGTACCAAATTATCCATTTAAAATCCTCCTTTTGCGGTCTCTAGACTCTTTCTTCGTCGTCTTCTGCCTCTTCAGTACGAGACCTATCTCCCGGGTGAACGCTCCGCCACGACTGCTCAACGCTCAACGCTTACCCCGCTCCACCAAGTGGCCAATCTGAATCTGTGCTCTTACTTTCCTCCCGCGGGAGCCGCAGTGGGACCAGCGCCGGTCGTCCACTTGATCGCACGATTCGCTAAGTCCCAACCCCTGTCCCACCCCTTCCTCAAATTCTTCGCCCCCTGCTTGATGCTGTTCGCCTTCTTCAGCACATCAAGCTTGCGCTTCAGCTCTTCCACATTCTCCTCCAGCCGTTTCTTCTGCTTGCTGTCAGTGTTCGACTCGCGCGACGAAGCGAGGTGCATCTCCATGAGCGTGATGCCGCGCTCGAGGTGTGCCGAAAAACTGCCAGAGAGCGACATCTTGCCGTATTCTTCCGCAAGGTCAGCGAGTTTGACCATTTTCCTTTCCACCACCCTTTCAACATCGGCGAGCGCTTGCCGCATAGCCTCCAGGGCAGCCTCGTCCTTCGCCTTGCCGTCCTTTGCGCTCTCCCATTTGGCCTTCATGCCCTCGTCAACACTGATCTGCGTCTCGTCATGCTCCTTCCAGACTGCGCGCCAATGAGCGTGCTGTTCCACAGGATGCTGGCAGACTCTGCACTTCGTCGCGTTACGAAAGAAAATGCCGAAACCCTCCATTGCCCAGCATTTCCGCAACTTTTCAGGATCCAAGGAAAAGTCGAGCTGACAAAGCTCGTGGCAGACCGAATAGCATCTGCCACATCCGTGAATCGCGTCATGGTAGGACGGGATTTAACTCACCTTGGTGCGGCGCAAAGAGTGTTATGATAGTCGGTGGGGTCATGCCTCCAAATTTTTGTTTCGACCGACTGTTCAAACTTGGAGTATACGTCGATATCCTGCGCTGTTGGGTAAGAGGCAGGATATGAGATCGAAGGAAAGACTCACCGCCTGGCCAAACTCAATCTGACGAATGAGCCTTTTGATTTCTTCGCTTTTGTCTTGAGCCTGGGCCATCTGGGAAATGGTATTACTGATTTGTTGTTGGATGGTTTGCGACTTGTTAAAGAGGGTCAATATATCCGTGGTCGGTTGAGGCTTGAGATCGTCGAGCCAGTCAAAAAATCTGACCATCGTCTGCAGCGCAGCTGCCTCGCTGGAAACGACGTGCTCCCGGGCCGCACGCAGCTGCCGCGTGTGTTGTCCGTTAGCTTTCATCTCGAGATACTTGTGGAGAAGCGAGAGGGGGTTGTCGATGTAGAGCTGTGGCGCTGTCTCCAGACTGGGAGGAACCGCGTCGTCGGTGAAATTGATGCTGAGCGGGTTGGAGCACATGGTGAAGACGAGCGAGATGTTGTCTGCGAGAGATTTGGGGAAGATGGAGGACAGCGTCGTGAGGGCGTACTCGGTGCTGACGCTGAGCCGCGGTAGCGTCCCGTTCGCGAGAATGAGCACTGCGTGAACGGTAGTGACCTGTTCCTTGATCTCGGTCGCGATCCCCTTCTTGTGGAGCTCGTCTTGCTGAATACCACGGGTGTCGGCGAGCCCGGGCGTGTCTAGGACGTTGACCTAAAGGACGTGAATTAGTTTACTACAACGGGAAAAGGGCTGCGCACCTTGATGTCATTTTGACTCCTGAATTCATACAGCTTGGCGTACTTGGTCTGACTCTCCTTCTGAGACACGCCGCGCTCGTTGTCCTGGTCTATAGTGGCAAAGTCGTACTTGGACAAGGAGTTTCCGGCCAGAACGTTCGCGATAAACGCGAGAAGGGAGGACTTGCCGGTGCCAGTCTCGCCGACAAGCAGAATCGTATATTCAGAGCGGCCTTTGTCCTTCGTCTGGACAATGCCCTTCTTGAGGTCTTCGATGGTACTGCCGTGGTCATGATCATTCCACGTCTGCAAGGCAAGAATGCGACAACGAACTTCAGTACTGGTCTCGTTTCGTCAAAATCCGACTCATCGGCAAGATCGTCCACGTCGTCGTCGAAGGGGGAGCTAGGATCGGACACGCCAAGGCTCGCACGAGCAGCCGATGCTTCACCGGTCGGAGTTGTCTGAAGCGTCAAAGGCTGCATATCGTTGGAGACTGGGGTTTCGCGGGTAGAGGACGGAAGTGCAAGATGCATGGTGGCAGAACTTCAAGAGCGAGGCCTTCCCAGTGTCCAGCGTCTCATATATAGCCTCCGGGCACACGATCGTGCCCCAGATCCAGATTGCGCGTGCGGTGCGGCCGAGTCAAACATAGGACATTGTGGTTCGACTGGTCACGCCATCAGTTTCCAATCTTTTTCGAGTCACTCACTTTCATCTGCCGCATGCGAACGATAATGAGCGCTGGCGTCATGCGACTGGACACTTTCACTCCCTACCCTGGCGGACTTCATCCCAGCTCCAGACGGACCTGATCTTGTGATCGAAGGGACACTCACAGCTCTTTGGCGCTGGGGTGGCATCGTGGGCACCTCGTGTCCACCACCGCCTCCAGTTATTGTTCTAACAAGCGCCCGTGCATGGGAGAGTGGGGCTACGGAGGCAGAAGCGCAAATATAACTACCAGACGCTCGATACGGCGCCCGGTGTCACCATGCAAGACTCTCTCGAGGTCAACGCTCTGGGTCGCCCCTGCGAGCTCGGACAGCTCTACGACAGTCGAAGCGGGCAGTTCCTCCCCGGGCTCTTCCTCTTTCGCTCAGCCCTCATTCAACCCCGTGTGGCAGCTGCGAAAAGTACCAAATCATCCATTCTCGAGGTCAAGAACTTCTCTGACCGTGCGGCCACCCTCGACGTCTCGTCATCCCTCTCCCTCAGTATCCTCTGCGGCATGGTCACCGTCAACGGCACTGCCTCATACCTCAGCGCCTCGCAGGACACCGCCGAGTCCACCACCCTTGCCGCGGTCGCCAAGTTCCGGACCTGCACAAAGTCCTTTGACGTTCTGGAGCTCATGGACAACGCCAGCATTACCACCGAGAAAGCTGCTCAGGAGCTGAATGCCACCCACGTCGTCACCAGCATCACCTTCGGTGGCAACGTGGTCGCCACGCTCACGTCCAAGTCGTCCCTCAAGGAGAAGGAAAGCAAAGTCACTGGTGGAAAACTGAACCTCGGGATCATGGAGGGGTTCAAAGCCATCTTCAAAGTCGGCGCCAACGCCAGTCTCGATTCCCTGGAGCGGGAGAAACTCGCGTCTTCCAACCTGGAAGTCAGACTCGGGGCCGACATCCGTCTGGGCGAGGGGGACGAGATGCCGACCGACCCGCTCGCCATGATCCAGCTGGTGAAGCGCAGCCACACGCTTGTGGGCGAAGGCGTTCCCTGCGAGGTCCGCCTCGTGCCGCTCCAGCAACTTGGCCACTCCCTCCCGACGTTCCGCGAGCTCGCCGAGGCAGATCTGAACAGTTTCCGCGACACGTACGACCGCATCTTCGTGCTCGACAACAACCGCAAGTGGCTATGCGACGCGGCCGAGACCCAGGGCGCGTTCTTCCCCACCTTTGCCGCCCTTGTACGCGCACGTTCGGTTGGGGTGACCAACCTGGTGCATGCAGCACGCGATCGTTTGCGCGGGTATATGCACCGGTACCGCAGCGCAGACGGTACAGTGGAGGAGCCGGCAGACTTCATCGAGAGCACCAATACGGTGTTTGCAGCGGCTACGAGGGAGTATGCGGAGGATAGGGGAACGTGGCGAATACTCGAGGCTCGTCTGTCTACTGCGGAGGAGCACGGGCTCCCGTTCATTCAGGTGTGCGATGTCACCCGCAATATGAGCCGCGTCGGGCTGCACACGAGCATCATCGCCGTGGCGCTCGTTCCGGAGGAGGTGCAGTGGGCGGCAATGGTGGATTTATATGGCGATGTCGCGGTCGATATTCGCAAATGGCGCCAGTCCGTCGAGGAGGGTGCGGCGCACGAAAGGGAAGCTGTCAATGTTGTCGGGAAGACAGAGTGGATGTCGGTTTACTTGGACCCACTATGCGACGAAACCCTCCTGCGCCTCGATGACAAGGCGGAAACTGTGAAGAAGGCAGTCCAACTAGCACGGTACGTCCTCTAATTCAAATTTCGAATAAGAGGCTCATCATCACCCCCCACGTCTAGCACGAAACACGAACCAACCTTTCTCACATACGGCAGGTCGCGAGGCCATCTCGGTGGCTTCACCTGGCGCATTATGAACCAAGACGGCTGGGGCGTCATCGCCGACTCCTGGCGCTACATTGGCGAGATCCACAACTCGAAGCCACACGGGACCGGGATCGCCACCTACGTCGACGGCACCCAGTACTCTGGCTCCTTCTTCCTCGGCCTACCCGAAGGACCGGGCAAAATTCTTGGGCGGGATGGTCAGGAACTCAAATCCGGCGTGTTTTACCAGGGGAAGCTCAACTCGCGTGCCGTAGTGGTGGAAGTTACGGCGGTGAACGAGGACGACGTTCCCCTTCAGCACGAGATGGTTACTCTGTGCTCGGGGGACTCCCTCACTTCGTACGTCTCCCAAATTTCGAGGGCGATGGGATGGAGCTATAAGCAGCGCGCGAGGATCGTGTTTGGTGGCAAGGAGATAGATGTTGTGGGCGATATGATTGACTCATGCGAGAATATGCTGGTTCAGCGGGAGACGCGGGCGCTTTCTGACTCCTCGACTGGCGGGCCCGTCAAGATTATAGCGCAGTTGCGAAAATAGCTTGATTTAGAAATTGCGCCCCTAACGTTGAGAACACGAAAGGGAGTTTCAGTGTCTCACCATCCCGCCCGCTTCTTTAAAAAAAAGGTTTCCAACGCTCGTGGAGGGGGCAAAGGTATTTTGACGCTGCACCGACATCGCATGCAACGCTAGTCAGCATCAGTTCATCAAGTTTGTGTCAGTGTTGAAACTCACCTTAGCAGTTGTCCTTGGTCTCCAATATAGGTTTAGTACATCGGTGGGAACCCAAAGATGGAGGGATAGTAAGGGATCTCGATGTTAAAAGCATTGCACAAGACTTGTGCTACGTCAGTCAGCCTCAAAGTGACTGCATCGCGCACACGTCACTTCCTAGTTGAACATCGGGATTCTGCGTCAATCAATCTGGCGCCTTGCAGCGTACTCGAAAGAGGATAAGATTCAAATCATCATTTGCATGACACCCGAAGCAAGCCGACGGCTACGTTCGATGGGACGGTATCTCCAAAGCGATATTGTGTTCGCGCGCATTGCTTTGTTTTGGAATTCGAGGTAACTTGCATGGACCGCGACGCAAATACGAGTACGTCTATTACTAGTAGCTCGAAGTTTCATTCAACTCCTTCGTCCTACTTAATCCAAAGGTCTGATATTTTGTTGTGTCTACATAAATCGTCAAACGGCCGCAGCTCACCACCGAGTTTTTGAGGCCATTATCAAGGAAGACACGGGGGAGGCCCTGAAATGGCGCCATCTTCACGGAACAGATTTAAATGCTGAATCTTGGACAGCGGACCAACATCGTGGTCAGGCAGGTTAATCTTAGCTTTTCCGACGTGAATTTGTCTTCGATTATGTTCCCAGGTCTCAGATTACACTTGCAGAAGCTAGCGGCGACCATGCCGCCCAGGCAAGATCTTCATGAACCCGAGCGAAGTATTCGATATCTTAATCCGTATGAACACCTGGCCCGAGTTTTCCGCATTTGCATCGTCCATGATTTTAGAAACATTAAAAAGTGCTCGGTACCCAAAGAAGTGAGGTGGCTAATGCGCAGTCTCGTCTGCGTAGAGCATGATGATTGGGATGGCACATTGGCGATGATACGTGAAAAAGGTGGCAAAGCTGGTAATGTTGCGTGGTCGAGTTATTGAATTAAATCCCTCTCTGATTCAAGCATTTGTGTCCCGCAGACTGGGTTAACGACAAGGAGTCAAGTCGTTTTTTCTTCCACGGAATCTGCTGGGAACGCAGCTTCCTCCCACTCGACATATGGAATGCAGGGGATTCCAACTCAAATCTCATTGAGTCAGTTCATTGTGATGTGAATAGAGAAGGGGTGCATTGTACCCGTTTAGGTGGTTTACAAGAAGCCCAGTGTTTCGATGCCCTGGAGATGAAGACCCTCATTGTAAGTCTTACTCGGAACGTCGGAAAACCTGTTGGCTCACCTTCCTCTCCGTTTCCAGACATACGAGGATTATACGCAAAGGTGCGGTTTATTTAGTTTATATCCCCTGGCTGCACGCCGCGACATGTGTCCCTGATCAATATCGGTTTTCTTTTGGCAAATCGTCAACACCGTCTACTAAGTAGTCACCTTCTTGATTCGTCGTAAGTTTTCGGGCAAAATACAGACGCCGACGTACTGGCCACTTTCTACCCTGTCTACGTCACAGAGCGCATCCGTGGTATCGCCCCTGCGTCCGCGGGTTCGAGTCCAATGAGCGGTGTTGTTCATATCTTTATCTAGTAGAGGCTGCCGTTTGGATTCCGCCAACGTCGGACGTCGAGGAGATGGACATGGACAGGTGCTCAGCGTGTCGGCGCCCGCATGATCATCGCCGTCGTCTGACAGCGTGAATTGCTGAGATTGGAGCGGCCGAGACTGGCGCGGTGTTATTTCGGGACGTAAGTAAGGAACGAGGGATTTCTAGGAAAAATCTAGACGTCGCGGCCAGAGTCAAGCCAGAGTAGATCTCTGGTGGAGGGAAGAGTTTTACAAGGTACTGCGCTTCAGCCTGAGAGGTGTGATGAAAATCAACAAAACGGCGCTGTATCGATCCCAGTCCGCTTGAAGAAAAGTTCTGTCGACCAGAGGAAGAGTCTTGATTCATTTAGTGGGCGAGTCGACGAGAATGAAAGCATCAATTGAGCATGAACTAGAATTCGCCGCGCCCAGGAACGCAAGAACGTTGTGGACGCGGTGAAAGTCTTTGGCAAACAAGTGCAAATTGTCCACATCATATTGCTCCCTCCCACTCTGGTCTCTACTCTGCAAATTTGACGACGATCACTTTGAGATACCCTCATTCGCCCTTCTGCCCAAGATGATGACAAAAACCCGCTATATCGTCCTCGCCTTCGCGATCCTAGTCCGTCCCAGTCTCAGCTTCAAAAACGCAGTCTTTTCACTGATTTTGTCGCCGCAGATCAGCCTACATTATATACTGAGCTTCTCACATGAGGGCTACGGGCGCGCGACGTCGTTCGAGAACCTCAGCAAGCAGTTCTCTGGCGGCGAGGGCCCGAAGGAGGCGAAGGTGTGGCATGAGCCGCCGTACAAGACCCCCGTGCCCGAGAAATACTACCTCCAGCCCAACACCACCATCAAGCGCAGGGCCAACGCCGCGGTCGTCATGCTCGGTGCGTCTGCCTCTGCCTCTCCAACTTGTGCTCATCGCGCGCCCGCAGCACGCAACGGCGACCTGAACGGCATCGTGAAGAGCATGTCCCAGCTCGAGGCAAAGTTCAACGGCAAGTTCGGTTACCCGTACGTCTTCCTCAACGAGGAGCCCTTCTCGGACGACTTCAAGCGCGCCGTCACGGCGCTCACGCAAAGCAAGATCGAGTTTGGCCTCATCCCGCACGACCATTGGTATCAGCCGGACTGGATCGACGAACCAAAGGCTGCGGCGGCGCGTCAGAATATGCAGGAGAACAGTGTCATCTATGGTGGTGGGTGTTTTGTGTTTTTTTTTTTTGCGTTTGCGACCCGAGCGAGAGCGCCGTTAGGCGCTTGAAGTCCCTTCGGGCGTCGCAGACTTTGTATCACGCGTACCCGCCGCGTTAGAGGTCGGTGCGCGCATGTCTACCCTCGGGCGCCGCAGGCATTGGTCTCTACGAGGGCCACGTTAGCGGCCCGACCATGTATCCCTTCGGGGGACACATGCCCAGGCATTGAGGCATTTGCCTCTACGAGGGCCGTGTTAGCGACCCGAGCATGCGCGAGCGCATGTCTGTCTTGTCCGCGCCGCAGGCATTTGTCTCTGCGGCGATTCATTTGTCGAGGCGTTAGCGGGCCGAATATGTGCCTGCGCATGTCTACATTCGGGCGCCGCTGGCCTTGTATCGCATGTACCCGCCGCGTTAGCGGTGGGTGCGCGCCTCTATGCGCCGCAGGCATTTGTCTGCGCCTGCAGCGATTCATCCATCGAGGGTCGCGTCGGCGACCCGAGTATGCCCGTGTCTTCCTTCGTTCCTCGGATCCGCCGCGTCAGCGGTGGGTGTGCGTCTGTCTGCGTCGCAGACATTATCTGCGCCTGCGGCGATTCATCTAACGACGCGCATGTCTCCCTTCTGGCGCCGCAGGCCACCTCTTCCTCCGAGAGCGCGAGAGCGCAGCCAGCCGCTCGAGGACCTCTTCTCCGGCGTTTTCTCTGTTTTCTTTACATCTGATCTCTCCACAGGCAGCGTCCCGTACCGCAATATGTGTCGCTTCAACTCTGGCTTCTTCTACCGGCACGAGCTGCTGCAAAAGTACCGGTACTACTGGCGCGTCGAGTGCGTCTTTCCTTTCATTTCATTTTTATTATCTACTGTACACTAACGATGCGCCTAGGCCCGACGTGCGTTTCTTCTGCACACTCGACTACGACCCGTTCCTCTTCATGCAGGACGAGGGCAAGAAGTACGGCTTCACGATCTCGCTGCCCGAGTACGAGGCGACGATCCCGACGCTGTGGGACGCGGTGAAGGAGTTTGTGAAGGCGAACCCGGGGCTCGTGCACCCCGACAACGCGCTGGGCTTCCTGAGCGACGACGAGGGCAGCAGCTATAACAAGTGCCACTGTGCGTCCCCCGCCCTTTTTAGATGTAGATGAGGGCAAGGAGCTGATGAGCACGCAGTCTGGTCGAACTTCGAGATCGGGGACCTCGATCTGTGGCGCGGGGAGGCGTACACCAAGTTCTTCGAGCACCTCGACTCCAAGGGCGGGTTCTACTACGAGCGCTGGGGCGACGCGCCCGTGCACTCGATCGGCGCCGCGCTCTTTGCGCGCAAGGACCAGATCGTGCGTCCCTCCCCTCCCCGCTCTCTCTTGCTAATATGTGCACACGCGTAGCATTTCTTCGAGGACATCGGCTACCGGCACGAGCCCTTCCAGCACTGCCCGCAGGAGCCCGCGCACAGCCGCGGCCAGTGCGAGTGTGATATTTCTGACAACTTTGGTGGGTTTTTCGTTTCGTCCTCGCTCGCTCCACCTCTACCTCCACCCCCGCTCCGCTCCTCCTCCCCCTCGTCATTCTTGGCGCCCACCTTTCTCTCGTCTTCCTGGTTCCTCGCCACGCCCGCCTTCCTCGTCCATCTCCGCATTGTCCTGCTCTCCCCCCTCCATCCTCCCCCTCCACCTTGCATCGTGTCCCCCTTACTCCTCTTCGTCCTTGTTACTCGTTCCCGCCCGCGCATTCCTCCCCCCCTTCGTCACCCCCGTCATTCCCCTTCGTCACCCCCTTCATCCCTTCCTCGGCCGCGTTGCGTCGCCCGCGGCGTTGCGTCGTGTCTCTTCGCGCCCTCCCTCTCCATCCTCTTCCTCTATCTTGCGTCGCGTCCTTTCCTCCCCCGCCCCCACCTCCCTCCCTCCCTCCGCCTCCCTCCTCCTTCCTTCTCGTTCCCCGCCCGCGCTTGCGTCCCTCCCGCCTTCCCTCCTCCTTGTCCCACCCCTCACTCCGTCGTTCCGCGCCGCCCCCCCTCCCTCTCATCGTTCTTCGCCGTCCCTCCGCTCGTCCTCTTCGTTCCCCGCCCGCGCTTACGTCCCTCCCCTCCCCCTCCACGCCCGCTTGTTTTCACGCCCTCCGCCCTCCGCCCACCTCCTTCCACTTCCCTCCACCTCCCTTCCCCCGCGCCCGCGCCTTCCTGCCAGGCTCGTTCATCACCTGTCGCGTCCCTCCTTTACCTCCCCTCCATCGTTCCGCGCCGCTCTTCCCCCTCTCGTCGTTCCTCGCCCCTTCACTTCCACGTAAAGATATACCCTCCCTCCTCCTGCGTCCCTCCCTCCACCCCGCTTCTCACCCGTGTCCTTGCACGTCCTCCCCCCTCCTCGTTCCTCCTCGTTCCTTCATTCCTTCTCACCTCTTCGTTTCCTCCTCTCCGCCTCCCTTCTTACCCGCTGCCGTCCGGTGCCCCCCTTACCCCGTACCCGCGCCTTCCTCCGTCCGTGCTCCTCCCTCCCTGCCCGCGCACGTCGCGTCACGTCTGCCCCTCGCGTCTCCCCTTCCCGCACCCGCGCCTTTCTTTCCTCCGCCTCCCTACCTCGTTCCTCGCACTTGTCGTTTCACGTCCTCCCTCCCTCCTTTCCTTCTCCCTCTCGTCCGACCCCATCCCTTCCTCCCCTCCGCCTCCCTCCACCGCCTCCCTCTGCCTCCATCCTCTTCGCTCCTTCCGACCTCCTCGCCCGCGCCTGCGCCACGCTCGTCTCCTTACCCTCACACTCCGCCTTCCATCTCTCTCCTCCCACTCCCATTCCCCATCCTCTTCGTCCCTCGTTCCACCCTCCCGCGCGTCCTCCTAACGCTGACGACCCACAGACCGCGAAGGCTGGTCCTGTCTCAACCGCTACGACCGCATATTCACGTAAATCCGGCTGAGGCGCTGCTGGTCGACGGTGCGCACTCCCGCTACGGCGTGCAAAATAGGCGTGTAGGTGAGGTGAGCGTGAGCGCGGAGATGGTACGGGAGGCGGGGATAATTATTTTGTATTATTTATGACGAGCGGTTTGTTACTTGTATCGCAATTGCAGCGGACGTTGTATGCCAGCGAGAGTGAGGAGGAGTGAGGAGTGTGGGTTGGTCGGCCGAAGGGCCGATGATTTCGGAGGGAGTCGGATGTCGACTGGTCTCACTTCTCAAATGTATAGGGGAGTCTTCTCCCATTCTACAAATTCCTCCTGCCCACCCGCGAGGCAAAACATTTACTTGGTCCCTGGGTACGCGGATTCGCTCGAGGCTGGACTCCTGCTTCAACTTGGCAACAGCTCATAGGTTGAACGGGCATCGAACTGGTGCTACAGGGGATCGTGTCTACCCAGCTGCAGGTGCACCCGCTAATCTGACGTATTATACTAATGCCGTGCCCAATTCGTCGAGTACTTGGTACATATCGCGATGGAGCTTGAAGGCGATGGTGGGGTCCCAGGATTCTGGCTCTCATGACCTATGTGCGGTCAATGCAACCTGCAACTGTGCAAGTAGTGTGGGCCATTTCTCCTGTATCCCACGCGCCATATATCTATTGGACCTCCAGCTGGTTTCAACTAGGGGTCGACTTTGAAGATCTTGAGGCTGGCGGTCGGTTTGTGGGATCAGGTGGAGTCTTTGTATGTCTTCTTCTCCCTTGTACGCGTCTTGCTTACATGCACAGTGCAACTTCGGCGGTCTTGAGCCTGCGATAGGACTTACCGCCGGTAAATCATGGTCTACAGAGACTGAAAAATAATTTTGAATTCTGCCACCAGTCCGGCGTTCGCTTCTCAGAACACTCGACCACGCAGTGACCTTTACACCGTGTGCTTAGTCGGAGTCACCAGTCTCGGTATGCGCGGTTTAATTAACATCTTCGTCGACTCACCTTCTCACTCCCATACGGAACAGAACATCCCCCGAATATTCATCAACCCACATCCATCCTGATCCGACTGCATGGGACCGCTACTAATGCGGCTTCAACATCCAGTTCATGTGATCTTTTTATCACCATATTATCCGGTTCAGATCTGAGGTTGAGGTCCTTGATTTTCACAAGATTCGTGGTTGACAAACATAGTTTCAAGCAAGAGAATATTACTCGGTAAATGGGGTGTAGCGCATATTGAGCCCATTGGACTAAGGCTCATAGTTTATTTCCAAAACATGGGGATTCTTAGCATTTATTGGTTGACTTTCCATAAGCATAAATAAATTCTACTCGCCATATATGAGTCGTTGCCGAGACAGCTGTCAGGACCCCATCAGCAAGCTTTCTCACAAAGCCTTTACATCCCTCTCACAAATCCTCTCACAATATGTTCATCTCACTCTCCCTCGCCACCGTCGCCCTCGCGGTGCTCTCGACCAGCGTCGGCGCGATTCCCAAGTAAGTTACCCCTCGGAACCTATCCTCGACGGCCATCTGGGGACCCCTGCGCATTCTGTCCACTCTTTCCCATCATGTCGAGCAACGCGGGATGAAATACCTCGCCGTCTGCCGCATGTAGGACAGGTCAACATAGACCTTGGGGCTCAGTACAGTGCTGAGCCGACCAAGCTATGGAAGCTAGATCCCATTAATACGGGGTTACTACTCGACGAAGCGGCCTATCCGACGTTCGCGCCCGTTTAGAAGCCTGTGGAGAATTTGCTACATGAAGAGTGCATCTCCCTCTTTGTACGAGCCAAAACATTCATTTTGAGCACTGAGACAAGGCGAGCGGACGATATCGGGCGATGCCCCGATAGTCTCCTAATTCTCGGGAGTTCTCGGGAATTTATTGATCCGGATCTTGAATTCCTAGGGATCGACATATGCGCAGAGCACATTAAGCTACGGGCTCTAACATGTCGGGTTACGATACCTCCTTCCCAGGCACCGATGGCTTTACGGGACTGCATTTCTGGCGACGGAGGGTCTGAATCGAATTGCGACATAGTCTTCAAACGGCAGTTAGCCGCCGATTTTTGCTTCAAATGACTTGCTGTCAACACGTCGCCAGCTCTCTGCTTTATTCCCAACTCCCAGAATGGCTCCTAGCTCAGGACATTTAAGTCTGGATCTTGAATTGCGAGCCGTCGGACCCAATGGAGCTGCTTTGAGACACGGCTTTACCGGATCGGATTTCTCGCGGTCTGTCAGCTGTCAATCTTTGCTTCCCTGGCAGACCGTATACTTGCCTTTGGACTTGATAATATTGCTGCCAACACGATGTCGCCAGCTTCCCAAGTCCCTCAACAGCTCCCAGGTGAACCATCGGATAGACAACAAATCTCTCATCTACCTCTGTGCAATCCATAATGCGTGCGGAGGAAAATATTTTCTATGTGGTCTTATGCAAATTCTTTGGCAATGACATTGTGATTCTGTCTGATTCCATATACCGAGATCGGACAGCTGTGGATGGATGCAGCAGGAGTCTCTGGCCCTTTTTGACCTTGCACGATCTACGAGTGAATGAGTTATATGGCAAAGTTTGGTGATGACTCTATGCTGTTTCGGTTTCTAGCTGGTTTATTTCCTCGAGGCCCATGCTGTGGAATTTTCGCAGATTCCACACAAACATTATACCCATCTCAACAGTCATCCCGTATCCAAAAGCGGAACAAGTCAATGACAACCTGATCATGTTGATCCTTTCCCGAATTCCAGGCGATGGTTACCCATTTAAGTGGTGCACCAACAATCATGTTTTCATGAGCGCAAGGAAGTCCAACCAGAGGATATTCAGCCTACCACCAGTGGTTCTTCCTATCCTGTGGCGTGGGGGATCTTGACCGTCAACACCTGGTTCTTATCAGTCCACATAAATGTCCTTGCAAGGCCTTACGCCAAAAAGCGTCCAAAACAATGCTTGCTGTCCTTTTCACATAAACTGGTCAAATGTCCATACACCTTCAACAGATCTTGCTTGCTATCAGGTGCTGCTGTATATTGCAGTCGTCACCCCACGGATATGGCACTACCCAAGTATGGTTGTTGTACCTGCGCATCCCAAGATCATGACCAGCCTATTATTACTTGGGAACCACAACCTGAGCATTGAATGTCTCCATCCTACTCATTACAGGACAGCAGTTCCATGCCAGCACAGGTTGATTCTGTCTGGGGGCTATTGAAGATGAGGTACACAGTTGATTTCCACGAAGCTCATCTGACATGTCCTCGGAATCTTTGATAAGACTCCCAGGTAGTTCCCGTAGTTTTTAGGATCCCAGGATAGCTGCTTTTTGCCCGTCTTCATCCATCATCTCGTGAGATGTCTATGTACTTATACGGTATGTAGGCTACCACAGCAACTTGGCCGTTGACGTCTGTAGCGTACATAGGACGCCATGTACGTCGGTACAGTACCTGCTTGTTCCTGATTGGGACCTCTGCAGTAATACACCCCTCCTCCTCCTCCTCCATCATCTTTGGATCTCATTTTCGGACGACTGACCCCTCCAATAGAGCTTAATTTATTATAATCTGAAGAGGGGGTAGGGACCCCCTCTTCAGATTATAATTCTTGCTGAATATACGGATTTGCTCTCGTCGTCGCCGCATTGGGAATGCCGCGGGCCCGCGATCAACACAGCCATCAACATATTGGCGGCAAGGCCCGGCCATGACGCATCCCGTCTTCTCGAGTCAATCAACCTCAACGCCTTCACACTGAACGAGCTGAACGGGCAACTCGGTGATGCACACCACTATTATCAGCCACAGACCTGGATACCTTACCTCGTTACCGCCTGTGCGGGTCCAATAACTTTCTGCTTTGCTGGATAGCGCACCTGGAAAGTGCAAATTGTGCAGGGTCGACAGTGGGTTTGAACTTCGGGATTCCTCATTTTTTTTGTACTTCAATGTCTTCACCCAGTAACCCTCTCAACGGCGAAGCATAATTCTTTGCACCCGCTTCATAAAGACTTGCTCCAATTTTTGCTGTCCCTCGTTCGAGAATCTTTCCCTTGTTCACCACATTCATTCTCATTTTCTTTTCACTCTTCCTCTATGTCGGATCCAGCATTGCCGCCATTCGCCCAGCTGCCCGTATTCCCTGAGCTTCACTACGACAAAGAGGGACGCGGTTGGCTTCGTGATGCCAATGGGAAGTGGAGCGCCGTTCCCCAAGTGCGTTTCTTGCACCACATTTTCGATCTCATTGACCGAAGTACTCGCAGCAAGCACCTTTCGGTGACCACAACCCAGCTTCATTGTTAGCAGGACCTGCACAACCCAGGGTCCAGGTGCGCTACATAATTGTGAGCCCTGCTTATCCACTAACATCTTGTTACAGCCCACGTCATATAACTTTGGGGCCTCCGTGTCATCGGGCCAGCCTTCCAATTCCACCCACCTCCCGCCCTTTGATCCACGCTTCGTTCCGCTTCCCGAGGACAACGACAACGACTTATCTGATCCTTCGGTCATCGCCAAGTCGCGGGGGCTCAAATCTGCCCACAAAGTCGCTGGCGTTCGTCACAAGTCCAAAGGCAAGAAGCGTCGCCTCTCCTCGGACGACTCTGACGAGGAGAGTGACGTGCCCGTCACCAAGAAGAGCCGCCAGGGTCGTCCCAAGGGCTCCTCGAACTTCTCCAAGGCCGATGTCAATGGGCTTCTCGATGCCGTCGAGAAACTTAAGCCCATGGGACAAAAGGGGTGGCAAGAGGTCGAGAAGTCCTTCAAGAAATGGGCTCGCAGGAACGTGCGTCCAGATCGGGATGCAAAGTCTCTCGAGACCAAGTACAAAATCGTGTGTCCTATTATTTTTCTATTCATTTGAACTTGCCTAACGTCCACTTCTAGCTTTTGAAGACCAAAAAGCCCACTGGCGATGCCCACTGCCCTCCCGAGATCAAGCGCGCCCTTCGCATCGAGGCACTGATTGATCAATGTGCGGGCGCTCGTGACCTCAGTGACTCTGAGGGGGATGGTGTTTCCTCAGACAGCAGCATCAAGGAGCTTGGTCACTCCACCAAGACTCACACTGCTGTCGCACAGCGTGCCCCGACCCCCGCACTCCATCGCCACCGCATGAATGCGCCGGAGCTTGTCAACAAGCTTGCGCAAGCCTTCGACCCCGACGCTCTCAAGTCCAGAGATGAAGAACGCTCCCAGCGCTCATTCCAAAGTACCCAGCTGTTCACCATTTCGCAACAGCTCCGTGATGCACAGGCCACTATTGAGTCCCTCCGCAATCAAATTACCGCGTTGCAGAGCCAGACTCACGACATCGAGCGAGCACGCGACCATGCCGAGTTCAAGCTGGAGGTGCTCTCTTCGGATCCGGACATGACCCGTCGGGTCCGGGTCCACCCTTCTAACATGCGCGTGGACGGGAAGATCCGCTGTGAGGAGATTTACCCGGACGGCGGCTCGTGTACTTACTGGATTACAGACAATTCTCACGATGACTCTGAGAAGGAAAACAAAGCTCCCAGTTCCCCTTCCTCTCGTCCTCGCTCCGTCCATATCCAGTCTCCGTCTCCACTTGATCTTCACCGTTCAGAGTCGGGTTCATCTTTGATTGCGGGTCCGTCAACGGTGGGTATGCAGTAGTTGATCTGGACATTCATCTTCTTCAATAACCTTTCTTGGACGTTGCCATTACATTCATACACACTCCTTCTAATTGCTAGTCACCCTACACTCGTTCTAATTCTCTATATCATGAACACTATAGCTACTGTCCTGTTTGTCCGTAGTTGACCAATTTTCGTAAATTGCGACATTGTGAAAGCGAGCAACACAATCTGAACGACGTTGGTCCGAAAACAACATATTCTCGAAGTTCGTCCAGATCTCTTCCTCCTCGCGGTTCTGTCTCCACAGCGGCGTGTAGACCGTCCGGATCTGGTCGATGCCGACCAGCTGTGCTCGCAAGTTGTTGAGGCGAACACAAATCTCGATTAAATCTCCACGCTCATTCTGACGGCCAATCTCCAGTGGGATACAAAGTCGTCCAAATGATCCTTGCAACCCTCGCCCCACTCGGCTGTCTGCCGATATGAGAGCAGCTGTCGGTCAAAGGCAAGTCGCTCTTGAATTTCGTCCATCGTCCCTCGCATCCTTTGGCCGCTTTTAATTGGAGCACGAATTCGACCTTCAATTTGCTTCGCGCCACGGGGAAACGCTGTGTCGGCAACAAGATAAAAACCTTCGGGGGTACGAGTTCGAAGTTTCTCGTAAATTGGCTGGGCGATTCGGGAGTCATGCCAGCTGCCAGGAGCATTGAGCTTCGCAGCGATGATGGTCCCTACAATCAATAGTCAAATTCTGTGTGAACAAAACTGGGACTCACCTTGGGGAGAAAACACCAAAACTGAGCTCACAAAATGTTCGCAAAGCCACCCGTTGTATGTAGCATTTTCTATTTCTTCATCATCCGAAGTCTGACAAGCCAGATTGAGGCCGTCAACGCTTCCAAACGCACCGGTCAAGCGAGGATGACGGGCAACAATCAATTCATTGTATGTCGAGAATTCATCAGCCTCGGGCCACCGGATGGCGGCATCGGGCATCCTCCGAAGTATGGCGAGAAGGAGCTTGAGCCCGAAAGTGATGTACCGCGAGATTGTGCTGGGTATCAAGGCAAAGATCTGTTGCAAGCTGATCTCCCGCATAGTCGAGTTAAGGTAATGAAGGAGCAGCCCGAGAGCTCCGGACCCGTCAAGGGATCTAGCTCCTGGACGTGTTTTTCCAGTGCCGACCGCATCTTCCCGAGGAATCGGGGTGGTATTCCACGCGACATCAAATCCGGCATCGAGGATCCGATTGAAGGTCGCGACATCAAAGCCCATCGTCGTGATGTAGGCTCGGTCACTTCGACTCCTGAAGAGGACCTGCCATGCGGTGGCTTCCCGGGGGTTCGGAAGAAGCTGTGGCCGGCAAAGATACAGCCTGCTTGGTCTTCGTCGCTCCGTCCGCAGTCTGTGGGCCTCTATTGCTCCGAGCAAAAAAATGGACATTGCAGTCCCTGCAAGAAACTGTTCATCATCTATTTCATCCTCCTGGACTTCTCCAAGCTGTTGCTGAATCAAAAACGCGTCAATATCCATCGGTGTCGGGGCTGGAGCGCGCGAGAAGGAAGCTGACGACGTGTTAGGTCCTGTTTGGCAAAGAGCAGCGGGCACAACAAGCGTCGATTATCTGAGATAATTGAAATATTCAATATCTTTCATATCAAGCTTATGGGAACTGCAGAGGACTAGATTTTCGGATTAAATCGAGGATGCCGGCATCGTTGGCACCGCTGGAAAGGCGTAATAGAATTTTTTATGCTTATGGAAAGTCAACCATTCCAATTGAATTGAAAACATATTTAAATGGGACTTGAACCGTGAGAATTCGGCTGATGCCAATCCACGCCGTTGTGTTGCGGATCTGCGGCGCATAATATTTGTTGAAAAAATCTTTAATAAGTTCATCGCGTGCACACGCACGATAGTGGATGTCAGAAATCTGAGAGGGAAACAAAAATTGAAATGGAGTTGTGAGTAGGAACGAATTCAAAGAGACAGGATGCTGTATGAAATAATTCAATCCGAGAAATCACAAGTATATCCCTGGTGGCCACCCAGACTAAGAATAAAGCGGGTAGGGCCGACAGGCGGCATGGCCTGCTACTATGGTCTCCATGGGTGGAATGAAAGTTTACGAGGCAGCCCAATGCGAGCTGGCCGACACGCTAGTACTAGTGTCGACCGAGTGAGCTTTGGGCCGCAGTCTGTTCATACGATAACCGAACAACCCATATGGGACCGGGTTCCGTGTGCCCATTCCACTGTATCTTTCCCACAAAAGCATATCATTCGTTAATCTTAATCTCAGAGTTCCCTTCCTTCCTCAATTCAGGATCCAGCAAATTGCCCACCTGGTCTTCGCGTAGAGGGTCATATTCAAGTATAAGAACCAAGGGGAGAATAGTCCTTGATTTGAATACCATCTTTTGTTCATTCCTGCCGGCCACCTCCTACTGTCAACCAGGAGGTTGTTCTCTGTCCTCAACACTGAACATCAATAGATCCCCTCTGCCTCTGAAGTGTTCCCTGAGGAATCGGCCATAAAATTGTCAGAGCAACATAACTCCACAGCGAATAATTCCCCAGTTATCATTCGAGCAGTCATTGATAAATCTGTTTGTCCATCCATATCTATCTTTCTGACAAGAGGTCAGGATGACTCCATTTCACTCTCGATTTCTCCGGGCAGCGACACAGAGGAACTTCTCATGGGGATTTGAAGAACCGTTCCAAGTTGAAAACCGAAATGTTTGGTAAACCCAATTACAAGTGTCTTCACGGCAATCACCTCGCTTCTCGTGCCGTTCGACAAGCTGAAGCATTTTAGCAGAGGGCATCAGTGCTTACGCAGGAAGGAATGACAAAAATGTGATTTACTGCCGAACTCGAGCGCCGTAAAACCCTTACCTAAAGGTAGCCGGAATTCACGGCCTACACAAACGAGACCACCGTCAGGCGACAGCTGCCGGTATATCCGGCCGTCCTACTAGCTATATAGAACACCCCGAGCCTGTCATCCAATGCATGAGCAATGTGACCATTCTTCGGGATATCGTTGGGAAGGTCCATCGCCCGGAACTTAACACGCGGAGTAGGTTTTCTTACTCGTTCTCTTATGTAACGAAATGGACAGCTTATTATGATGACTGTGTCTAACCTAAGCCCAAACCGCGCAACTCCTTTTCCAGGGCGCACAATTGTAGTAGAAAAGCCTGAATATCCCAAGACCTTCAAGAACCTTTTCTGGATAAATTCAGACACAGAGACATGGCCAACATTTGTGTTGTAAAATACAGACAATTTCATTTTTTGGAACAATATGTTGAGAGCAAGGCCCCACGTGCTCACGCAAATGGACAAGAATGAGGGTGAGCATGGAATCAACCTATCCGGGATGCTATCTTCGAGAGGACTATCAAGTAGAAAATCAGATTAAAAGCTAAACAAATTATAACACTAAGAAGGAAAAGCTGTACCTCTCGGATCGAATTAAGTCGGCGCTAGATTAATATTGCTGTCGAGTGCGCTCATTGATTCAAAGCTGTGAAGACCTGGCACAAAGTCTTGGTCTTCTTCGAGCCGGGGTTAGTCAGATCAGGAATTTGGTGATCCAATCTAATCAGAGGGGGTTGCTGAATAGAAGATTGTTATTCAGCAACCCCGTACAACAGCACGGGGGGTTGCTGATTAGAATTATCTGACAATTACAACCCACCTACCTACCGACTGACTTTCGGAGCGAATTCAGCCGACTCGGTGCGGATCAGGCCCGGATCGAAGGGAACAATTTTTTGAACTCCACAGCCGCCTGTCTGAAATCTTCCTCTATCTCCGTGGACCACCCAGAATAGCCGCCTGACGAAAGAGCAACTTTTCGAACTCAAATGGACTTGGAAATATTTCTGCCGGACAAGAATTATGGTCTCTTACAAGTAGAGGCACTAATGGATTCAATCAAACCGGGAATACACGAATTTCGTCCCAGCGGAAGTTGATTATGATTTGTTAAGTTTCATATCAGAAATCGGTGTTGACTCAAACTCTGGAGTTTCGATTGGTTTCGGTGCCACCGAATTGCTTCGGGGTTGCTATATATGGCAACCCCGAAGCATTTCGAATGCGGCTTCGGCTCCCATTTCAGGTGAGTCGATTCTCGATACAATACTTTCCAAATCGTAATCAACTTCCGACGGCCCGGAATTTGCAAAGTCCCGGTGTGAATCTGATTATCTTTCAAGGGGTACCCACAGGAAAAATCTGCAACACTAGGAATAAAAAGTGAATTAAGGGCAGCCAGACCCTACCACCCTATTAGCCGATATTAAGGGAACGGCAGACGACATGGGCCCAAGCACACCGGAAATAGATGCAGGCACTTCAAATGCACCTAAAATGGCGCTGGGCCGCAAAATCCGTCTGGGATTGGACTCACCGCGGGCCAAGTACTCATTAAAACAGCAATAAAGGGTGATTTTTCGGAATTTAAATCCGTGAGGGAACGGTGGGTGGCATGGGCCCAAGCACACCAGAAATAGATGCAGGGACCTGAAATGCACCTAAAATGCCGCTGGGCCCCAAAATCCGTCTGGGATTGGACTCACCGCGGGCCAAGTACTCATTAAAACAGCAATAAAGGGTGATTTTTCGGAATTTAAATCCGTGAGGGAACGGTGGGTGGCATGGGCCCAAGCACACCAGAAATAGATGCAGGGACCTGAAATGCACCTAAAATGCCGCTGGGCCCCAAAATCCGTCTGGGATTGGACTCACCGCGGGCCAAGTACTCATTAAAACAGCAATAAAGGGTGATTTTTTCGGATTTTAAATCCGTGAGGGAATGGTGGGTGGCATGGGCCCAAGCACACCAGAAATAGATGCAGGGACCTGAGATGCACCTAAAATGCCACTGGGACCCAAAATACAATGTACTAAACAGATTTTGAATTTTTTACCAATTTTTCCGTCAAAAAAACTTGAATTGCTTCACCAGTGAAAGGCAGACAATAGACAAAGGACAAAGGACAAAGGACAAAGGACAAAGGACAAAGGACACAGGACACAGGACAAAGGACAAAGGGCCACAGGATTTCCAAGCTCCTTTGTCTGTCCTTTGTCTATTCTTTGTGTGTATTTTGTCTGGCAAAGAACAATTGATGGACTGTGATATCGGCTTTGTTTAGCTGCCAACCACCTTCGGAACACATGAGTGAAACACATGTGAATTTTGGGTGAGTTAGCTTT
Organism: Mycena maculata; assembly: GCA_029448575.1. Classification (NCBI taxonomy): domain Eukaryota; kingdom Fungi; phylum Basidiomycota; class Agaricomycetes; order Agaricales; family Mycenaceae; genus Mycena; species Mycena maculata. Next base: position 117,323 of record JARJLG010000081.1, on the reverse strand, counting down.
TGCCCCCACTGTTTGCTTTGCATTTTTTACTTCTATTTCTAGTGAAACAACTGGTCAAAAAACTGTTCATTTTTCCACCTTTGTTTTTACCTTGAAATGTGTATGAATTAATGGTATTACTAGTTTGAAGAAAAACATGAGGTTTGTTTCACATTTTTCACTTTGATTTCAACTCACAAAAGTGGTGAAAAATGTTTTAAAATTTTCACTTCTTTTTGCAGTGAAAAAATGCCAATAAATTGAATGACATTTTTATCAATTTTTTCACTCAAAAATTTGAAATGTTCAACCAGTGATGTTTCGCATTTTTCACCTAGAGTTTCAGTCAAAAAATGTGAAACAAACATCTCAACAATATGACCAACTTTGTTTCACATTTTTCACTTTGATTTCTGGTGAAAAAGCTAGTGAAAAAACTTTTGATTTTTTCACCTTCATTTTCACCTTGAGTTCAGTCAAAAAATGCAAAAGAAACATCTTTGCAACATCACAAACTTTATTTCACATTTTTCACTTTGATTTCAACTCAAAAAGTGGTGAAAAATGTTTTGAATTTTTCACTTCTTTTTTCAGTGAAAAATGCCAATAAATTGAATAACATTTTTATGAATTTTTTCACTCAAAAAATTGAAATGTTCAACAAGTGATATTTCGCATTTTTCACCTTGAGTTTCAGTCAAAAATGTGAAACAAACATCTTAACAATATGACCAACTTTGTTTCACATTTTTCACTTTGATTTCTGCTGAAAGAATTAGTGAAAAAACTCTTGATTTTTTCACCATCATTTTCACCTTGAGTTCAGTCAAAAAATGCAAAAGAAACATCTTAACAACATCACAAAATTTGTTTCACATTTTTCACTTTGATTTCAAGTCAAAAAAGTGGTGAAAATGTTTTAAATTTTTCACTTCTTTTTTCAGTGAAAAATGGCTATAAATTGAACGACATTTTTTATCAATTTTTTCACTCAAAAATGTGAAATGTTCAACCAGTGTGATGAACAAGATATGAGAGGTGTGACAGGTCGAACGAGCAGACGGCGATGGCCGAGTATCCAGAACGGAATCAACTGCGGATAAATACTGTTAATGGAAAGCCGAACTCACGCAATTGCTACGCACCTCATACAAACAACCAAAAAATTTCAATAAATAGGGGGTAGGATATGGGGGGACCGAGGAGACTTGATCCACCCAGGAAAGGAGTGTGCTTGCCCGCGAGAATCTTGACATAAGAAAGGATGGGTTGCGAGAGCTTGTGATGATCTTGGGGGATTCACGGAAGAATTCCAGTCTTGAATGCTGCTGGGAAGAACCCGAAAGACCCGTAGAGAGGTGGGGATGGATCCGACTGTCTTGAGAAGGCTTGGTGGTATATGTGCAGTGGCCGACGAATCTTGCCAGAGAGGTAAGCTCCAAGAAGTAGGGAAACTCTTGAGGAACAAAGGGACAAATAATTGGGGTGCCCAGTGGAGATAAACCTGACGAAAGCGCAGGGAGGAAGGGTCGGGGATGGGGGGAAAGGAAGAAAGACGACGAAGCAAATGTGTTTGGTTGCGCAAACAATCACGCCATCGCACGTGCTGGCGGAGTTTGAACGACTTGAAAAAAGAAGTTTCTAAGATCGGATCCCCTGAAATTGAACACACTGTATCAACCAGGTAAGACTCTGTGCAATCATCATATATAACTCAGCCCTACTCAAACCGAGATTCGGATGTGTTTAAACATAATTTTGTGAGGGGCCGGCTATCGAGCGCTACTGATCCGTGAGTGATGCGCTACCACGCGCTACTGATCTTCGGCTGGATTGCTACCGGAGCTACCTGCAACTACTGGGCTCAAGTGGGCGACAGCGACTACTGTGGCTACCAATATCTGGGAGTTTTGGCATACAGCTACCAAACAGATCGGTGTTTCCTGATGTTGCTGTCAGTCACAGATGATGATGTGGGGACAAAGGAGAGTGGAGGTGTGCAGCCCCAGCCCGTTGCAGCGCTGCAAACAGTCACCCGGGACTGAAACTCGTCGAATAGCTAGTAATTTCTTGAATAGGCAATTGTCAATTGTTATCTCAGTCCTGACAGTCCCCTTTCGGTGTTCGCTTTCACACCATCTGCGGATTTTTTTGCTCTCACAACTTCGCAGCGGCCGCAATTCAACATACTACTGAGGCGGCGAGGCCAATAACCTCAGCGCAGTTTTTTGCACAGTGTCTGATCAGCAGCCATGGTCCCCGATCTCACGTACTTCCAACAGCAATTTCAAAAGCTGTTCATTAGTTCCAAAAAGATACTGAACTCGCCCGCTGCGCCGCAGAATGATACACCGTTCTACTGCGGCCACATCCTGGCCACGTCATTATTGTGCCAAGATAGCGAAAGGACCGTTGCAGCTGTACAAACGCAGATATGCGGTGAGGGAATGATCCGCGAGCCAATGTACAACCATGTGAAAACCTGTCAAGGCGCAATAATTCGTGGTGGGATAATTTTTTCGGTCCATCGGTTTGCCAGCCCTGAGTTAACCGTACATTTTTTGCACTTCGAGCACCGCAGCGTAGAAGAATGAGGCTCGTCGTCTCATGTAGCCGATAGGGAAATGCGTCCTTACGGAGAATATTGTTGGAAAAATGTCAAAATCTGGAGTAAATTATGGCCGATCCCATGCAAAGCGTTTTTGGTTCGCAAGGGTTTCGGCGTCTACTCAAATTTCTCGATGTAGCACCTAGGGCGCTCAAATGCTTGGGCATTCCAAATCCGGAAATCCAGGGTACAGCCACCGATCTCGATCGTTTTTTTTTCTTCGCTCCCACAACATCGAGTTCCAAACCACAATTCCATCGCGACTAACCAAGGGAGCACGGATACCCACTACTAATACTACTCCGGACCATGTCTTCCGCTAAACAGAAAGCGGATGAACTCAAAGACAAAGGCAACGCGGCGTTCAAAGAGGGAAAAATGCTCGAGTACGCGATGAAATATTGGAACTGTGTCTAACCATTACTGAATATCCACCAGAGCCTCGAAGCTGTACGCAAAGGTCCTCATTCCGTCGTAATCGCCACTAGGTAACGCACTAACTTAACACAGGCAGAAGAGGTAGCACCGAAAGAGCATGTGTACCCCGCAAACCTGAGTGCGGCATTGTATGAAATGGGCGACTACGCCGGGAGTATGGAGGCCATTGCGCGCTCGTGGAGACTAAGTACGCCGAATCCGAATCTCGCGCTGCGCCTCTCGACGCGTGCTGCCAAGGCGCTCGCGCACGGCGTGCGTGGTGATTCAATCGGAGCACAGGTGCTCGTGAACTACGCTCAGGTGATCGAGCAATTGCAGACGGTTGCATCGCAGCAGGAGAGTGTGACTGGTGAGGGTGTCGAGCCGGAGAGTGCACGCGTCTGGCGCGAGTGGCGCGCGATCGCGCAGGAGGGCGACGACCGGTCCTCTGCCGCACATGAGGCCCGCGTCAGATTCGCAGGCATCCCTATTGTCCGCCCCGGCGTGTGCGTCTTTTCTTCCTTTTAGGAGGGAAAATAAGACTGACGAGGATGGTATCTAGGAACCCGATGCTGCAGTATTACACCGTGGGGCAGGACGAGATGCTGTCACTGTTTGATGACTGGGGCCCACGGGATCCGTATCCACTCAGGATCAGTACTCTCAGCAAGGCGCGGCTTTCGGAGCTGTCGTTTTTGTTCGGTGGTGTTGGGGACGGTGGGTACCCCTATGTCCTGCATTCCGGACCAGTCCCTCATTTTTGTCCAGCTCGAAACGTGTATGCAACGCTCGTCGGCGGGCACCGTGCGTACAAGGCACTCCCGAAGGACAAACGGTCCGCGATGCGTATGCACCTGACGATGCTGGATATTCATCCGAGCGCGCTTGCCCGCGACCTCGTCATCCTGATGCTTTTGAATGACTGCATGGCACCCAACGTCGCCCCCGAGGTCCTCGCCGAAACCAAGGCAACACTCATGTACACTTACGGCGGTGCCATCATGCCGCCATACGCGCACGCACGGTCCGTACCTTCCCCTGAGTATTTCACGGCCCACTGAGGTTGCTTTAGACAACAGAAGACGATCAAATCACTCATGGAGCGGCTGGCAGCCGTGCCCCCGCGCCTCCCGCCGTGGCTGCACGTAAGCCGCGACGGGATCCCCGCCATCCGTGCTTCCCTCGCGTACTGGGCCGACAACACCGCCAAGACCGCGCGCGACATGATAGCGGCGTCCGGCGGGAGTACGGCCAAGGAGACATCTATCCTGCAGATGCTCCAGTTCCCCGGGCTCACTCCGAGCTACCGCGCCATTCTGCAGGCGCGCATCGACAGGCCGCTGCGCCAGATCAACAGCGCCGTCGACGCGTGGGGCCCCGACCAGGCGCGCGCGGCGGGGCTCAATGACCCGGCATGGGACGATGCTCGGGTGATGAAGGAGCTGAAATCAAGGCGCGGGAAGATCGTCGAGACGTTGCTTGAGGAGCATTTGAGTGGGAATGCGCCGCCGAGACTGAGCGGTGAGGCCGTGTGGTTTCAGATGACGCGCGGGCTCGTCCCGCCGAAGGAGCTGTGGCCGAAGCACCCCGAAATCGAACACTGGAATAAGAACAGAAACGGCCTTGCGCCATACCCCGACTGGTTAAAGACGCAGGTCAGTCGCTCTGATTAAAGTCGATGGTTGGGCGCTCAGTGGCGTGCAGTTGAAAGCCACGATTGAAAATTCCTGGAAGGCCAACATGACCCTCTTCGTGCGTGTCCCCTTGATTTATCCGGGTTAGTTGGCTGACATGCCCAGCAGGACCGGGAGTACTCCGAGCTCTCCAACAAAAGCCTCCCGAACTGCAAGGGCTACCCCGACCTTCCGCCCGACGGCATGAACCTACCGCGCCTCTTCGACGCGTTCAACCGTCGCTTCGGCATCGACACTGGCGGCGAGCTGCGCGCGGACCCCGAGTCCCCAGCGTACACACACACGATGCGCTTCTTCCAGGGTGTGATGAATGCGCTCAAGGCGCTCGAGGGGTCTGTCAAGCTGGAGATCATCTGCGGCGGGCTGATGGAGGAGCTCGGCAAGCTCAGGCTCGGTACGGACACGACACGTCCGGCGAAATTCCCGAGGACGTTTACGCGCGCGTACCTAAGCAATGTTCCGTAAGTCCTCTCCTGCCCCTCGCGAGCGAAAACTGAGCGAAAATGCAGGGATTATACTCATGGCGTCAGCATGCGAATCCGGCTCTGTATTTCGTACTCTGACGGATAATCTCCTTACAGGTCTTGAATACTGCGATATTCGTCGTTCCGTGCCTTCAACGTCTTCCTGACTCGGCGGTGGGCTCCAATTGCCTGATGAATTCGGGGATATGGCAGAACGATGACGAGTTTTGCCACAAGTGCGTTTCCCATTATCTCCATACATGTCTCTGAGCCCTAACAATCTGCTTAGCTACTCGCTCCTCCATCCCCGCGATGTCCCACGCTTCCTCGGTTGCGACACCATCCGCATGGACGGAGTCATGGGCATCGTCTCCCTCGGAAAGAAGACACTACCTCTCCCCCTCGCAGAGCTCGCGACGCGCCCGGAGCTCACTCGCTGGCTCACCCGGGTCCTCATTTATATATGCGTCCCCGGAACACCCGGGATGCAGATGGCGCGCGTGCGCATGCCGAACAACCTCGTCGCGTTCGTCCACCTCCTCGTGCACCTACGCACCGTCGGCTACCCCGCGCACTGGCTCTCCGAGTTTTTGCAGACGATCCTGTCGGACACGCTCACCACCGACGTCGCGCCGTACCTCGGGACGTTTCCCATCCCGCTCTCCGACCTCAGCCGCAGCGTCCCTCCGCGCCGTGTGCGTCTAGAGCCATGGCTCGCCGAGTTCGAGCCCATTTTCGCGTCTGCGCAGGCAGGGTTGCCCTTCGCCGTTCAGGTGCCCTCCGGGTTCACGACTGCCCACGACGAGATTGGTATTTACGATGCGGTCGTGCAGCTCAGCGCACCCGACCTGGGGCCGCGGTTCGCCACAGCGCCCGTGCAGGACAACGTCGTCGGTATCGTGCTGTATCAGCCCTCCAAGGCGTTCACGGCTTCCTCGCTCGTGCGCCTCATTCCCACCATTCTCGAAGGACGCGCGACCGAGCCGCGCCGCGGCACCGTGTGCATTCTTTCGTCGCCGCAGATGGTGGATATACCTGGGAGGAAGGTCGGGTGGCGGTTGAGCCGGGATCGGGTAAGGAGGATGCGCGAAGAGGGCTGGGTTATGGTTGTCTACCGGACAGACAATCATGAAGCTAGTGCGTCTTCGTTTCTTTCGGATTATTCCGTCTTGTGTTGAGTTTATTCATTCAGTAACGCTTCCGTTGCCGGCAAGCAAGTGGCTGGAGTTGATGGATGAACCAGAACTTGACTAGTCAATTATCCTTGACAGAGGGCAACTCTTCGACTGTTTGTTATCTATGTCTTGTCATCTTGGATTCTATACTTCACATCACAGTTGATTCACTTGCTATGTCGGACTTCGATATACGGCTTGAATCTCGAGAGAAAGAACAGAGAAGAAGGGAGATTGGACCGTTTGCGTCGACGTCCTCCTAACAGTGTCCTCAATTTTGAAAGTACTTGCCTTGTTTCAAGCCGACTTCAAATTTCGAACTCAGGCTCTCCAGCAACCCAAAATTCCAGGCGTATCCCCTCTCAAGTTCTAGAGTCTTTTCTTGAGTCCCTGCGAGATGGAAAAGGTTGGCACCGACCCTAGCGAGCCTCTGCGTTTATCCAGACGGACTGTCTTGTGCTTATTCCGGTCGTACCATCTGATTCGTACAGTGGCATTAGACTCGTAACCAGTCTGCCATTGCGGCATTTCTTTAGTGCAAGCACTTTGCCGCGGGCAGACTGGTACAACTCGGATCAAGTAATTGGGCTGCCAGTGAGCGAAGAGTTTAAAATTTTGAGTAGGGCCGATCACGGCCATCAAATCACTCTCGCGGGTGCCGTCAATTCCCAAATAAATTTGAAGGTTTTGTGCATTGTCCTGAGAAGCCTAGTGGAAAATATAAAGAGACAGATTTCAAGTCGTTGGCTATTAGCCTCCTTCTACTCTTTTGTGTCTAAACATTTGGCGTAAATTGAGGTCAGAACGGGCCAGAAGGAAAAAGTTCAAACTCCGCGCGCAGGCCACTGGCAATTGATCATTCCGCGGATCCGAGATGTACCAGTCTGACGGCAAACTGCTTGCAGTACTTATCTCAAATGCCGTAGAGCGGACTGGTGACGAGTCTACAGTGACGTCCGGATGCCGAACTTGTGCGTTATACACTGCAGGGGGACGGAGGTTAGAACGTCTTGCCCTCTAACGAAAACTCCATTCTTCCTAAACCACTCGCCTCTGGCACTTGTGTAGCCCCGATAAACGACCATCAACGTGCCTACGCCACACCCATCTACCGTCGTGGGCGGAACTCAGGGTACCTTTGGGCCCGCATCTACCAGCGTCTACCTGACCTCTCGCTCAATCACATGCAATGCCGTAGAAATTGCACGTCGGTTTTGCATCGCCTCGATCTCCCGGTCGCTATCTACTATCAACTGAGGCCTCACCGAAAGACGTTCGCCCTTGTCATGTCCCACGGCTGAGTTGGGTTCTTTCCCGTGGGTCACCTTGCTGACTATCCTTGCACGCCAGGTTATACCACTTGCCAATTCCACTTACCGCCATCGATTTATTTTCATGCCAGTGTGTCCATTTTTACTATGAATTTCGGAGAATTGGCGCGGGCATTGACAACCATCTTGGACGATAGGCGCTTCTCACGACTGCACGGGTAAATTTGAAGCAATTCAATGTGTTCCCAGACCTGCCCGGGGCAAGGGCGGAACTCTAATAATCAACAGTTACGCTAGTACGAGGCTACCGCGAGGCTATGACAATCGCATCCGGGGTTTTGAGTCAAAGGTTTGGCTTCATGCCGGCCCCTGCACCGAATATGTATATCGTGAGCCTCTTTGTCTCTTTCGCCAGACATTAGGATGATACTTACCGACCAGCACTTGTTTCAGCATTTCCCTACTTTTTTTGGCAGTTCGCACCCGAGCCACCACAGCACATACAATTATACTTACATAGGCCGACGCCACGAAAACGTCAATTTATTTTGGATAGCCGTGACTTGGAGTCTGCTCGGTATGTCGACGTCATCCCGCTGTTCGATTTCATCCTCATTCGTATCCCTCAGCTCTCCCGCCTCAGTATTTGATGAAGTCGTCCGCGACGGAGTCGACCCTCTCCGCGGCACCTCCCTCCGGCATTCGTGGCATTTCCGCTTAATTCCGGTGCGGCGGACTCCGCAAAAAGCCACTATGAAGAGGAGTAACGTTGTGAGGAAACGGACTTCCGCGAAGCTGTAGAGTCTAGGTTTTCCTATTCAATTGCGCAGCTCGCGGAGCCGAGATAGGTTAGATGAAGCTGCTTCGCCGGCGCCTGTATGCGGGGGCGCCGTCTAGCACCCCGAACTGCAGGGCCAATTATAATGCGGAGAGGTATTTAAGCTCGCTCAATTCAGCAAACCCGCGCTCGAGGTCATTCGATCCTCAAGACAAGACACGCCGAACGCGCACTCGCAAGCACGCATATCACACCGTGCCCGTACAGATGCCCGGCCGCAACGTCCGCTTTTTCCCGACTAACACATTCCACTCGCCTCCTCCGCCTCTCATGAGTCCGAACACATCCTCACCGGCGTCTTCGCCCTCTCTCTCATATTCTGCTTTCCCTGGCCCAGCACCATTTGTGCCGCGTCGCGACTCATCGTTTGTGAATGCGCAGGCACACAGTCTCATCGCATTCTCCCACAAACCGATCCTGAAATACGATGTCACCCTTCACCCTTCCACAATCTCGACGCGTCGCATGGGGCGCTCCTCCGCCGGGTTCTCAGAGCCCGCGGTCTACCCCCCGCAAGCCGCCATCTCGCTCGTCACGCCCCACCTCCCGTGGGCAATCGGCGTCCCCGCGGCCAACGGCGCATATGTCACCGTCTTCGACGTCCTCGACGCGATATACCGCACACTCCGCGTGAATGCCACGGCGGCGGAGTTCAACGCGCTGGGCACGCAGAAGCTCATGCGCAGGGCCGATGCGGCGTACATGCAGCGCTACGAGCGGTTGCGCGGCCATCGGGGGTACAACGAGGAAAAGAAGCAGGGGGTGAAGCGGGTGGACTTTCTGATGGGCTATACGACACTACAGGGTATTTCTCCGACTCCGGGCACCCCCGACGTCTGGCAGTTGAACATTGGATGAGGATGAGTTCCCATCTCCCATTCGTCCGCGATTTTATACATATCCTCATATCTATCCCGCGATGCTTGCCGCGTCCATGTTACATACTTTTAGGCCACTTATGCAGTCCACTTCGTTGGAATTTCATGACGATGACCAGGGTAGAATGTAGTTTGACAGTCTGTCTCGGCATGGTTTCGAACACGCTGTGGTTGTACCATTTGGGACTAGCTAGTTGGTTACCTAGGCATTTGGAGCCCATGCACGACGACACCATATATGCATTGGACGGATTCGGTCGGAATCGGTCCCCGTGGTGTCTAAATCAAGGTGTACATCCTATTAACGAATCAAGCCATGAATTTAGATGAGGTTTGAAAGGTGTACTAAATATTTTCCCGGCGGCCACCTACAGCGCTTGGTATGATGATGATGTGTTCGAAAAAAATCTCAACGATCACGTGTGTGATGTGTTGACCACCGGTAATCAGTTTCCGGTTTACTGTAAAGCACCGACCATTTTAAGACTTCAGGCGGAACGGGGTGCGCACTGTCAATGCACTGCCTCAGATACAGGACTCGGATCAAGTCGTATCTCGCGCAAGTCAAGATCCCCCAGAGGGGTATCATTCGGAAGTCTAGCGTTGAAGTGTGAGTAAACTTTAATCATATACAACGGTCATACGAGAAGGGAGAGTGGGTGTCGGATGAATGTGCGTATTGCTGACGTGCGCAGTGAAGACGCTGCCAGATACGGCCAAGTCCCTCGCGCGCGGAAAAAAAAACGCCCGCATATCTAAATTTGGCACCTTGAGATAACAGCCCCGAGAACGACAAGACTCACAGCGCGGAGCCACCTGCATTTGCCGTGGCTTCAGAGCTGACTGCCGTGTCCACATGTGTGTGTTCGTCCATGAATACCAGTTGAAGACTCGGAGGTGTTGAACATCAATATCAAAGCTTCCGGCGTATGAGCGTTTTTTTCGTTGTTTATTACTGCTTTCACTCTGGATTTCGGCCAAAAATGGTCCTTCTGTCTGGTTTGTCTGAATCAACTTTGTGCTGTCAACTCTCAAGTGAATGCTAGGTGTGATTGATGTCGGCGATGTCGGCTCTCGGCATAGTGATGGTACCCCGGCGGGTTTTGATACTTGTGAAGAAAATGCGCCGCCCGAATTGGCGAGTCCAGCTCGAATCCTTACTCATCCTTGGAATATTTAGGATGCCGGCTGTAGACGGGACACCTTGAATTTACTATGGAGTCGAAAGTGAGGCAATATACAGATTTGAACGAGTTCACAGCCACATTGAAGGCCTTAAAAAAAAAAAAAAAATCGCGCCGCCGCGAAGGCCGACAGTAATCTCCCATTTAGGTGCTCGGATCAACACGTCCCGTGGTCGGAAGTTGAATGCCATCAACGCCGAATTTGACATCAAAACCAGAATTCACGACTTGTGATAAACGACGATAATAACCGTCATACCCGCGTTATAAGAAGGTCTAAAAGATTGCTATCAGCTGTTGAGGCTCTGGCTGTTGCACTGCAAACCAAGTACAGCATCGGCCCGCCCGGCAGATTATTATCCGTCCTCGTAACGAAATGGATGGCTGTCTTTTGGAGTTCTCTGCCAGTTGCATCCCACCGGCATCTCCTTCCATAATCTTGCGTACAGCCGCAGTAACCATATGAAGTTTGATCAAATAACTGCTGTCTTGACAGAAAATCCAGTTTCAAGCACTGATTTGATTAAACAGATACTGGCATTCGCTGGCCTACGGTGAGTTCCCGTCCAGGATTGAGGGTTGTGAATGGGCCCAGAAAGTTTAAACAGGCCAGTGGTTCAACGTTCATCCTGGATTGATTGATTTCTGATTGGATGATCGTGTTGTAACAACAGTGTTCCAAGGTTTGAATGCTGTTCAAACCACAGTGGACCAAAAACTTTCCAGGCAGCTGGGTCGAGCCTACGACCTCCAATGTTCCACTGTAGGCAGAAGGCAACAAATCAACTGCACCATGCAACTAATGCAGGGACATCGAATTGTTCACTCCTGATCCCAGACCAGCTGTTCAGCCCCAGCGAGAACACTGGGTGCATAGATATGCTTAGAGTCTGATGGGGAAAATTTGGTCTATGTGCTTATTTCTGTTCAGAGCACACACATATGTAGAGTGGAGGCAAGTTGAGGATCCAATTTTGAACTTGTTACACTGTCCTGCCACATTTGAGTAACTCCAATCTTTTTCACATTTGACCATGTCAATTCGAAATCCATGTCAGTTCTTGCCACCATGTCTCTTTCCTCAGTTTAGGTCATCTGAAAATGCCTGATAAAACACAATTCAAGTGCAACTGTCATAGGTTCTGTAAAGGAAGAAAGCCTCTTCACACCCAGGATGGGAACCTTTCAAGGTCGCTTAAAAGACCTATGAAAAGAATGTGTATTCGTAGTCTAATATATCTTGATTGATTTAGCGAGATTCAATGAACTAAGAAAGGATTACAGACAGAACTAGAATTCATAGGTCTTTTCGACTTGATTGATTTCTATCTTATTCACCATGTAAGAAAGGTGTCTGAAAAGATCATCAAGCAGGTGCCAAATCAACCATATTTGATATTTGGGGTATCAACGGTATATAAAAGCACATTGTAAAGTACATGTTTTAAGGCAATCAGCATTTATGGGTTGCTATTGGTATCCGGCGCATTTAGAGGGCAGTGAACAACTGACTTTTCCTGATGCAGCCCGTCAACACCCACCTATCTTCTTCCAAGTCTAGGGCCGGGCGGAACACGGTGGTTATCTCCTTTCGCTTCCCATTGTTGGTGGCTTTATCTCAACATTTAAAAAGATCCTCGGGATGTACGCTCCAAGTCGGCTGGGCTTTGCTGCCGAATCATTGAATTCACAGCCTATCTCCATATGGTGGTTCTGGACATATTGCGGCGCCTTCTGTTATCTCCTTCCACTTCGCTCGTGCATGTCGATGATAAACGGTGACAAAAGACCGCGCCAGAGTTCGGCAGAATAATATGTCACCCTTGAATAGAGAGAACCAATTTGTGTCCAAGTTTTATCTGGCCAAATTGTGAACCTGTTTATGAGTCAATCAATGTAGATAGGTGGATGCAGAAGAAGAAAATTGTAGCCACATGTTGGAGAGGCCAACCATTAGACTACTCGCGCGAGTAGTCTAATGGTTGGCCTCTCCAACAAAATATTGAAACCCCTTCTTTGTGGGTATTTGTCATATCCCCCGGCTCTTTATCGGCCGAGTATCACGCGGTGCCCTGGTGCCTCCGGCCCGGCCTAGTCCCGGTTTTGTGTCCTCCTTCGTTGGGGCTCGAACCGGCAGCCAACCAGACTACCCATTAGATAAGGGTTTCCATATTTTGTTGGAGAGGCCAACCATTAGACTACTTGCGCGAGTAGTCTAATGGTTGGCCTCTCCAACACTACAAACCTATGACCCACTCTCGGTTCGAGCGGGAACTTTGGATCAAGAAGACCTTCAGGTAGTTTGGGCACTCGTTTTACATCCAATGATCCAGGCCGTATTTTACTGGGAGTGATTCGTAATTAATTCGAGTATCTGGCCGCAGGCAAGCCGTAAGAAAACCAAATCACATGATCTCATTGCAAGGTAATTACATGTAAATCCCGAACCTGAAGTAGTCAGTCATTGGAAGCACAAAAAAGAAGAAAGTACACAGAAACATTGCAGAAACATGTTGGAATATCAACCGAAGTATGAGGGTTCCTTTGTACAAAAAATCATTTTCCCCGCGCGAAAGAAAACTTGCCGCACGCGAAAGAACTTCGGCTAATCTCGGTGACTGTGATGTCAAATTCTTTTTTGCATCCCCCTCACCCCGTCACTCTCCCATCAATCTCGTTGACGTCGCCATCAAAGATCGGCGGCAACATCGCCATGCACTTTCCGCCCTTCCCATCACCGCCATCAGTTGTCCCGCCCTTCCTGCCAAACTCATCCGGGCTCAAAAAATTCCCGTTAAATCACGAGAAAATCTAATTAATTATTTTGGAGGGCGCGTCAACCAGTCATTGATCCCTTGATGTTGCCATCAAAAGTGGGCGCTGCACACCGACCATCTCAAGCCCCGGTAATTTTTCAACAAGTCAAGAAATATTCAAGTGAGCCTAATGTGTACTGTGTCAGGTAATACTGCCCAATATTCTGGAAAACACTACAGGGATACATAGTCTGAATCCGTTGGCAGACCGATTTGATAACGTGATATTTTGATCCACCGGACCTGAGCGGGAACGACGCTGAGGCGTTACCTCAGCGGTGAACACCATTGAGTTTAGTGATATTATAAAAGCATATGGGAAATAAAACCAACAGAATATGAGTGGAGCTGGGATACTCTGCCTTCAAGCATGTATTCACTGAACTGACGAAATTTTGCAACAAATAATCATCGGAACCTCCCATAAATTATTTGTAGTCGTGACTCATACTTAGCCTGAGTTATACGTAGTGTAATGAATTTCAGTGAAACATCGACTGTCATAAAATCCTACAGAGTCTGACTACTTCAGGAACAAATTTGGAGCAGATGTGGTTCAACTGGCCGAGAACAAAGGGTATTTTAGGTGTTTTCTGTATCTAACCAATCCATGTTTTTGGACAGAGATATTGATTCTGAGCCTTTCAGTGATGTATTAGAATTATTGTGACCCTTTTACGTTGATTTATGGGGCTGGAAAGGGTGGGGCGGCAGCTAATTGATGGCATCGTTGGCAGTCGGTGGATGATGCCCACCTTTCAATGTCAAGTGCGGGTGGTACGCCCTCCAAAATAATCAATTAAATTTTCTCGTGATTTTACGAGAATTTTTTGAGCCCAGACCGGATGAGTTCGGCAGGAAGGGCGGGACAACTGATGGCGGTGATGGGAAGGGCGGAAAGGCGCATGGCGACGTCAACGAGATTGATGGGAGAGCGACCTGGTGGATGCAAAAAAGAATCTGGCATCACGGAATCTGGAATAGATCACCAAAATTAGCCGAAGCTCTTTCGTGCGCGGCAAGTTTTCTTTCGCGCGGGGAAAAGTATTTTTTGTACAAAGGAACCCTCATACGAAGCACTGGCACACCGGCATTTTTTATCCTGACTCCGAGTGACTTGTCTTCTTAAACTAATTCTGAATGACTTTTGCGGACTCATATTCGTGTACTGTACTTCTACTTATCTCCTTAGGTACTTATCACTCATGCATGTTGCATATAAGTAGCATAGTTTTTGAATAGAAACCTCTGCGCATTTGCAGAGGGTCACTGTGCTTTTCGTGTGTTAACTAGTTCAAATCTAATCAAACATATCCAGTGTGCGAGCAAATTTGGTTGCGTGTTTTGCCAGCCAAAGTGTCCAACCCGAATTTGTGCCTCAGTGGATCGGGCAAGAAGAACTGAAAAGCTGAACGGAAAATCAGAATCGAGTGACTAAGTGGCGTGAATGACCAATAGTGATGTTCTGGCTTTGGCTTGGCCTGGGAGCCCCAGCTTTGGCCCGGCCTGGGTTGTCTTTGGCTCGTTGAGAGCGTAAGCCAGGCCAAAGGTATCTGACCCTGGCTTGGCTTGGCCTAGCTTTGGCCTGGTTTGGTAGAAAATTTGAATCAGCTTAAAACATCCAATGCTTGAATGGAGTCAGAATACTGGGTGACTTCCCATAAGGTAAATGTATTCCAACAGAATTTCTGAACTTGTTTGAGGGTGCCAGTGATGACATCAATACAACAGATATTCGCGTCGTTCGTGTCTTTTTTATCCAGGAAACAAAAATTCTGGACGGGGGGTAGCTACCCCCCCTCCAGAAATTTATTCTATTGGGGTCATTCAGGATAAAATTGGTTCATTTGTGGGTGATCCAATTAATGGGGTCCTGATAGCTTCCCCGGCATCGCCCCGAACTATTCTGTAGGGATAAATCCACCTTACGGGAAGAAAGAATCCTGTTTGGAATTCAATTATCACAACATTGCAATGTTGTCAACACATCTTGTATCAACAAATCGATTAGAAAATCTGAATTGGGACTCGGGATGATTCAACAGCACTCATAATAATTTATTGCAATGAAAGTGAGTGATTCTTGTCTGTGGTATCCAGCAGTCCAAAAGCTATGGCTTCTTTGCCCGGCTTTAGCCTGAGAGATCACCAGGCCAGGCCAAAAGCCAAGGCAGGCCAAAATTTTGGCTTGGCTTTGGCCTTGGTACCAAAGCCAAAAAAGCTCCGGCTTTTTGGCCTGAGGCCAAAGCCAGAACATCACTCATGGCCGAGGATACACGGGTTGAATAAGATGGGGGAGGGCAGGGTGGATGATCAGGCAGTGTTCGCCCAAAGGGTAAGGCCTTAAATAAGGGCCTAATTGTCATCGTTCAGTTGAAGTTCGCACGGGGCTCGAAGTTTAGCGGATAACAGCCCCGGAGGGGCTCGGGAGTCTATTGGAGACGGTGCGAGATGCCGAGATGGGGCGAGTACAACAAGTCTGTATTGAGGAAGTAAACTAGGTGTGGGTATATATGTAATATAAGGGTGGGAGAGCAAGAAGACAGCGCTGACGAGACAGAGTGAGAAGCTGAGGAGCTATCCACTCTGCCCGCCAGGTCTAAGTACGATCCATGCGGGGTCAAAGCGTCACGCTTGGGCGGCCCCAGCGTTGTGCTTGGGCTGAGCTTGAATTGTCCTCACTTCCGGCCACTGGGGTGGAGGTCAATGCGTGTCGTGGAGACAAAGAAATGCTTACCCTGTAAGACAATACCGCTTGCGACCCGAGGGGTGGGTATTGTCCTGCGTTCCGCTTACGACCTGACGGTGGGAACGCTCGGGTAAGTCTTGGTATGGCGGGGCATACGCGTTGAGACTCACCTCGTCAATTAGACTTGAGTAAACAATATTTTAAACCCGATCAAAGATCTTTGGCTGACCCATCAAGCCCTTCGGAAGGCTTTAACATACCACGTACCTCAGGGTGTAATTTCCCAAATTTTTACTCTCCCGTAATCTCTGCCGCAATGTGCTGTTTGGAAGGCAGACAGCCTGTTCCTGGAGTTCACCAAACCCGAGTAGAAGCATCGCTGCTGTAGTTCCCATAGTTCTTTGGCACAAGCAATGAAATTTTATGCAGGAATCAGTGGATGAGGTGGAGGATGCATTCCCCGATGACGGGGCGGTAGAGATTAATTCAAACAACGTTGTAGGGTGAGTGTACGGTAATTAGGGTTGCGCAAAACTCGTGAAAATTTTTCCTTTAAGGCCTTAAAATGCCCTTCGGTTTAAGGGCTTAACCTTCGGAAGGCCTTAAGAGTCCCGAGAACCCGATTTAAGGGCTTAAGGGTGAACACTGTGATCAGGTCCTGCAATGACGCTGGATAGTACATAAACTGTGTTGTAGGTTTTTCTAGATGGCAAATATGCGGCTCTGTGTAACGGCTTGAGCCGTGACTCAAACAGCTTCTTCTGCCTCATGGTGCAACAGAAATTAGATACAGCATATGTTACTTGATTATTGCTGAACCTTTAGGTTTGGCTACCCAGGGGAACATCGAGTTTGCGAATCAGTTTTTGATCTATGTGTCATACAGATTTGGTCATCACACAAAAACATCGGTAGCACAGAGTTAATGAGAAATGATAAGCAATCAAAATGTGAGTTGATTTTTACAACATTTTGCCTTCTCATTCCTGAATTCTAGCCTGTTTTTCCGATGGGAGGCACAGAAAATCTGTTGAGTTCAATTTCGGCCATTAGTCATTTCTGCTTGATGTTCGGGTTGACGTGAGAATTTATTCACGACTTCACCTGCTGAGGGTATTGAGATGTGTCAATGCACGCGCCAGGGTGTTGTAGCAGCAAATGGGCTTCATTGATGCCAGGTTTTAAGGCCCGAATGAATACATGATGCCTGTTGGAGGTTGTAAGTAATAACATGCAAGTAATCTAGTAATTATTACAACCTCCAACAAGATATAGAATCCCTTACAGGATTTTTCTATTCCCCTGTCAATTTGTTATCCGAGTATTGCATGAGGTCAGGTCCCTCCTCAAGCTTGTGCCTGTCCTAGTAGCAATTCATCCTCTACTGGGGTTCAATCCAGCGGCCTTCCAACCAGGGATTCCATAATTTGTTGGAGGTTGTAATAATCACTAGACTACAATACCAAGGGAAATTATCACCCGTGATGCAGATGCAGCAGCAAGAGGCTAGGTAAATTATTCAAAAAATTATCCAGAGCCGGGTTTTACAATATGTGCTTTAAATTTGAACATGTTCTCATTTCTGCCCTGACACCTCAGTATTTGCTTTGACTTCTTGTGCAGTTTGGGCAAGGCTGCTGGAATGTTGAAGTTGATTCAACCCATACTTCACCTTTATTGAACCAATTCATTACCTTTCACTGGTTGAACATTTCACATTTTTGAGTGAAAAAATTGATAAAAAATGTCGTTCAATTTATAGCCATTTTTCACCGAAAAAAGAAGTGAAAAATTTAAAACATTTTCACCACTTTTTTGACTTGAAATCAAAGTGAAAAATGTGGAACAAATTTTGTGATGTTGTTAAGATGTTTCTTTTGCATTTTTTGACTGAACTCAAGGTGAAAATGATGGTGAAAAAATCAGAAGTTTTTTCACTAATTCTTTCAGCAGAAATCGAAGTGAAAAATGTGAAACAAAGTTGGTCATATTGTTAAGATGTTTGTTTCACATTTTTGACTGAAACTCAAGGTGAAAAATGCGAAATATCACTCGTTGAACATTTCAATTTTTTGAGTGAAAAAATTCATAAAAATGTTATTCAATTTATTGGCATTTTTTCACCAAAAAAAGAAGTGAAAAATTCAAAACATTTTTCACCACTTTTGTGAGTTGAAATCAAAGTGAAAAATGTGAAACAAACCTCATGTTTTTCTTTGAACTAGTAATACCATTAATTCATACACATTTCAAGGTAAAAACAAAGGTGGAAAAATGAACAGTTTTTTGACCAGCTGTTTCACTAGAAATAGAAGTAAAAAATGCAAAACAAACACTGGAGGCAAAAGCCAACTCACCCAGAATTCACATGTGTTTCACTGATTGGTCCGAAGGTGGTTGGCAGTTAAACAAAGCTGATACCACAGTCCATCAATTGTTCTTTGCTAGACAAAATACACACAAAGAATAGACAAAGGACAAACAAAGGAGCTTGGAAATCCTGTGCTCCTTTGCCCTGTGTCCTTTGTCCTTTGTCCTATGTCCTTTGTCCTTTGTCCATCCTTTGTCTATTGTCTGCCTTTCACTGTTGAAGCAATTCAAGTTTTTTTGACGGAAAAATTGGTAAAAAATTCAAAATCTGTTTAGTACATTGTATTTTCAGTCGTGCATTTCAGGTCCCTGCATCTATTTCCAGTGTGCTTGGGCCCATGCCACCCACCGTTCCCTCACGGATTTAAAATCCGAAAAATCACCCTTTATTGCTGTTTTAATGAGTACTTGGCCCGCGGTGAGTCCAATCCCAGACGGATTTTGGAGCCCAGCAGAATTTTAGGTGCATTTCAGGTCCCTGCATGCATTTCAGATGTGCCTGTGTCCATGCCACCCACCGTTGCCTCACGGATTTAAAATCCGAAAAATCACCCTTTATTGCTGTTTTAATGAGTACTTGGCCTGCGGTGAGTCCAATCCCAGACGGATTTTGGGGCCCAGCAGCATTTTAGGTGTATTTCAGGTCCCTGCATCCATTTCCGGTGTGCTTAGCTCCATGCCACCCACCGTTGCCTCAAGACAAAGGACAAAGGACAAAGGACAAAGGACAAAGGACACAGGACAAAGAACAAAGGGGCACAGGATTTCCAAGCTCCTTTGTCTGTCCTTTGTCTATTCTTTGTGTGTATTTTGTCTAGCAAAGAACAATTGATGAACTGTGATATCGGCTTTGTTTGGCTGCCAACCACCTTCGGAACACATGAGTGAAACAAAACACATGTGAATTCTGGGTGAGTTAGCTTTTGCCCCCACTGTTTGTTTTGCATTTTTTGCTTCTATTTCTAGTGAAACAACTGGTCAAAGAACTGTTCATTTTTCCACCTTTGTTTTTACCTTGAAATGTGTATGAATTAATGGTATTACTAGTTTGAAGAAAAACATGAGGTTTGTTTCACATTTTTCACTTTGATTTCAACTCACAAAAGTGGTGAAAAATGTTTTAAAATTTTCACTTCTTTTTTTGGTGAAAAAATGCCAATAAATTGAATGACATTTTTATCAATTTTTTCACTCAAAAATTTGAAATGTTCAACCAGTGATGTTTCGCATTTTTCACCTAGAGTTTCAGTCAAAAATGTGCAACAAACATCTTAACAATATGATTAACTTTGTTTCACATTTTTCACTTTGATTTCTGGTGAAAAAATTAGTGAAAAAACTTTTGATTTTATCACCTTCATTTTCACCTTGAGTTCAGTCAAAAAATGCAAAATAAACATCTTTGCAACATCACAAACTTTATTTCACATTTTTCACTTTAGTTTCAACTCAAAAAGTGGTGAAAAATGTTTTGAATTTTTCACTTCTTTTTTCGGTGAAAAAATGCCAATAAATTGAATGACATTTTTATCAATTTTTTCACTCAAAAATGTGAAATGTTCAACCGTGTTTATTATGGAGTCTATCTGACACTTAAAGGCAGGGACTAACCTCAAAAAATGGTCCACACGTATGCCACTCGCCTGCACCTAAACTTTATATATTGTCAGAGTTAGGCTAGGGATTTTTGTACCGAGGAACGAGAAAGTTGACCGGAGGACGAGAGCACAGAAGAAAAAGCTCTGATGATTTGTTTGGCTACGGCGGCGTAACTACACAAAGTACTGTAACAAGTTACAACGTATGACTGTGCCTCAAGCCGAACCACAGAACCTGACATATATCTTGTGCATCATATTGTTTGATGTTTCGGGTTTCATTGTGTTGTGTTCTACTCATTATTTTCTGCATATTTTCACTACACCGTCTTGGCAGTCAACCACAAGGGGATCCAAAGATTAGAAAAAATGATATCACCTACAATTTTTTATTTTCAGAGGGTCGGAGGGCCCCCCCCCCCCCTCCCGTGGGAAATTGCCTTATATATCCATCAAATCAACTGATTTTCACAATTTTTTTCCATAGAACGACTCAGGGCGCTTG
Source organism: Mycena maculata (assembly GCA_029448575.1). NCBI lineage: Eukaryota > Fungi > Basidiomycota > Agaricomycetes > Agaricales > Mycenaceae > Mycena > Mycena maculata. The sequence goes on along the minus strand of JARJLG010000081.1, from coordinate 96,837 downwards.
CCTGCATGTATGCCATGTGTTGAACTTGGAAAAAGTGGAATGTGGAGGACCACAATTTTCACTCAAATCACGCCGCTGTCAGAAGCACGTGATAATTTACTCGATTGGGAGTGGCTCTCCCATCATATCAGCTCTTATCAGGCCGGATATAGGAATAATCTTCTCGCTTCAAACTCCACGACGACTTCATCCTGCGTTTCGGAACAACGATATCTGTGTTCAGCACGTAAAACTGCTCTGATTGAGACCCCATATCGAAATCTCTCAGACTTGGACCCCCTTGGTCAACCATTAGAGTGCAGAGCCATTTCATATCCACCTAAAGGTTCAGCATCTGCCTCAAAGAGGCCTAATCCATGTCATAGATGAAGCTAATCTTATTGTAAACATCCCGTGCATCAGGAATATACGCCCAAAAACTCCGAGAGGACAGTAGAGGTCGAACCATGGTTGAAGCCGGCCTGTCACACGAGCCGAGCCGCGGCAATATTAGCGGAACTTCAGGTCGGACGCGGTGGCTTTACATTTGTCCAAGACCGGAAGATACGAAGGCCACGAAGACATATATACGTCCCTCTTTACAATTCCGAACCAAAAAGTTGGAAGTACTTGATTTCGCGTGGGGCAGGTTGCTCAAAGTCAGCCGTAGTTTGCCGCATACCGGGGGTTCCTGAGGATCCGGTCCCAGCTTAGTTTTCTTTCGGGAAATCCCTCACTTTCTGGGAGGGATTCCTGTTGTTGAATTTGTCGAAAGCCTAAAGGCGATGAGATGTCATTGCCGGCTAAGCAATATCACCCTGGATATTCTTGGATCATCTGCGCGGCGTGGACCAAAGCTGGCCAAGTCAGAATGATCAATGAATATACATTGTTCACTGTCGCCTAAGCGCAATCGTAGTGAATGGCGGAGAACAAAGGCAAAGGAGAACAATACGGATTTGGACCGTAGCCAAGCACGACCAAACCGTGGCACGACAGGATGTCACGATCCCGATTCGTTGCTCCTTCATCCATCTATCCATCCTCGTTTCTGCTCTTCCGAGTCCAATTCTCATCGATAACATCGTGAACACGTTTCGCGTCGCTGCGCCGTGGTCCTGGACTCAGTCTGAGGGACTCCTTGCCGCATTCTTGCTTGACCCCACTGCTCGGTCAGCAACACGCGTTATCCTGGTTTGAGCGACTTTTTATCGCATCCAGAATGGAGGCACGTTTATTTCCTCCACCGCGCACTCGCCCGTCTCATGTATCCTCGCCAGGTCTTACTTGACTTCTCCCGTCCTTTCGATGTCTCGCTACTGGACAGGGTCGCGATGACCTTCTACACTGGCGGCGGTCAAGAAGTACGTACTGCTATCCGCGGGAGCGCGTCAACTCACTCCTTCTGCAGCAACAAATGGCGCAGATGGTGCTCACACAGTTCGAGGAGCACCCCGAGTCATGGACACGCGTCCCGGAAATCCTCGAGAAATCCACATTCCCCCAGGCCAAGGTGCGCCGCAGTCCCCTATTTTTTACGATGAGATCTAATCCGCACGAATTAGTTTATTGGCCTGCAAATCCTCGAACGTCTGGTCACCACCCGGTGGAAAACGCTCCCCGAATCTCAGCGGCAAGGTCCGATGAGCCCCACTTGCGCGGATTTGATCTTGATTCCCCCGCAGGTATCCGCAACTTCATCGTCGGCGAAACCGTCAAAGTGGCATCGGACGACATCTCCCTCCGCCGGGAGCGCACGTATCTCAACAAGCTCAACCTCGTCCTCGTCCAAGTACACCCCAGTCCGATTTTCGCTCAAACTATGACTCACAGCCGGCTCCGCTAGGTCCTCAAACAAGAATGGCCACACAACTGGCCGACATTCATATCCGAGCTCGTGCAGTCCTCGACTGTCAACCTCTCTCTCTGCGAAAACAATATGGCTATCCTGAAGCTGTGCGTGAATTGCTTGCGCTGGTTTTCGCACCGAGACTGACCGACCACCCCACAGGCTTTCGGAGGAAATTTTCGACTTTTCAGCGGAGCAAATGACGCAGGCCAAGACGAAGAACCTGAAGAACCAGATCTCGGGTGAATTCTCCGAGATCTTCAAGCTCTGCTGCGAAGTCTTGAAAGACGCAAACAAGTCGTCGCTCATAAAGGCGACGCTCGAGACACTCCTCCGCTTCCTGAACTGGATCCCCCTCGGGTACATCTTCGAGACGCAGGTGATCGACCTTCTCCTTAACCGCGTGCGTGTTTAGTTCCCTTGGCCTGAGTTATTTCACTTATTTACGTTGGCGGCGCACAGTTCCTCGAGCAAGTCGAGTTCCGCAACGTGACGCTCAAGTGCCTAGCGGAGATCGCCGCGCTCGAGGTCGGGCCCGAGTACGATGGCAAGTTCGTCATCCTTTTCGCGATGGTCATGGCCGCTGTGAACCGCATGATCCCGCCGCACACGGACATCGCCAAGGGCTACGCCGAGTCGGACGACGACGTGCAGGAGCTTATCCTCAACCTCACCTTGTTCCTCACCAACTTCCTCAGCGCGCACCTAAGGGCGCTCGAGGGTGAGCCGAACCGTGACGCGCTGCTGAACGCGCATCTGTACCTCGTGAAGATCTCGCAGGTGGAGGAGCGCGAGGTGTTCAAGATCTGTTTGGAGTACTGGGCGAAGCTTGTCGCGGAGCTGTATGACGAGGTGCAGGCGTCGCCCGTCGGCGAGTCGGGGCTGCTGATGGGGCTCAACCTCGGCGGCGGCGCCGGGGGGCTCGCAGGCGTCCCTCTGCGGAAGGACATCTACGCGACGATCCTGTCGAACCTGCGGCTCGTCATCATCGGGCGGATGGTCAAGCCCGAGGAGGTACTGATCGTGGAAAACGAGGAGGGCGAGATCGTGCGCGAGTTTATGAAGGAGAGCGACACGATCGTGCTGTACAAGTCGATGCGCGTCGTGCTCGTGTACCTAACGCATCTCGACGTCGCGGACACGGAGGCGATCTTAACGGACAAGCTTGCGAAGCAGGTCGACGGCTCCGAATGGTCGTGGCAAAATATCAATTCGCTTTGCTGGGCGATTGGGAGTATCTCGCTTACCATGAGTGCGTCTTTATTCCCTTCGTACATATATTCAGTTAACTGTATGGCGCTTAACAGACGAGGAGATGGAGAAGCGCTTCCTGGTGACGGTGATCAAGGAGTTGCTCGGCCTCGTCGAGCTCAAGCGGGGGAAGGACAACAAAGCCGTCATCGCGTCGGACATTATGTACGTCGTCGGGCAGTATCCGCGCTTCCTCAAGGCGCACTGGAAGTTCCTCAAGACGGTCGTCAACAAGCTCTTCGAGTTCATGCACGAGAAACACGAGGGTCAGTCGGCGGCGGCTCACTTCGTTTTCTGCTGTTTACTGATGATATATCGATACGATCAGGCGTGCAAGACATGGCGTGCGACACGTTCATCAAGATCGCGCAAAAATGTCGGCGTCACTTCGTGGTCGTCCAGGCGGGCGAGACGGAGCCGTTCGTGGACGATATCCTGCGCTCGTTACCGCGGATAACGGTCGATTTGACGGCGCAGCAGGTTCGTTCCGCTTCCATTTGCAGTCTGAATCCCCGATATATATAGAGATCTGACTTGGTGATGCAGGTTCACACCTTTTACGAGGCCGTGGGGCATCTGATCTCTGCGCAGCCCAACAAGCCTGTGCAGGAGCGACTGATCGCGACGCTCATGGAACTCCCCAATACCGCAGTGCGCCTCTTCTTTACCTCCGTATTTGATTTCCAGCATCTGATTAGGCATGGATAGTGGGACTCCCTGATGGCGCAGGCGGCGCAGAGCCTGGACGTCCTGTCGAGCCTGGACAACATCAAAGTGCTGTCGAACGTGCTCAAGACGAATGTCGCGGCGTGCTTGTCCATCGGGAGCTTCTACCTCCCGCAGGTCGCGCGCATCTTCATCGATATGCTCGGGCTGTACAAGACCGTGAGCGCGACCATCAGCGAGTCGATCGCGCAGGATGGTATGCTTTCCCGCTCGTAATTTGGGTCTTTCCTCATACTCACGACGTGCAACCAGGCCCAGTTGCCAGTAAAACCCCCAAAATCCGGCAGCTGCGCGCGGTCAAGAAGGACGTGCTGAAGTTGATGGAGACGTATATCAAGGCCGCCGAGGACCTCGAGACGGTCAATGCGAACTTTATGCCGCTGCTGCTCGACGCGATGTTGGGCGATTACAACCGCAACATCCCTATCGCGCGCGAACCCGAGGTGCTGCATCTCATGTCGGTGATCGTCGGGCGTCTCGGGGTGCGTTTCTACTTGCCGTTTACGTGTCCGTTACTTAACCAATCCAATTTCCTCTTGTTATTTCAGCCATTGCTGACGCTACAGGTCCCGGCGACGCTGGACGCGGTGTTTGAGCCGACACTCAACATGATTAACCGCGATTTTACAGAGTTCCCCGATCACCGGCTTGGGCTGTACAAGCTTTTGCGGGCCATCAACCTCAAGTGCTTCCCTGGTGCGTGTGCCGTTTCGGAGGCTGAGTTTGTGTTCATAGATGCATAGCACTGCTTGGCCTGCAGCCTGCCCAGTTCAAGCTGTTTATGGACAGCATCATGTGGGCTATAAAGCACACTGTCCGCGATATTGCCGATCTGGGCCTCAACAGTGCGTTTCTTTTCCTTCTCAGGGCAGTGTATTCTGTAACACGATTCTCTCGCCTAGTTTGTCTGGAGGTTGTCAACAATTTTGCATCCTCGCCGGCCGAGATATCAGGCCCGTTCTTCCAGCAGTACTTCCTCAGTATCGTCCAGGACATCTTCTTCGTGCTGACGGACACGGACCACAAGAGCGGGTTCAAGTCGCAGGTCGTCGTACTCTCGCGGATGTTCCAGCTCGTGGACACGGAGCCCATTCCTGCAAGTCTCTTCGACCCCGCGCAAGTACCGGATCCGAACATGTCGAATTTGGCGTTCCTCCGGGAGTATACGGCGAATTTGCTGCAAGGCGCGTTCCCGCACGTGCCTGCGTATGTCTCATCTTGAGTCGGCCGATTCGATTCTTATGTATTCCTCTATTATAGGTCGGACGTGCAAGCCTTCGTGGAGGGCCTTGCGACGTTCCACGGCGATCACAACCGCTTCAAGATGTCGGTGCGAGACTTCTTGATCCAGCTCAAAGAGTTCTCAGGCGACAATGCCGAACTGTTCCTCGACGAGAAGGAGGCCGAAGGCAAACGCAAGGCCGAGGAAGAGCGACAGGCCGCGATGCAGATTCCGGGCATGTTGAAGCCGTCACAACTCGAAGACAAAGAGGAGGTGATGTAGGATTTTTCAAAAAAGAAAATTTCATTTAGTATTACTTGCTGTCGAGACTAGAGTGTACGATACTATTTCGCTGTGCAATGAACACGCTATCGATTGGCTACGGAAATCAATCAAACATATGTTTGGTCAACCCACGATCCTTCTCTTTGGAGTAGTGTTTTAATTCGGCGCCATTCTCTACCAACCAGCCTTATAGACGGAGAAACGACGATGTGAATTGCACTGCAGTCCTGAAGGAGACACAATCCGTACGATAGTGGCCAAGGACGACTTGTATAAATTGGGACGGATGATACCCATATGTCAATTCCGAGTCGACGGGGAAACGTATACTGTACTATTTCAGCCAAGTCTTCACGTAACGTGTAACACGGCCCTCTGAACTGAAGACTTTTATTTGCAGTAAGGCGGCGGTCAAAAACTTCAGTCCGGCGGACATCCGGACTTCCATTCATGACAATGATTGTCCCTACAACTCCGTGTGAGCCGCAGTGAAGCCCCTCGGCTCATTAAGCCCTCGCATCGTAGCTTAATCGGCGTGTTAGACTTGCACCGTGCGAATGGTGAATTTCGTTTGATTGAAGATTTGCTGTCACTGGCAGTGAAAAGGGTGTTCAGCGAAAGATCATTGCTGGTTATAGGGATTTGATATAACAATGCTATTTTTTTTCGCATTGTCCCCTCGAGAGCAGCAACAGTTCTCGGGAATATGATTTCAGCCTGAAAAGGCCGAGAGGCCGAGGCTCGCCCGAGGTTGTGCATGTTTGACAACTTGAATCCCATCGGACTTGCTCAGACACTTTTGCTCGGGGGGAAGTTAAAGATCAAAATGAAGGGTGAAAGTGCTCCTTTGACATTGCACCAACATTGCAAGGGTCGAACCGGACGACGATGACGTGGACTCTCAAAGGCAGTCCCTTTGACTTCCCTGCCAAGTGTCATAGGAGAACCGTGGTTCTTCGGAGACACGCCTCCCAGCTGCATTGCCGACTATTATCATCACAGACCTGGGACCGAGGTTGCTGAACAAACAGTGGTGTCTTGATTCTGTAAGCACATTATTAGGCTCGTTCACAGTCGCCCTTTCTGGTTCCTTTTTCATTCCTTTTTCTCTCCCTTTTTGAAAGAGGGAGAAAAGAGGGAGACAAAAAGGAACTCAAAAAGGGCCCTTTTTCAATAATGGGCTACACGTGGCCATTTTTCAAGAAGGGTCTTTTTTCCGTTCCTTTTATTTTCCCTTTTTCAGAGTGGTTCCCTTCCTCAACTTGGTTCTTGTTAGGTTATGTCCTTCTGAACCCCTCGAATGTTCCATGAACAGACCATGTAGCCCTCAAAACATGTAGGTGAAATCTCAGTTCTGTAAGGTCCCCCTTTTCTCTCCTTTTTTCAAAATAGAGCATATTTGCAGCCCCCAAAACGACCGTTTGAGGCCAAAAATGATGGCTGATCGCTTAAAAATGATGAGACCGAAATAGAAACAGTGACGAAGGAAATTCACTGGAAAATCAATACGCACCCTGGTGGCCCAGTTTTTGTGGGCATAGGGAATGTGCTGGATTGGTTCCTCTCACATACATTCATGTTGGAGGAAGATGTTTGAGAGAACCAAACGAAGAGGGCGGCCCAAGTCACATCAGTCACTTCTTTCCGCTTAAAAATGATGGGTGATCGCAGATATATGAGCCTCGATTTTGGGCGTTGCAAATATGCTTGTTGGAAGGTTGGCCGTCACACGGGAAGTAGCGCAAGCAGGGAGATATAGTCACAGATATGTTACGGGGGGTACAAGTGCGACGAGGGATAAAGCTAGCGTAGATAGGCATATCGAGGCAATATAAGTGATCGAGAGTCCATAGTAATGCGACACAAAGGGGCCAAACCAAGGGGACGCGTGACAGGCCATATTCCCAACAATGCTCTAATATCCGTGCTTACCCATTCACAGTAGCTCATTTTTGCTCCCTTCTTCACTCATTTTTTTCTGGTTCTCGGTCAACTTTCGACCTAGGAAGCCGTTTTTTTGGATCTGGGACCTTCTTACACCTCTAAATGGAAAAGGGGGAAAAAACCCCCGATGAAAATCGACGGGAACCTCAAAAAGGAGAGCGAAAGGGAGAAAAAAAGGGGAGAAAAAGGGCTACTGTGAACGACCCTAATATAAGTTCTGTAAGGTTCCCTTTTTCTATACTTTTTTCAAAATCTCCGTGCTTACCCATTCACAGTAGCTCATTTTTGTTCCCTTTTTCGCTCATTTTTTTTCTGGTTCTCATCCAACTTTCGACCTAGGAAGCTGTTTTTTAGGATCTAGGACCTTCTTACACCTCTAAATGGAAAAGGAAAAAAAAACCCGGTGAAAATCAATGGGAACATCAAAAAGGAGAGAAAAAGGGAGAAAAAAGGGGAGAAAAAGGGCTACTGTGAACGACCCTATTCATTCTCTAACAGTTTACAAACAAGACTAAAGTTGGGGATATCAGGCAACATGGGGGTTCATCTGGGGTTCATGAGAGACAGAGATTATTCCAAGAGCAGGCCTTGTCAGTCTAGTTTCTTTTTGGGGCCAGTAAGAAAGAATTGAGTAGCCTGGTGGATTGAACTGATTTAACCAGAGCAGCCCAGTAAGTCAGAATGTGGACACCATAATCAATGATGACAATCATCGGTGACCAGCGACGTAAGGTAGCGGACAGGCAAATACGGTTACCCCACGTGACTTCCCAAACGGAGCGATTGTAGTGTGATTGTAGACTTGCAAACTGAGAACAGGAAATCTGGCTCAACATTCCTGTGTGAATATATTTTGAGGAGTTTTAGTTGAGAAATGGAGGACTAGTTCCCAAATTGATTGTCAACCAGTGATTTTGAAACTAGTCCTTCATTTCTGAACTGAAACTCTTCAAAATATTCAGGAATAGTCCTAGACTACATTTGAACAAGACTGGGTGACTTCCCATAAGCATAGAATAATCCTGGTGGATTATCCGAGCAGTGCCAACGATGTCGGCATGTTGGTTTATTCCGAAAATCTACTCCTCTTGGGTTCCCATAAGGTCGCGCCGCATAGATATCAGTATTTATTGAATGTTTGGCGAGAGACACCGGCATGATGCTGTGTCTGCACGTGCACCGGTGAGTTGTCAACAAACAATCAACATCAACGCGTCCCATTTCACATCCAACATGTTTATTCGACTCATTGATGGATATCGACGTGTTATGGCACAATCAGCAACAGGAAGACATGGAATTGGAAGAAATAGAGGATGAAGAGACACTTGCAGGGGTGGCCTTGGCCGTGGTTCTGCTTGGGGCAATCGAAGCCCACAGGCTACGCATAAAGCGACGAAAAGCAAAGAGACTTTACCTTTGCCGCCCTCAACTACTGCGAGATCCCAGAGGAGCTACTCCGTGGCAGGTCCTCTATAGGAGCTGGAACAACCGCGCGTATATCACCACCATGGGCTTTGATGTCACTACCTTTCACGCCATCCTCGATGCCGGATTTGACTACGTGTGGAATACCACCCCGATTCCCCGCAATGATGCAGTCAGTACGGGAGAAACACGACCCGGTGCATGATCTCTTGATGCATCCGGTGCTCTGGGACTCCTCCTCCATTACATGAATTTGACTATGCGCGAGATCAGCCTCCGGCAGATCTTTGCCTTGATTCCCACCACCATTTCGCAGTACATCACATTCAGCCTAAAGATCCTTCTGACAGTCCTATGTGGGATGAGCGCAGCTGCCATCGACTGGCCGAGACACCTCGATCATTTTCGCACGTACAATGATCTGATTGTTGCACGCCATTCCCGTTTGACAGGGGCGTTTGCGAGTATCGATGGGCTAAATCTCGCCTGTAAGACATCAGATGACAAAGAAATAGAAAATGCGACATACAATGGTTGGCTTTGCGAGCATTTCGTGAGCTCTGTTCTTGTATTTTCACCCAAAGGTGTGTTGCGATATACATCATTTCTTGGTGTTACTTTACACTACTGTTATAGGCACAATCATTGCTGCACAACTAAACGCCCCCGGAAGCTGGCATGACTCTCGCGTTGCTAGGCCGATCTACGAGAAACTCCGGACACGCACCCCTGAAGGTTTTTATCTTGTCGCTGATACAGCCTTCCCCTGTGGCACAAAACAAATTGAGGGGAAAATCAAGGCCCCAATCAGAAGTGGCCAACGGATGCGAGGAACAATTGATGAGATTCAAGAACGGCTTGCTTTCAACCGGGAACTACTCTCGTATCAACAGACTGCAGAATGGGGAATGCGCAGTCTACAGGGATCGTTTGGCCGACTCCGAATCCCACTAGAGATTGGCCGCCAAACTGAGCGTGGTGATCTCCTCGAAATTTGTGTTCGGCTGAACAACGTCCGAGCGGAGTTGGTTGGCATTAACCAGATTCGCACTGTTTATATGCCGCTGTGGAAGCAGACTTGCGATGAAGAAGAAATATGGGCCAACTTTGAGAACATGTTGTTCTCAGAGCAGAGGCGGTCGGACAGAGTTGCACGATTCCACAACATTGCAATTTACAAGCCAATGGATTAGTTGACTTGCTACACACGTATTAAAAAGGCTAGTAAATAAGGTAGACAGTAGAGATGAAATGAACGAGTGTGACCAGTACGTGATTGAAGTCCGAGCACAATTAGTAACAAGAGTATGGCTACGCAGGTAGGAAAGTTCAAGAAAGGTAAAAGATTGTGGCAATAGGAGACCTAGATGACACCACCATTCGAAGAACCCGCCAGATCCGCCCGCTGACTCCAACCCAGCGCCGTTGATTGTTGGCCGAGGAGTGGCTGGACGCGATGTTCCAATGAACAGTGCATCATCGCGGGGAGAGGGCATGGAGTACCCACGAGGGGAGCGGGGGTCCTTGTTCTCCTTCTCGGCCTTGTCGGTGTCTGAGTCTCCAATGAAGTAAGTGCAAGCCCCACCGTCCGGGTAGATCCGCTCACAACGAACTCCGCCTTTGGGACGGACAAAGTTAGGCTCCTGCGGGCGATCCGGGCGCACATACTCGAAACCATTCGCCATGCTGGTCTGGAGCATTTCCAGCTTAAGCTCCGCATGATCCCGACCACGCTCAACCTCGTTGGCACGAGCTTGCATGGTGGCCATTTGGTTACGGAGGTTCTCGTTTGCCGCTTGAAGGTCGCGTAGAGCTGTTGGGACATGGTGAATATCTGTGTCGTGTGCAAGGAGCGCTGAGAGTGCTGATCATCACGGGATTGCTGTGCAGCCAGATCGAAGGCCTGGGAGAGCCTGGTGACAAGTTCAGGTGCATTCATGCATGGGTTCCGACGAAGAGGAGGGGTAGGTGCACGGTGAGCAACTGCCTCACGGACACCAGTGTGGGGGCCAGTGTGGATGCCAGTGAGGAGCTCAATGCTACCATCGGACAAGTCGGCAGCATCTGCGAACTCCGAGTCGCTGACATCGCGGGTACCGGCGTGCTGATTGATTTGGTCTTCGATCCGGTGAGCACGTTTCACCTCCGGGGGACAATAACCACTGCCGGTGGGCTTCTTCGCTTTCAGCAACTATCGGGGATGTCAGAATTGGCAGCAACCGGAAGGATGTAGTGACGAACCAATTTGTACTTGGTTTCTCGAGATTTCCCAGGGCGCTCGGGGCGCTTGTTGGTACACGCCCACTTGTTGTAATGTTTGATGACCTTATCCCACGCCTTCTGGCCCAGCGGAAGCTCTGTCTCGACCAGATCGAGCATGTGCTTCGTGTCCTCCTTGGAGAAGTTGGACGACCCAGAAGGACGGCCGCATGTACGTTTGGTGGGGTGTGGGGCCGCATCACTATCCTCCTCAGAATCAGAGGAATGGTGGCGCCTTTTACCCTTGTCCTTGCGACGAGACCCAGCAACTTTGGACGTAGCCCTAAGGCCGCGTGATTTGGCGATGGCAGCGGGGTCAAATAGCTTGGGGTCATCGTCGTCGGGGAGAGGGGTGAGAAGAAGGTCTGTCGCCAGAGGAGGGAGACGAAGGTCAAAGCGGTGGTCTGGGTAGCGAGATGACGAGGCCTGCAACGGAGCAAAAGCGCCAGCAATGTCATCAAATGCAGGCGGGAAATTGTACGGCGGGACCTGGTGTATATCCGTAAGGGAAATGTCTACTGCACCTTTCTGCAGGGAACATACCTGGGTTGACGCTGGAGGCCCTTTGTGTTGAAATGGTGCTTGCAAAGGTTGCTGCTAAGAGACACTGTTAGAGGTGTTCTCGGACGAGGACATAGAACGTACGAAAGCAGCAGTCGTCCACTGGCCATCTGGGCCTTGTGTCCAAGGCCTGCCAGCGCTATCGTACTGAATTTCTGAGAGAGGAGCCGATTCAGCGAATGGTGGACTCGATGGGTCAGTCCGGTCAGACATTGCTGGCAAAAAAAAGACAAAAGATAAAGGTAAGGAAGGAAGGAGTGAACGAGAGTGGGAGCCTCGAACGAGGGAACGCACCAACATGGACTGTCCATATTTAACGAATATTAGACGACGAGACTTTGGGTGCAATGGAGCACTTAGGCTTTCTTGGCATTGAGAGGGTTACTGGCAAAGTTTTTGGCCGTGTTGGAAACGGGTGGTTGTCATTTAAGACCCATTATGCGGCCCTGCACAATCTGTACTTTTGCGGTAGGTCAATAGCACACAACGAGGGACTTGATGGTAAGACTTGAGCAATGTGATTACATACGGCATTTCACAACCCATTGGATTGAGGAATCAGTGTCCCATAAACAGAGATGGTTTTGAGGGCGTAGAGGGGGGGTGTGAATCAAGTGCATTGTGTGCACAAGGCGGGCAGAAGAGAGTCGACAAATGATCGCCCTTGTGACATCCGATGTGACATGCAGCCCAATCGAGCGAAGTAAACGAAGGGATGTCACCCAAATCCGTTTATTCAACACGCCACAGCTCTATTATAATCTGTTTGGGGGGTCAGATTAAAATAAATTAGAGTTTGAACGAGGGTCAAGACCACGAAAAATCGAGATCTCAGTCCGATGGGGTCCTGACAGCTGCTGGCAAAATAATCGCAGACATTCCAAAACATTTTTCTATACTTATGGGAAGTCACCCACTGTTGAGCCAGATTTTTTATTTCTCTATGCGGAAAGGAGAATTCAGGGAAAGACTTCGCAAATTTCCCAATAAGGAGTGTCACGTGGGGTAACCGTATTTGCCTGTCCGCTACCTTAAAACCAAGTGCGATGCTGCGAGGCCCATCTGTGGACTTTGCTCCAGATTGTCAAGCACTCTCGGTGATTGTGAATTCCTGGACGATGGACCATCTCGCGGTGAACTACTGGAAGGTTGTCCTTGCTGTATCCTACAGGCAGAATCCTTGGACTGAATATGGATTATCTCCCACAGAACAAATTTCTACTGTATTTTTTCATTCAATTTGACAGGGGGGACGAGTGACCCAAAATTCCAATTCGACAATTCGACAAATTCCCCAGAGGGCTGTGACACCTGGAAAATTTTGGCAAGATGGTTCCACTGCTTCAGAAATGAATCTGGACACTTTCCGGAGGTACTATTTCGGACTGGGTAGTTGGCCGGACTAGGTAGTTGGCCAGTTGGGAAACATAAGACACCAGATGATTGTTTACCACAAGTTGTGTGTTGGAGGAGGGAATGGGACCTCCGACGATGGTCCATGCCAAATTTCGGCCCAAAGTGATGGCTTGATCAAAAGTTATGGCAAGTCGGACCACGGTCCGAAGCGTGTGAACATCAATTTCTTAGCATTGACTGCCAACAGACGACCGTGACGGCTCGTTCTCGACCAAATCATCCTCAATCCACAAGCTCCGGGGCTCGTTATGTTTCCAGGATGTTGGGCTTCACCCTATCATACAACAGAGTGAGGCTACTATGTACCTACCTGAGCTAGGCACCAGCAAAGTCCCTCCTTTTGTTGTCAGTGGCTCCAAATGGTCCCCACTGTATTGGATGATCCCGTAGCACCAGCGGTCTGTCACTTGCCAGGAGCAATATTGTTGACAAAATTTTCCTTCTGGTATGTGCTTAAATATTTTAAGCATGTTCCTCCCTTCCCACCACGATCCATTCCCCCAAACCACCGGATTTTCACATCGCAGATCTTCGGATTTTTTCTGAGAGTTGCCGAAGTCTAGGGATCACACAGGGGGCAAATATAGAGGCATTTGTCATAGCGGCTTCCGACAGGCATTTGACACGTCTTTGCAACGTCTTTGTTGAGTCTTCGCCGCGGCCTCATCGCAGCCTCATTGATTATTCTAAAAATGAAATGATCGCCGTAGTTGATAATGTGACCTTCGGCTCTTCTTCTTTCCGAACCACCGTCATGGTGACCGTGTCGTCCTCACCTCACTTTCTGACCACCATTGCAGAGCATCTCAATGCCTCAAGCACATTTCCATGGAGGTCTAACCTCTCTCCTCACCCACCCACATCTAGTCCTTAGGTACCTCGATCCTGGATGCCGATACGCGGTGATTCTGGCTGTGTGTATGGTGGATCTGCTGGCCACATTTGCAACCCTGTACCAATCGGTGTCGGGGCAGCATCTGTGACTATATATTATCTCCAGCCACACTCTAGATTCCGCTAGCAAATTTAGGGCAGCTCGATGTCGTGACTCGCCCACTGATTTCGGTACAGCAAGCCGGACCGTGACCCGATTTAGATAATTATAATTTTGCCGATCGCTTTGTCCTGCACATTATTTACTACCACAGTCAACATTTTCTTTACCCCTGCATTCCTTTGCCCTTCCCATATCCCTCACCAGAACAACCCCCATGTCTGGAACCCCTCGTAAACGCAAATCCAGCGCAGCAGGGAGCAAATCCTCAAGCACAAAGAAAGCGCGTGGAACTGGGACAAAGAGAAAGGCTACAGACACAGGATGCTCTACTAGCGCAAACAACACCGCTGCAGGTGCTGACCCTGCCGCCAACACTGCTGCGGGTGAAAAGGATGGAGAAGAGAAAGAGACCGGCACGCGCAGAAGAAACCCGCATGGAATAGCATCAAGAGATGTGGAAAAGGCAGCAAAACCAACTCAGGTGTGTCTACTAATCCCTCTCCCGTTCCATCTTCTCATCGCTTCGATATTAGCGGGCTTTCCAGCGTCACATCTGGATGGCCGCTGGCCTCCTCACTGTCAACGCAGTCCTTGAACCTGCCGATGAGTACATCGACCACTACGACAAATGCTTCAACGAGTCGGCAGATATGGAGGGTCTCATGCGCCAGATTATTTCGGAAGCAAAGAAGCCAAACAAAGACGCGCAAAAGCGCGTGGAGAGGCTCATACGTGACGCGAAGGTCATTGCGAAGGGGGACGACGGGGAGTCGGGGCATTACGGTCAGATTGCGAAGGACATTGCGACGATGCCTGCAGAGCACATTGCATTTTTCTACTCCGCCGTCACCCGGGCTGGGCTCAAGACCTTTCATCCTGATGTTTTCGGTCCAACTCACTCGACATACAACCAGCTGCACCGGCATTTGGCCATATCGACCTTTCGAGCTATCGCAGGTTGGTACGGTTACACAGCTTTGAATGTTTCCTTGACCATCGCCGACGATTATCACCTGCTCTCCGAAATGTACGACAATTTCATGTTCGGCACTGTGAAGGCATACAGCCGCAAGGAGAACAACTCACCTGGGAGCCTCTCGAAAGCGCTCGGCCAATCGAATGCTGATAAACGGCGTGCTCGGGTGCGTCTGACTCTGACTTGCATATTTGTATCGTGGTTTACTTACTGCATAGCAGCTCTGCGAGAGGTGGTACAAGGAGGCGAAATCCAGAGGCTTCCGCAAGCCTGTGCTGCGCTTGGTGAAGGTGAAGGCTGCTCACTCAGACGATGAGCGGCCTCCTGGTGGCGATTCGAAGAAAAACAGGGGCCTCAACATCTGCACGAAGGATGGCCATAGCGGCATCGTCACTGCCTTCGTTCGCGAGCTTGATGGCACCATCAAGAAACGAATGGAACGCAATCCAAACCGCAACCAGAGGTGTGTTCCAGCTGTTCATAAGCATACTCGTCACTCATATTTCACAGGGTTCCAGAGACGCGAACAGTAACCGACCCACCGACACCATCCTCCACGCTATCCCGAGTCCTCCCCGTTGGTGTCCCAATCGACTTCTTCGACCCAAAGTTTTTCAACGAGGAATTGGATACTCGGGAAAAAGCAATGTATATCAACACTGGAGTCGCCTTCCCAGTCGCCAAATTCTGTAACGACCAGAATGTCGCCAAGTGGGCCAAAATGCCGGCGAAAGAGTTTATGGAAAAGTTTGGAAACGATGTTCTTGCGCAATACAACCTGCCCACGCCCGAGGAAATTGCAGCACTTGGGTTGGAGAAGGATGGCGATGAGGGTGATGATTCTGATGACGAGTCGACTGACTTGGAGGATACCGACGAGGAGGACGAGAAGATGCACGAGTAGTTTGAGCTCTCACCTGATTCTGTTTCCTGCCGTTATGCTTGCCTCCTTCTCTCTCTAGATGTGTTTGGAATATCAATGTTTCCTTCACTGTTATCAGCGCAGCTTTGAGCCCGACTTCCTGGACAAGTTCTCTTTGACCAACTTTGCGACACCTAGCAACTTATTGATGAACTGTGAATATTCCCAAACCTCGTGAACTTATGTTCTGCTGACTAAATGTATGCTTATGTGGGTGGAAACACATTTGGCCGAGAACTCAAAGGGGCTGTTAAATGAATGAGATCTGAAGCTGTTAGCTTATGCTATACATTAAAATGGACTTTTTAGCTTGTTGGAATAGTGTGCCAACATACAAGTTCTGCGGTGGCACCTAATCTAATGATTTCTGCCGAAATGATCAGAGGGCCAAACACGAACACATTGATCTTCCAAAGGTTTTTCGCAAGCAATTCCAAAGGGAAACCCACCTTGAAAAATAATTAGGCCATTCAGAAACATGCTACCAATCCCTGAAAAAAAAATCAGACGCCCTTGTGTTCTGAAATGCGACGCCCGAGTACAACATGATCAGAGGGCCAAACACCAACACATTGATCTTCTAAAGGTTTTTCGCAGACAATTCCAAAAGACAACCCACCCTCAAAAAAAAATATGGTATGCAGGGACATGCCACCAAGGCCTGAAAAAAAAATTTGGACGCCCTTGTGCTCTTTAATGGAACACAATCCAATGGCAAAATTGATGTATGAAAGTATTCGAACGTTGGATCTCCGCTTTAAAAAACCCACTCTTCACAGGCTTAGGTATTACAGGAGGTGGTGTCCATCTCAGAGTTACCCAATCGCCAGTCGCGTGGGGGTGGTTCTGAGACACACTCGTGTTGTTTGCTCGTGCTACGTAACACGTGATCGTAGAGACATTGGGGTCAGGGAGTCATTTCGTATAAAATAAACCCTCAGGTGCCTCTTGTGTTACACCTCATGTCTGGTACACTCAATATATATTGATACAATATTCAGTGCTCACAGCAGTGGGAGGCCGAAATCATTTCGGGCATCATCGGATAACCGGATCCGGATATCAAAATCTCCGAAATTAACCTCGACCATCCTGCCTACCGTAGTTGGCGTATGGTGCAGGCACGGGCGTCCGGAGGCAGCCACAGGCAACTGCTGGGCATGGGAACATGACGAGGGTGAGGGTGGCGCGTCGTGGGCACACAACAGGCGGCACGTCTATCAGAAAGTCTGATGGACATTGAACACCAGTTGATTTGATTGGATGACGGTGGACGCAGGTACCCGTGTTATTGTTCAAATCTGTCCATCCCGGTTGGATGACAGAAAAACTCACACAAACGTGTGAAGGCTGTGAGTATCAACGCCAGAACAGAACAGAACAGAACAGTATCAGATGTCAGAAGTTAGAATGATATCTAGATTATTGTCCCTGCGATAAAAGCACCGGTGGGGTAGCAGAGGAGATCTCCCAGCCCACCATGCCCCTGAAAATCTCGGCCATTTGTGTCTGCTCTAGCTGTATAAAGCATACAGTCGTTATTGATGGAACCTCCCAGCCCGGAAAGAAGGTCCACCCTCAGACCCGGAAGCGTCATATGTTTGGGGCAGGACCACCAGCCAAAAAAAAGAAAAGGGATTTTTCTTCCAATGAAGATACACAATCAGACGAGGAACCACAAGGTACGCTCAGCATCTAGTACATTTTTCTATTGTTTAACGAAAAAAAAACAGGACATACTGCAACTCCTGAGGGGGATGATCAAGACGGACAAGATACAACACTATCTCCTGTTTTCAAACTCTGCTGCTTGCTTGCTATCTGGCTTCATGCTGCAGCTGGTGTCAGTCGGAACACTGTGAATGTTGTTCTCAAGGCACTCCAGTTTATCCTTGCAATTACATTGCAGCTTGTTCAAGCTTCACTGATTGCCCAGGGAATCACTGGAGTGCAGCTTCCCTCAATCAAACTTCCTGCAGATATTCGTACTGTCCACAAACTTTATAAATTGGAACCGGAAATCATTTGCACCACTTGCTGCCCCAAGTGCTACACGATTTATGAAGGAGACATTTCAGATATGCCCTCCCGTTGCCCATTCAAGCAGTCCAAGCGTGCAAAAAGATGTAATGCAGATCTTCGTCGCAAGCGCCATACTCCGACAAAAGGAACGAAGGATGTTCCTCACACAACCTTCAATACACAGAAATTTGAATCTTGGCTGGAGTTTTTCCTCTCACAGAAGGTCATCGAAGACCATTTGGAGCAGGCTTTCAATAGGGACGAACCTAATATATTATCAGTGACTGGGTACTGGGCCACCTTAGCACTTTTGGCCTCATGCGCATGCATAAATTGAGGTGGATACCGATATTTGGGCACTTGAACTAAGGCAAGGAACTTATGAGTGAGTTGATATATTTTCCACGAATTTAGGTGATGGTTTCCGGATCTACCGAATTTTTCTTCTCGTGCTTTCCCAAAATGGTAAAAACGGGGCAGTGGGCCACCGCTTTAAATCGCTCGTTTAAATTCGCACTGGCCACCCCAATGTATCCCAAATCAACCAAAGGATATAAGACTACCATTATATACACCCAAAAGGTGAATCCAAGGTATATCAGCACAATAAGTAATTCCCTTCCAGCCAAGGCTAATGGCTGAAGTCAGGGTGCGTATTGAACGGCGCGCTCTACGAAGCACAGAGCGGGCTTTTGTGGGAAAAGAGTATAAAAATGGTTAAATAAGATGTATTGGCATATCCTGGTCAGCAAAAGACGGTCTCCACACACCAAAAACCCCTCAAGAAAAGTTCATCTATACACGCGAAGGAAATTGGGTGATTTCACCATGTACCCCACTGTGACCAGGAAATAAAGTTGATAAAATTCAATAGATTTGGGAGGAGGGATTAAAACATATGTAAAGTCGAGTACCAAAGTTCTAGGCCTGTAGCATATACGGCTGGTTCTCTACAGTGGTTGCCGCAGTGGAACCCTGGAGATGAGATAGAGGTATTCCACGAGGTTCCAGGGGGCAAGGCGGAGTGGTGTCAATGCATAAGATGGTCCCATGCCATTCCCTAGGATCAGGCAATGAGAACGAGCCCCAGACCATGTAAATCGGTGCAGAATTGGTGGAGAAATGGGAAGGATAAAGCGTGAAGCAGTCTTCGGAGATAAGAAATGATGTTCACACGTCCGCCATCGCCATCAAAACCACGCACTGCTTTTGATCGGCGCCGTAACTTGCCTTCAAATTTGACGTACAGAGTCCTCCTAGGTCGCGGATCGTGCCATAGGTCACAAATTCCAACTTTCTCTATTGTACTGTCTTCCATTATGCAAATGGCCCACTACCCCGACTGGCCCGGTAGGCAGTCGTTGATAATAGGAGATCCTATACATGACTTGCGAGACAGTCGGGCTTGGCGTGATCTCGGAGCCTATGTCACCAGCAGCAAATATAATCTGGTCTTTGGGCTGTATATTGACTGGTTCAATCCGTATGGGAACAAGATATCTGGTATGTCACATGAATATATTCCTTAATGTTGACTGAATCCATAGCTCTAGGGAAAAGTGTTTCTTGTGGAGCAGTGGTGCTATGTTGCTTGAACCTACCTCCAGATCTCCGCTATCTACCGGAGAATGTCTTTGTTGTTGGCCTCCTTCCATCTCCATTCAAACCAGATGCGGTGCTTCTAACTCATCTCATGGATCCGATCATCAAGACAATATTGAATTATGAGCCACCCGGGAAAAAGATTGCCACTCATTATCATCCCGAGGGGACCCTGATCCAGGCCCGAATTGTCCCACTTATTGCCGATCTACCTGCTGCACGTGAGGCAGGGGGCTTTCTGTCCCATGCTGCGATACAGTACTGCTGGTTCTGTCTTCTCACTAGCGATGAGAATCATCAGCTCGATCATTTAGCATGGCACTACCGCACTGGAGAAGAAGTACGGAGGGATGCCAAAGCCTGGAAGAAGCTAGAGAGTATTGCAGACTGCAACAAAAAATCCAAAGAGACTGGTGTACGATGGAGCTCACCACATCTTATGCCCCATTGGGATCCTGTGAAACATACTATCCTTGGATTTATGCACAATTGGCTAGAAGGTGCACTTGAGCACAAGCTACGTGTTCTCTGGGGTATAGGCCGAACAATCCAGAAGGCAAAGGAGTTACTAGAGATCAAAGACTATGAGGACTACAATGAGGAAGACGGTTCTGAAGCTCGAACAGAACTTAGCAGTTTATTAAATGATAACCTGAATGATCCGGATGAGCTAGAGAGCTTACGCGATTCTCTTGCTTCCTTTGGCTCTGCAACTCCAGTTCCAAGCTCAGTTGATTTTGAGAGGGAGGAGGACTGGGAGGATGAGGATGAGGACATGGACGATAGCACCGAGTATGGTGACACCGCAGTTTACGGCAACTTCCAGATTCCAAAAGATGCACTGGCAAAAATACACGCCTGTATCAAGGAGGTCTCCCTTCCAACATGGGTTACTCGGTTACCGGAAAATCTTGGGGAGAAGAAGCATGGGAAACTGAAGGCTGAACAATTTCTTACCTTATTTACAGCAATCTTGCCGTTGGTTATCCCAGAGACAAAACTAGCTGAGGACAAGGCAACAAGTGAAGCTATGCAGGATGGCTTCTATGATCTTGTGGCAGCAACAAACATTATCTCCTCCTTCGAGGCTTCTGACTCGGAGGCAGAGGCGTTCACTGAACATTATGTCTCTTGGCGCAAGCATATTCAAAGAACATACCCTGATTGTCCAGAGCCTCCGAACCTTCACTATGCCATGCACAACGAGCCAATCCTTAAGTATTGGGGTCCAATGGCTGGTTTGAATGAGTTTTGGGGTGAAAGGTTGAATGGTATGCTACAACGAATCAAGACAAACCGCCATCTTTGTGAGTTTGTCTCTAAATTTGTGTTATGGTGGCCTGATTTCATGTTATAGATGATATGGACTTCACAATGCTACGCCAAATGGCACGCCGCTGCCGGCTTCTGGCATACCTTCATAATTCGGAATTCACAGATCCAGTCTTGAAAGCATTTGCAGACATCCTTGATGTAAAAGATACCACAAATCCAAAGAAACCTGAAGAACTCGATGATTTTGCAGTGGCCCTGTATCTCTCCAAAGCTCCCAAGATGTCAGCACAGGAGTACAAAGCAATCTTGGCCTATCTCAACTCTTCTGGTGAAATAAGTCTTAGCTGGCTGAGTTATCCGGATCAGGAATATCAGGTGATGGTCCTCCCACCAAATGCCAAACGTCTCAGAGAGTACCATGAGAATCGGCGGACATACAGCCGTCATTCCTCACACAATGCAAACAGCCTGATTCAGTTTCGCAAGCCCAATACAGATGAGGCTCCAATCACAGGAGTCATCCGCACCATTCTGGAGGTACCTATCCGTGGGTTCCTGAGGAAATTTATCCTTGTGGCACCTGATCGTCTTATTGATATCCGCAACACACCATACACAAAATATCCTCGGCTGATGACGTCTTTGGTCGAGGTTGAACCTTACAAGACCTTGATGGTCATTGAGCCGAAACATGTCATTACCCATCTCGCCCCGTGGATAAGACCTTCGCAGACTTATTCGGGCATCCACAAACGATTCAGGGTAGTTTGTTGGGCACTCGGTAGAGGTCGTAAATAAATTATGTGTATTCTTGGTCTTAAATATATATGTCTAACAACTGAGCACAGAATGGTTCATATTATTATTGAGCAGATATAGCTTAGCATGCGGGAAGTCTTTCCCCAATTTGTACACCGAGATCACGCCGCTGTCATACCGGCCCGATGTGAAAGCCGGAAATAAATGACAGGCCATGTCAAGTGTGGGACCAAGACAGCACGAGGATGCAGCAAAGACTCAGCAAATGCCACTGGGTTGCCGTTATGACAGATGCCTGCTGTTTTGCCCCCTGTGTCAAGGGGACCACATATGTCCGTTCTAATACCTCCCATCGTTGTGCTTAGAACTTATTTCGGCTCTCCCGACGCTATATCCCTCACGCGACACGCAAATCGTTGGGGATGCTGATTCCAGCTATCCTGATCCCATCCGAGCCACGTTTTTCTACCCACCTCGTAGCATGTATATGGCCTCTGACTACATGGAATGCCGTATACATCCAATATGAATTATTTCTGGGCCATATGCCCCCCGGATTGCCCGTCCATGGTTTATTTGGCCGGGTGGCCAACTACCTAGTTGTTTGCCTTTGTTGGGTGGCCCCTAGGAAAATATTCACTGTAGCCCTCACACCTGGTTTAAATTCGTGCAAACCACCTTGATTCATTCCTAAGATGTCTGCCATTCTTCTGAAACAGCGGGGACCTAATACACTCATCGATGCCATGTAGCTGGGGCTGTGAATGCCAATGTGGCCAACTACCCAGTCCGAAATAGTACAGAAGTTAATGGATATAATTTCAATTAGATTTCAGTTCAACACTGAGTTTTCTATGGGTCTTGACCTGTTTTTGCAAGAAATATACAATATATTGGTGCCGGACACCTTTTTGAGTCCAAAATCCATTTGAACGCCTCTTGAATGTTTCCTCGTTAGAAATGACGATTTTTAAATTTTTTCCAACCACAAAACTAATTCGACAACCGCCCGAGTGATGCGTGACCTCGACCAAAATTCGACACCGACAGGGGGGTGCGTGATGCGTGACCGCCAAATTGCATGAAAAAATACAGTATTCTCCAAGCTCGGATAGACGAATTGGAAATAAAATCAAAAACAATGTGCAGTGACCTCAACCCTCTGGTAGCCGTAGGGCTACCCCGTCTCCTCCGAAAACAGGGCTGGGTCCACTTCTCTCACAGTTCTGTGAGCATGTCCAATCTCCATCCAAAGTCATTCCTCCTTATAAAATTTGTAAGATGCACAACAAACATCTGGCACTCCAATGAAACCAAACTGTATTTCAACAGTGTGTCATGAGGCTCATCTGGCTGGAGAGCGCTCATGGGCAGGCACAGGAATTGCTGGCCACTGTACTCCAGCCCTTAGTGCATCACTTTCTTCACAATGCAAGTTGCTTTGGATTTTTTCTGGATTCCCAGGCATCCTGCGATGCCGTGACTGGTGCTGACGAGCGTGATTTACCTTCTCTCCTATCGAATGTTATGTATCTCTGGGGTGTCCATCTGTCGGAAGATGAGCGGATCACCGCATACGAGCTCATATTCCTGTCGAATGCTCTTCGCAGCATAGCACATAGCCTCACTAGCACACAGCCTGCAGACCTTTGTCCTGCTTGCTTACTACTTTATCCGCAATGCCCACTTCCTGCAGGTATTACACCGCCGCCACCGTGTCAATCGCACTAGGCTCTGGCCTCCATCGCATCTGCACACCGTGCGATTCAACTAATGCGGCTGAGGGATCATTCGGCGAGCTCCCCCCACCTCGGGATGCGGCCGAGGAGGGTGAACGCATCGTGGCATTTTGGGCTGTTCTCAATCTAAATAACTGCTGGGCGGGTATAAACGGTTGTCTGTTGAACGTCATGTATGGTCCATTGGGGCCAGAAATTGACATGCCATGGCCGCTTGAGTGACGTGAATACCTCCAGGTAGGTGGCGGCCTGTGATTGCCTAATTATGTAGCTGTATGGCACATATAGCATGCAAAAAATATCTGCTTACACCTTACAGCTGAAAACAGGGTTTTAGATCACATCTCCAACTGAAAGCAGGTTTTGGCTCGTAACTTGCAACAAAAGAGAAAAAAGTTTACACCTTATATCTCGGTAACATCTTCCCTCACAGGTTGCAGACATGGGTTACAGTGCAGTTTTTGCTGGACTTGTTTGTGGTAGAATTTCGAGTTGCTTGTTGAGATTGATAAGAACAATGATGCGAGAGTTCGGCTGAAATCCATAAGCGGAAGTCAGTTGAATTCTCCTCGCTGGAGCACAACTTTGCCCCTAAAAAGGTGGTCCTTGTGTTGAAAGCCATCATAAATTTGTTGTGATGGAAAGATTGAGAGGGTTATACCTCTACAGGGCTCGGGGAAAAAAAACTGAGTTGAACAGATCCATTCCATCAGTTCTTCAGTTGATTTCCAAGAAGGTCCTCTGTATAGTCTGAAAGACAATTTAGAATTAAAAGGTGATCATCCGGTTGAACTTGTGGGCGTCTGAAGCTTGAATTCAGGTATCACCGCCACACACCGAATTAAGTCGATAACTAAACTGATCGTAAATCAGATGTAAACTGGTGATAGAATGATGGCCACCGGCAGATGTACCCGCTGCCTGTGAGATGCCAACCGGCGGGGAAGATGTCACCCAAAAATCTTGATTGCAGATGTAAGTCGGTATTTTTTGACATTATATCGCCCATATAGCTGACCGCGAAGTTCCCCGTATTTAGCGCGCAACCGCCCTTCCAAGGCACAGCACCGGCACCGTCACTAAGTTCCTGGCCGGTATCCCTGACCAAGCAACTTCTTGCGCAGCGCTCCAGGCAAAAGCCAGTATCTTGTTCGAGCATGCTACGAGACTCATTCAAGGCAGCGCTCCTGAATATCCAGTTCAAGGTCATGTTCGTGGTTCACACCCTCGCCCATGTGTCTACTGTCCAGTTGCATAAAACACCCGTGACGGGTGCAACGTTCGTGGGCAACTGAGCTCTTTCTGCTGCCCGTGCTGTCGTCGATATTCTCGTGAAGAGCGATATCCCCAATATGGGGGTTATAGACCCCATTGTCTCCAATCAAAAGAAAGCAAATTATAAGTACCACTGTTGGCGTAGCCATTGTCATGACAGTAAATATTTTTCAAAGGCATTACTTTGAAATTAAACTAGCAGGATATATATGGCAAAAAAAAAAGCCAGCCCACAACGCAACAAACCTTGAATCTGATGACCCGCTTGGAGCCTTCGTAACCAGGAGCTCGAATTGGGTCTCGGTTGGTTTTCAGGCGAAAAAAATAAGACCGCATTTGTTGAATGGCCCTCTTAGAGCGACTTCTACATTACTCTATTTCAACTGCACAACGCGAGGTAAGAAATGCGACCATCTAGGTAATAAGTATTCCGGCGGCGCCAGATGCTGCCTCAAGCCGCGACAGCCAAGGGCTGATCTGTGTATCCCCGCGGGCTGTTCTCTCCAACTAGATAGAAGGTAGTCCGGTCATATGCATAGAGTGGGAGGCCTTCTCCAGGCGTACCGGTAGGTCGGGCTATGGGCAAGTCAGAATTCGATGAGATCCAGAAGCAATAAAAATAAAAATAAGAAAGGGCCGTACGTTGGAGATATACAGGCGCCCAAAAGCGACGAGGTCCCCGCTCTCAGCCGCCTTGATTGCCTCCTCGCGCGTAAAACCGCCGGCGCGGATGAGGGGCCGCGGAGCCCATAGGGCACGGAGCGCGTCATTGGACTCGTGCGCGCCGACGGAGGCCGCCTCGCGATCGCCTCCCCCGGTGATGCGCGGCTCAATGAGGTGGATGTACGCGAGGTCCGAGTGACGCGCAGCAAGTTTGGAGATGACATACGAGAACGTCGGGAGCGGGTCGGCCATGGTCATGTCTGTGGTTTGTTTTTTGGTTTTTAAGTACTCGTGGATGAGGGGGATATGGGAAAACAAGGACAGAGGGACCAGCCTTACCTTGGAAAGGGCTCCACGGGCTGAAGCGTATTGCCGTCTTCTGTGCCCCGATGGCCGTGACGATGGCATCAACCACCTCGAGCGTAAAGCGCGCACGCTTCTCGATGCTCCCGCCGTAGCCGTCCGTGCGCTTGTTCGACGAGTCGTTCAGGAACTGATCGGGCAGGTAGCCGCTGGCATCTGGGGAAGGTTCGCGCCACACATTGACACAAGAACATTGACGCACTGTGGATTTCTACTCCATCAAAATCCGCCTCAATCGCGTTCTTAGCCGCCTGTGCATAGAGTACGACGTATTCCTCGATTTCAGAGACAGTGAGGGGCCGCGGCGTCGTATCCCTCCCTTTCAGCGGAACGTCAGACGCAGAAACGTACGGGAATGAGGGATCTTCTTTCTGGAGCTGCATCGGCTATGCCGCCCGCCCATGCGCCCACAGCTGCATGAAAATAAAAGAGCCCTTCGAGTGCATCGTGTCCGTCACCTATGTACGATGCGAGCGAGTGAATGGGTGTGGTCGGTTCGTTTTAAAACGTACTATACATACCACTTTCCACGCCTTGATCTGGGCCGTGCTCCAGATCCCCGGGGTGTGGGCAGCTCCTCCAGCCCGCGCCGCAATACTCGTTGCCTCCGAGATCAATAACGAACCGGGTGTGCTCGCCCGCTAGCCGTTATATTCGGAAACAAGGGGGAGATACGGCACATGGTCACTGCTGGCCTTGCAGCGTGTCAGCGGGGCTAGAACGACACGATGTTGGAGCGTCGCGTTGCCAACTTTGAGGGGCTCAAAAAGCTTGGTGGTCGAGGGGGACATCGCTCTGTTCAGAATATCGTGGCTGTACGATCCCACCGTTTTCATACCTCTTCCACCACGCTGAGTAACAGTGTAGTGAGTAACCATGAGGCCAGAGCGCTGAGTGAAAGCGGTGTTCCGAGTTCCTGTTTGGAATTGGGGGTCAAAAACATGTCCTAATTGTAGCTCTCCCGCTCTAACGATTGGATGCGAGCAGGACGGTTCGATTCTCGAAGAATTCGAATATTGTTTGATTTCGTGAGGAGATTGAGGGAAAAATTGTGTTCGTAACGGTAATGACGGTCGCGAAAGTATTGTAACAGCGTAGGGCAAGAGACAGGAAAAGGACCTGGTCGAAATGGCGGTCCAGGTCCTGAGTAGTTGAACACCAGGCGTTTTGTCAATTCAACAACAGCGGTCGTTCAGCAGAGACAGCCCTACAGGCCTGAGGGCAGTACCCAGGGGCCAGATATCATCTGGGGGCAAATCCAATCGACTTTCGGGCCGAATCTTGGTTCGATGCCGAGGGAAACAGCGATTCAAGGATGGGCGCTTTACTGCCAACCGCTGGCGCGAAGCCAGCCCTGGCAGTCTTGCAGAGGACAAAGAGTCAGCGGAGAAAGTCGGAAGCAGGTACGCGGCCCGGGTCGGAATCCAATGATCCGTATTTGATGACGCTACGGCTGTTTGTACATGCATTGCCCTTTTACCCGTCGGCAGCCCGAACTTGACCTTCTCTCGCCGACAACCTGCTAGATACATATCAAGTGGTAACCCACCTCGAAATTGAGGCTTGAACAACGAGCAAGATTTCGGTTAAACGGCCCATGAGCATTGGCCCAACGAGTTCTTTGCGTGACTTAACGCAGTGAGTCAAGTCTCTCATAAATTGTATTCGAATTCCCCGCTGACTAAGCTATAAGGTCGTCAATTCGGTTAAACGGTTCCTCATGTCTCCCACATGAGGGTTCGAATTCCCTGGCACCGGCAACAATTTAAAAGTCGAATGAAAAGTGATTCCGTTACCTGTCGGCCCACATCCTACCCCGCTCATATGGCATCTCTGAAACCTCTTCCAATTCAACCCGGTCTCATCCACGCTCCTTCGACGCCCGACGCTGCCGAAGTACTCAAGGAACTGCTGTACAAAGACTATGTTACCTTCCATTGCTACTTCAATGAAAAGAGGTTCCATGATCATCTTTCGCACCAGTATGTTGTCGGAAATTTGAAAATCGTCTTACAAGAGATTTACGTTACAAGACCTTTGTAAGCGGATTGTAAGACAATCATAATCAAACAACGTATCTTGCAAGGCCTCGTCGGCACGGCTCTTTGGTTATGAGGCCTTGCATCATTATACCATCTCAATGGCCTCAAAGTCCCCGGCACTCTCTCAATGCCCTTATCTCGTTTCTCTTCTCCGCGCAGGCGCCGCTTATCTAGATGGGCGCCGTCACAGTATCGAGTCTGATTTTTAGCTGGAGGCCTCTTTGGGGCAGGTGCTGTGGTATCTAGAATTCGGTGTGTGTCTGTACTTCTATTTAGGATCCCATTCTCGCCGCAAATCCTCTGGAGGTATCCCTCCAAGCCGCCGCGCCCTCCCCCAAGGCCTTCCTCTGCCTCACCCGCTGCCAATTCACCCTCGGCTCCACCACCCCCGCCCTCAGCATCCTCCGCGCTGTCATCGCCCTCGAGCCCAAGAACGCCCCGGCCCTGCAGCTGCGGATCAAGAAATCCTTGTTGGAGGGCCACCTCACTTTGAAGGCGCACAGGCGAAGATGGAGTGGGCGCACGCGCGACTCGCGCTGGATAAGTGTCTGCAGGGCATTGAGGGCGAGGGTGAGGAGATCCCGACCGAGTGGTGGCTGTGGCGCGTCGAGCTCGAGCTCGCGCGCACGGGAAACATCGAGGGCGCGAACTGCGGCCAAGTGCGTTGTGTTCCCTCTTGCTTTATCTTCAAATACTACGTTCTAATACCTCGCAGCGACACCCCGTGCCTGAACCCCTCGCCGGACGTGCTCACCTCGCGTGGGCTCGTGCTCTTCCTGAGCGTCCGCCTCCCGCAGGCGCTGCAGCACGTGCAGTCCGCGCTCTGCGTCAACCTGGGCCACGAGCCCACGCAGCGCCTGTGCAAGCGCATCAAGGACACTGAGCGCGTCAAGGAGGAGGGCAACCTCACCGGATTCACAGCCACATTCCATCCTGAGATGTAGCTGAATTTGTTCGTCGTTCGCCCACTACTACACTCCACAGTCAACATATTTGAATGAATATCCTTTCAATCCACATCCTGCTTTCTGCTGCCTACTTCGCTGACGTCGTCAGCGCGCTTCGAAATTTCAAGTTGAAGAGAATCATCGTCTATTCTGATGCATAACCAGGATACATAGCTTTGAGCCTGAAAAACATATCTGAATCTACTACGTCAACCACCAGATAATCCCCTCTCTTGGCAAAGTCTGGAGCAAGTAGCGCACCGCGAATAATTGAGTGGACCGAAATGAACTCGCACTCCTTCCTCTGGCGCTCGCGGACACGGTACAACCTTAAGGCCTTGTCTTTCGCCGACCGCTGACCGGTCCCAACATCTAAGGC
This sequence comes from Mycena maculata, assembly GCA_029448575.1. NCBI lineage: Eukaryota > Fungi > Basidiomycota > Agaricomycetes > Agaricales > Mycenaceae > Mycena > Mycena maculata. Next base: position 67,956 of record JARJLG010000081.1, on the reverse strand, counting down.
TTGCACCAGGGCGAACGGATGGACTCGCTCTCCAATCATGCAGGTGAAAACATAAACGAGGCGGACAAAAACATTGCCGGAAGTTGTCTTGACTATGGCGGCATCGTACCGTTCCCGATTATGGAAAGACGGGTTGCAACGAAGGAAATCGGCATTGTCCAGCCAATTGTCCAGAGATTTGAAGAGCACTTTCAAAAATTGGTAAGGGGTGATCTGAAGGGGGATAAATGATCGTCGATGAATAGGATGCGCCGGAGCACTCACTTCCTGATCAGGGTTGAACACAATTCTCTTTCCTCCTGGAAGGGCATGTCCAAATGCTGGTAAGAACACATTTACGAATTCCGCAAATCGAATGCGGAAACGATTAAATGCAGTATCATCCTTCATCTTTGTCTCCAAAGCCAAGAAGGACTCGGACTTTCTCTTGGCGCCAACCACGACATTTCCCAGCTCCTCGAGGTCTGACGGTAACTTGCGCTCGGGGTCCTCATCATCCACAAATTCTTCTAGATCCTCAAGTTGATCCCGAATATATCTGGCGACCATGCGCCGGTGAAGAGACCGGAGGATCTGGGAAATTTAGTATGTTGACGATGAATGCCGCGAGATGATCAGGTGAGAATGACGAACCTGTGGCTGGACATTTTTGAAATTAGTTTGCTGCAGGTAGGCCGCCCGCACAGGCCCATGCATAGATTCATCGATCTTGGTGCTGAAATTTTTGGTGACGCCCTTGCGCTCGATATCGTCGAATGCATGCTGGTGCAGATGTGCCTTTGGAAAGTTCCAGTTTTTTTCGAACTCTGTACCTACACAAGCCTCCTGGTATTTCTAGGACAACCGATCAGTGCAACAGTTATGTGTGCGTGTAAATTAAATGGGCACCTTGAGGCGCTGATCAAATTTCTGAAGCTGTCGGCGTCCAGCTGCGATTGTTTCCGTGGTGTGAATCTCCAAACCAAGATATACATCGAGCTCCAAATAGCTACGAACACATTCCAACAGAATCAGGCCTAGTTTGTCTGTCAGAATGTTATGTGATGCAAAAATCATCATCTTTGCGATATCTTCATGCTTCGAGCCGTCGTTGAAGGATATATTTGTCACTGTCTGGAAGTGATTGAGGTTTCGCCACCGAGGAAGTTTGTCGAATCTATATGATGTCTATCAATGAATCTATTGGGTTCTGGAGAGGGTGATCTCACTGCTGGTCAAGTTTAGCTGCAGAACGCTCTCCAAGCTGCGTCAGATGGTCTTTGATTTGACCAAAGAGATGGTCTCCCCAAAGACCACTGTGGTGTGAATGGAGGCGGTCAAATGATATCGCATGGTGCGGGTCCGAATGGGCCACATTCCAAAACACATTCTGACTCTTGTATGAGAAGGAAAAGAATATCTTGTCAAATAGTGCTCACATTGACTTTCCGTAAACCCAAATCCTTCAATAGAGTCTCACCCGCTTCGCTACTGAGAGTTCGGGCCATGGTAACAGCCTTTTTGGACTCGTCTGCAGTCCTCAATTTCGATATAATCGTAAGGTCAGCTTGACCATCGCGTTTAACTAAACATATTGGGCAAGGATGATTCCCACCCAGCCCACGGATTAGCGCCATGACAGAGCTGTAAGTTCACCATCAGAAATTGGTAATAAATGGAGAGTTCAAGAGCTTACGCCTCCTCGTAGTCAGCTGCGAGGATCAACACAACTGGGAAAAGCCATCGTTTTTCACCATCTCCGCATTCTGTCCATATCCCCGTCTTCGAGTGTGCGGCGATTGATTCCAGCAGCTTATAGAAGGCAGAGTGCCACACTGCGTTCTTGAAGTTTACGTACCCTGTTTTCCCACTTTCTGCGGTATCGTCTTTAATCTGCAAAACTATTAGCGCCAGAAGAATAAGAATGAAAATATGTGCGTACAACAGGTAGCTCCCCAACAATCTGGCCCCCACCCCATTCATTGCCGTTTCGGATGCCGACTACGATATTGGCTAATCTGGCTATAATTGGATAGGCCTTCTGGGTGCCAAAGGACGACAGTTTGGACTTGTCGGCATAAATGATATACGGGCACAGTTTTGCGAATTTATTATCCGCGAGCAAGGACTGACTGATGAGTTAAAAATGCACAAGACAAGTCGAAATGGTTCCAATACGCACCTGGATTTGCCAGAAAGCATCTGCCGTCCAAGGCTCGTTCCAAAAACGCATGAAGGACGTGCCGTTGTGTCGGTACATTTTCACAGCATCCCACACAAAACAATTGCAAGGGTCCCGTATGAGATCCAAGGTCCAGTCCCACAGAGGACGTGCGTACATGTCGAACGATGGTTGGGTATTCTTGTACGGAACTGTCACAGTGTATTTTTTAAACTGGGGATCTGTTAGTGCCGCGGGACAAGAGCAAAACATAAAATGTACATCGGTGCACTTCTTAGAGGCAGCTTCCCATTGCTTATTCATGTCTGTGTGGTTTTGCACAGTAAACTCCTCAACGTTCGCTGCACAGCGGCGGATCAAAGTAATTAATTGATTGATAGCAGCGCTGTTGAGGAGATTTTCCTGGGCAAATTCCGCAACCTCGAAATCGAGCCGAGTGCGAAATGGGGACCACGGCTTCTGGTCGGTTGAAGGAAGCCGTCGCCGAGATGATTCCTGTCGCAGGTATTCATCAAGGCTACAATTTTCAGGGGCAAGGCCACTGTGGGGATGGAACTCATATCGAATATCATCTAGGTTCGGATCAACTGGATTGTCGTGGAGTGATTCTTGTTCACCGAGCGGCTGAGGTTCCCCGTAATCCGCTATATCTAATACATACATCACGTTAAAATAAGAGAACGAAATTTCGATGAACAACTACACACCATAATCATCAAATCCGAACCGAAAGTCCGGACCTCGCGCAGTTGTTTCTGCGGTCTCTTCAGCTTATGGAAACTAAAGTTCAATGTTTTCGGATATATAACAAATAAAAGTACTGACCGGCAACTGGGGGCGAATGTGCGGCGAGTTCGGCCTGATCTGCATGAGAAACAGTTGAATGGTCCCGTTGGAAAGCCTGAGTGAGACAAATTACTTTCACGGCGGCGCAGTTGCTGAGCAAAAAGGGCGGATTTGACTTTATCGGCATTCTTCTTGGCGCAGGCTTTTTCGTGATGTCCAATACCCCGTATATGTTTCCATTCACCGCAATGATTGCAAAGGCGCATAGTAGGATCCGCCATGAACTGAGGTTTTGGGCAAATTGAAGTTGCGTCGAGGTTGAGTTACGTTGTTTGATCTTGTCATGTGACGGCGTCCTCTCATATCCCGACTACAACATCGCGTCAGATCGCGTCTCACAGTAGCTCGGAGTCCACAATCGCGCGAAGATCTCCTGGATATTCTTCAAGAACTGCATGTCTCCTAGCTCGATCTTCATTTGCATCCAGCTGTAGAAGTACCGCATGTTTGGTCTTTTGGCCGACTGGAAACTGACTTGATGCATTGTACATGGTACGTTGACGCCTTGTCTTGTCCCGAGCGCAGACGGGCTCATTGTTACATAATCGCTAGCTAGTCTCTGACCCGCTTGTGTTGGGCCGACAATTGCACCCACCATATCCATACGCTTAGGGTAGGCCTCTCTGTCCTTTTTTTCGACTGGCGTGTACGCTGCACCCTGTTTACTCATCCCCCTTTTCCTCTTCTACTCTTCTTTATTTCTTCTTTTGTTATTCCGTTGTTCCCTTTCTAACGCTGGAGAGGGCTCGAGCCCTCTGGTATATGAATCGACCTTCCCTCGACTGGGCTGTGCTCCTGGACCTCGGAAGTGGACCAGGCGATGGAAAACCGGGAAAAGATGCGATGATGACTAATACCAACATGTCCCAATCTAGCTACTAGCACCGCCACAGGCACCCCGCCCCAAGCGATGTCCGACCCGGACGTCGTACAATGACTCCTGCCCGAATGCTCCTCGTGAGCACCACTCAATCGAACCACCACGCATTGGTTCAACCTCTGTGGATGTCCCTACTTGCCCGGTGGAACTCTGACGGCCAGCCAGTTTAGTGAGTGTCCTACAGCTTAGCCTCGTTGTCGGTGAGGGCCTCGGCCATCCGTTCCTCCGCCTCGGCTATTTCGAGATCGTGTTCACTGTGTATATACTCCCCTTCATCGCGGGGGTGTTTTTGGTCGAGGGTTGAGCCCCGTAATGGAATAAAATGTCGGAGTCTTCGAGAATGTACAAACTGTAGATCTTTTAGCGGAATGCCATTCATGTCACAAAGAGAAAAAGAATTAAGGAAGCGGTCATAGATCTGCACCGGCGCTGACCAGCGTGGTGCAAGTTTGTTGATGGATTTGTGGTTGCCGTCCGCTTCGGAATTGTACCATTGGACGACATCCCCGATGCGGAACTCCACGATCCGCGCGTTCGAGTCAAAGCTCGATTTTTGTTGTTCAGACCGCTGAAGCGATTTGAGGTGTGTGGACCAGCGCAAGCTGTCCGCGAGGGCGAAATGGATGTCGGCATCAGAAGGTGTCGTGGGAGCCGGAGAAGATGAGGTGTGGTTCTCCGGCGTGAAGGATCTGCCGAAGAGGAGCTCGCGTGGGGTAGCTTTCAACGCGACAAGGATGCGATCATTCATCTGGCATATAGCTTCGTCAAGATGCTCGGGCCAGTTATCGGGGATATCTTCCGGATTAACCGTGCCTTCCGAGGTATCATGATCTGGGGCGCACAGACGTTTGAGTATGTTCAAAAGGATTTTATTACTCCCCTCGATTAGGCCGTTGACCCACGGCGAGTACGGCGGGGTCGTGATGTGCTTCACATTGTTCGCTTCGCAGAATTCATCGACTTTCTTGTTCTTGAAGTGGCTCCCCCCATCTGCCATAAACGATTCGGGGACGGCATGGCCATGGAATATACGGTCGAGAGATTCGATGGTCGTATTGGCACTACCTGCAACTTTCAGCTTTGTTGCCCAAACAAAATGAGAAAATACGTCAATGTAGAGCCCGACGTTCTTGAAGCCGCCTTTCCCCACTGGGAGCGACAGGTAATCTCCCGCGACCAACGAGAAAGGCTTAGTGCGGCGTATCGGCTGAAGAAGCAAATTAAGAGTTGTGGCACCGAAACTTTTGCAACGCGGGCATTCGAGCATAACTTGTCGGCAGTCTGTGTCCATCCCAGGCCAGAAGTAACGGTCAGAGAGTTTGAGCTTCGTACTCTCGACGCTGAAATGGCCGTTAGCTGCGTGGGTTTCCAGAGCCTTGGCGAAGCCTTGCGCCGCGGGGATACACTCGGTCCGGGCCACCCGCCGTGCCGCAGAATCTGCGACGCGCCAGAGTTTACCATCCTCAATCATGAACCCGGCGGCTCGTTTACGGTCCTGGATGGTTGCGCCGGATGTCCCGCCCAGGAGATATTCCACTATGGGTGAAAAGAAGATATCATCAGCGAATTGAACTTGGAGCGGGTGTCTAATCCCGTCGGATAGACTCAATATGTGGCGGGTGATTCCCTTCGTGGCTTCCCAGTCGGCGAGTACGGACCAGCTGGAGCCATCTGTGTCTGTCCGTTTGCGAGCTGTCCACATCCGGCTTAACCCGTCTGCTACGGGGTTATCAACGCCGGGCCGATGTCGTACGTCAATGATATTCCGCGCCAAGATAGATTCCTTCCACCGGCTGTGATGAGAGTTGAGGCGTTCGCGCACTAAGCAGTCCCGGAGGGCCTGGCAGTCGGTCTCGATTTCGATTGGCGAGCCATACGTGTATGCCTCGAATTCATCCAGACAATATTTCAGCGATGCAAATTCCAGGAGGAATGGTTCGTACTTAGCTTCGCTGGTGGATGTGCGCTTCGAGCAGTACGCAATCGGGTGCCATTGAAGAACTTCTTTACCATCCTTGTTGATGAAGGGGAATTGCTGTGACAAGAATCCGGCAAAGCCCTCTGCCGATCCGTCTGTCGTAACTCGAAACACGCGGCCATCAAACTGTGGCGTTTTCAGCAATGGTTCCTGTGAAAGCAGACATTTCAGCGTGATGAAAGCCTTTTGTTGGTCCTCGCCCCATTTATGCTTGATTGAAGTCGTCTTGAGAGCACGCTTGTATGCTCCTTTTCGGACGCGCCAGTTACTGCCGGGTGACTGTATCTCTACGTTACGCGTCAAATCCGTTAGAGGCGCTGCAATTCTGGCGTAGTCAGCGATCATGCGGCGAAAATAATTCGTCAGACCAAGGAATCCCATCAGGTCTGCGACATTCTCGGGTACTGGCCAGTTCACGACTGCTCCGACCTTGTCCAGATTCGGTTTGAGGCCGTTGGGTCCCACCATGGCTCCAGCGAATAACACATCCGTGAAAAACAGCTTGGTCTTGGATGGAGATAATGATAGTCCTTTGTCCCTGCAACGCTGGAAGAACTTGGTCAAGTTGGCCAATTTTGTTTCGAACACATCACCTGGTAAGCAGATATCGTCCATCCAGTTGACGAGTTCCCGCCCGATCATGTCATCGAGGGCGACAGCAACCATCTCACAGAAAGTTGATGGGGCCCCCGTCAAACCGAACGGCATGCGGAGATAGACAAAATATCCTCGGCCTTCAACGAAGAACGCCGTGTACGGTACAGATTCATCATCTAGAGGGACAGCATAGTAACCTGCAGCGAAATCAATAACGCTTGCCCACCTATGGCCTGCCGCAAACTCGTGTTTGGACTTCAAGTCTCCGTGCGGGAATGGAGGGATCTGCGTGGCCTTGTTGACCGCCGTGAACGCATGGCAGACACGCCATTTTGTCGCTACAGGTGGGGTTCCAGGAATATTTTCCACCGCTTCGAGTAGAGCTTCGTCGGTTTCACCAGGCTCGCGGACTTCTTCCCAAAATGGTGGTAGGCCGTTTTTAATGCACTCCACATTAACCTTGCGCAGGACCTCCGTCCGAGTAATACCTGTTTTTCCAGCCTCTTTCGGTGCGAGATTTGTACTATTCAAGCATTTTAAAAACTCGCCTGGGACACGCTGGATAACATGTGACTCTTCCATCTCATCAAGGATGTCGTAAAACCACTCCTTTTGCTTCTCGGTAAGCGGGCGCTGGGACATGCGCGTAGGAAGCTTGATTTCCGGGTCGATATTGAGGTGATGTTTCCACCAATCCACGTAGAACACTTCGGACATGGACAGAGCGAAGACGTCAGCATATTCTCGTATGACAGAGGTAACCTTAGCTCGTTGTTCTTCGGTGAGGTCTGATCCGATTTTAATCTTGTTGAGGATGTCTTGGACCCGCACCTCGTTGAATGGGTCCGTCGTGCGCATGGTGGTGTTCGTGCCGCGGTCAAGCTTGAATTCCTCCGCACTAACGTCGCCGATCACATTCACACCCGCATCGGGCTCACGGTCCGCACTTCCTCCGCACTCTCTCGCCATCGCCCTCATCTCGTCCAGCTGGTTCCGCAGCCTCTTGATTCGTACCTCCGACGTCGCCAACGACTGCAGCTGCTCCTCAGAGCCCACCGAGCTGGTATCGATCTGGAAGATGCTGCCGAGTGCCTTGGCTTGTCGATGAAATTCCCACTTCGCCCTGGCCATGCGCTCCCGCTCCCGTCTCAAGTCTGTTGCCGTCGCGGTTCTGGGGGTTTCTATGGGACCTAGTTTGGCATTGGCTCGTGCTGCCGCGGCTAACGTATCGTTCCAGAGTCGGTTCGCGGCCTGACGCTGATGCATGGCTGTCTGCTGCCAATCCAGAGTCTTCATATCCCGGCCATTTCCAAGCTCCTCTGCTCCAGACTCCGTGGCTTCGAGGGATGGGTCAGCATTGCACATGGGCTCGACAGTGAGGTACTTAGCAAAGCGTGTCTCTGTCCATGGTGCGTGTGCTTGTACCCTGCTTATCCGCACATATTCGTCCTCAAATTGCCTCTCCTCCTCCTCCAGCGGCCCGCTCCACTTCGATGCGTGTATCCTGCCTTCTGCGTGTGTGGGCAGCTCCGCCAGTACTGGGTCTGGGGTCAGTGTGGTCTTCTGGGATGGGAACGGGCGTGGCAGGCGCGGTTTGGGGTCTACTCGGCTTGGAGGTGAGTATCCCAGTCCGGGAAATGGGAGGGGTTGCTCAGCTCGTCTTTCCAGCTGTGCAGCCTTCCGTGCCTGCTCCCGCGCTCGCTTCCTCGTAATCCGCTCCAGCTCCATCGCTGTCCAGCGTCCCTCGTCGCTCGCCATCTCCGCCATCTCGATCTCCTCCTCATCCATGGTCTTCTCCCACTCGATTTCCTCGGCGGCAGCTTCGTCCACCCCCACCGCCTTGGCCGCTGGCTCCATGTCGCCCTCCCCAACGGTAGCCATCATCTTCGCCACTGGTGTTCCCGATTCGTCCTCATTCTGGAGTACCGCCGTTTCCGTTCCCGAGCGGATCCGGATCTCATCTGTCTCGTAGTCGTGCACCGCCCGCACACTGTGGAGCCATGGCTTGCCGAGCAATACATCGAATGCACCCCCGCACTCGAAGACTTCAAACCAGCCCGCTGCACGTACTCCGCCAACGCCTACTTCACCCCACCGCCGACCGTATGGCCAGATCTTCCCGCCACTTGCGACACCAAGCCTCGTCTTTGATGGCACCAGCGCGCTGAGGCAATGCCCGTATCCTTTCCACCGCTTAAGCGAGATGCAGTTACGACTTGCGCCATCGTCGACTTGGGCAGTGACGCGGACGATAGCACCATCGGGCCCGAGAAGCTGTGCCCTTTGCCAGAACGGCGGGACTGCCTCCTGGTCTGCCGCATCCAAGCTGAAGATTGCTGCGGGCAGGGCCATCCCGTATCGTCTCGGGTGTTGTGTGTCGCGGTGGAACGTCGAGTACTGGTGAACCCGTGTATTGGCTGGATTGAATAATACAAACGGATCGTAACCAGCAACGTCCCGGCGGCCTAGTCCGTGACCTCTTTCCGGGGTATTTAGATTAGGAACCGCGCCACCCCTCATTCGGCGGGTTCCTCTCCATTTTCCGACTCCTCCTCGAATAAGGGCTGGTCAGGATCGAAGCCGCCGAACAGGTCGTAGGACGGCGCCTCGTGGATCTGCGCGATGCGGGCGCCAGGAGTTCTCTGCCCTTGGGGATACAGGATGTTGCCAATGATGCTGCGCACGTTCTGCTCTCGCTGAGGCACGGCCACGCCGTTCAGGGCTTCACAGGAGCGCGTCCCGAAGTGTGGCGGGTTCGTGAGCACGCCGCAGCGGAAGCACTCCCGGGAGCCTGGGGCTGCAGTCCCGGGCGTGAACGGGAACGTCGAGTAATCTGGAGAGGAGGGATTGCCGTTTTGGGCGACCCACGAGGCCATATCCACTGTGTAGCGCTGGAGGCCTGCAGCATCACTCGGGTACATGCGGGGCTGCTGTGTGAGGTGGCGCGCGAGGTCGACATCCCCCACTGGGTTGCCGCTGAGAGTCGTGGGGCGGCTCCGACCCGTGGACGGACTGCCCGGGGTGGACAGGAGGCTCTTAGTGAAGGCATTCGGGAGGCTCGGGCGCGCCGTGCTGCCCGCGAAGACGTCGGGGGAGGTACGATTTGCCCACGGGACACGGGGGGTGTTCACAGCGGTGGATGGCGTAGGCTGGTACGCATGCCCGCCAGGCGTATAAGCCGGACGTGTCGCGGTGGCGACCGGCTGTGACTGGCGTGCTGCAGGCACGACATAGCGCGGGCTCGCAGGGACCGAGATGCGCGAGGGGCTCTGGAACGGGTTGGCTATTCCCATGTCCAGCGCGATTTTGTTTGCGAAGGTTTCAAAGAATGCCTGGTGCTGGGCTGGCGATGCATTCGGGTTCGCGGCATGCCACGCGAAGATTTCCTGATCCATGGTGTTGTGACGTTCCGCGCGCAGCTCCACCTCATCGGTGATGTGATCTATACCGATGTCCTCGACAGCCTTGAGGTATTTCTCTCAGGTGTCCAGCCCCGTATCGATGATCAGCCGCCGGAACTCGACAGGGAGGGTAGCCCGGATGCTCGACTTCAGCATCATCGAGGCGTCGCCGCCTGGGAGCTCATCAAGGAGCTTACGTGTCACTTCGGCCCAAGCGACGTGCGAGAGGACTTTGGTGCCGTCCTCATCGGCGACATACTTCCCCAGTGCGCCACGGTCGAGGCAGTTATGCGCGAGCTCCGCAATCACGATGTCCTGCGCACGCCGTGTCGTTTTCGGCTTCGGCCACTTCTTCTCGAAGGAAATCATCAACGCCACCCACGTCTGCTTCTCCGCAGCCCCCAATCCACTAAACCACTCCTCTGCCTGGCCGCCCGGGTGCAGGCCCTTCTCGAAGCGATACAGCTTCTCCTTGTCGTCTGCATCGTACTTCCATCCTCCTTCGAGGGTGCGTAGCCACGTGTGGGCTTTTTCGGCGGTGCCGTTCCCGCGGAAAAGTTCCGTGGTCTTTGGGGCTACCATGTCGTCGTCTGACAAATTGTTTTTGGGGGTTGGATGTGGGTTTTGCGCGGGTTTGCGCTGGGGAGGCCGCGGGGTAAAAACTGCTGGAAGGAGCGCCGGTGGTGTTTCTGGGGATGGAGTAAGGTCCGAAGGCGTAGATAAAGTCGGTGTGCTGGGGAAAGACACGCTGGTCTCGGGGGGGTGTGACTCGCTGGTCGAATTAGAGAGTGTTGCCGCGCTGGGCTCGGGGGAAATGGTTCGACTGGAATGCCTCGCTGTGCGTGCTCGTGCTGCTATTTCTCTGTTGCGGGCCTGTTCGAAGACCTGCTGGTCTCTCTGGTATCGAAATTCGCGGTCCGCCCTGCTAAGGTGGAGGTTGTTGCCTGAAGCCAGCGCGCGTCGTACAGCTCGCGAGTGTGCCGAATTCCACTCTTATCACCAGATGGAGAGGGCTCGAGCCCTCTGGTATATGAATCGACCTTCCCTCGACTGGGCTGTGCTCCTGGACCTCGGAAGTGGACCAGGCGATGGAAAACTGGGAAAAGATGCGATGATGACTAATACCAACATGTCCCAATCTAGCTACTAGCACCGCCACAACGCACCCCCTTTGATAGGTACGAATCTGATGTCCTCACGTTCGCGATCGTTTACCTCCGTCTACGTGCCCCCTGGGGAGAACCACCACCCGCGTGAAGCCTACAGAGGCCAAGGATTTTTCATGGGACATGGGCGAAGGCTGGGGTGAGCATGGTAAGTGCCTTTTCTTATCTATTTCTTTCACGCATGCTCATAAGATTGCGGTATCGTAGCATAAGTTGGTTGGCACATGTAATAACAGATGTGAAAGGTCCTCATCCTTGTTGAGGTCTGCCAGCGACACCTCGACTATGCGACCCTTGAGGGAGTTGTTTGCGTTTTTCAGGCCCTGCGACCTGTTGACGAGGATCTTGCCAACATTCCGAACCTCAAAGATTGACGGGGCTTTGATGTCGTACCACTCCTTACGGGAGAAGGGGTCCACGACTTTTTTCTTGGTACCCTTCTTACCTTTTGAAAGGCACTTGTTCTTTCCCCCGCACATCTTCCAGCTCGCGAGTAATGCGTACTACCACATGCGGAGGACCACCCAGGACCAGAGCATCATTTTCTCGGGAGTTTCTTCTTTTCTGTTGAATCAAAATTCAACGAAATGCACAGCGGCGAAACCGCGTCTGGGAAGTCAGAAAACCGGTGTCTGGCGATAAAATCGCTGCTGGAGCATTCCGTCTCTGCTCCGGAAAAGAAAAGGTCCAAGCTCACGCAACAAGTCCCCGCCGCATCCTTTGTCCTCGAGTCCTTCGGCAACACCCGCACGCTCTTCAACCCCAACACCTAGCGCTTCGGCGCCTACACCGAGCTCCAGTTCTCCCACCGCAGCCGCCTCGTCGGCGTCAAACCCTAGACTATTATCTCGAAGGGGCTTGACATCTGACGGCGAGCCCAATTTACACATATTCTACTATCTCGTCGCCAGTGCGTCGCCCGAGGAGCGTGCACACCTCAATTTACTCGACAAGAGCACGGTCCGCTGCCTCGGCCCGCACCACACCTCTACCCCCGTGCTCACCAACACCGGTGGCCGCCCCACTGAGCATGCGCTTCGAGCAGCTCAAGCTCGCACTAAAGACCATCGGCCTTAACAAGCGGCACGTCGCCCAGTGCTGCTAGCTCCTCGCCGCCATCCTCCACCTCGGCAACTTCGAGTTCACCTTGGATAGTTCGCGTGATTCCGACGCCGCAGTCGTGCGCAACGTCGACCTCCTGCACCTCATCACCGACTTCCTCGGTGTCCTGCCCGCCGCGCTCGAGGCCTCCCTCGCGTACCGCACCAAACTCGTCAAGAAGGAGCTCTACATCGTGGTCAGCGCAGAGGGCCCGGCGGCGCTGCGGGGGCGGATAGAAAAGGGGACAGTGGATGCACTCGTGCACGAGCTCGTGTTCGCGACGGTCTTTCTGCAGACGCCGTGCAAGCCGGAAGAAGCTACAAGACAGGGGAAGAGTGGTGCGACTATGCGCTCGCAGTGCTGCTGTGCGTGCCACTGCTTTTCGGCCGCGCGCGCGTCGAGGCGGAGCTTGTGTGCTGCGCCGGATACTTCATCTCTGGGTCCCCACCGGAGGAGCTCGACCGCGTGTGCGTGCGTGTGGGGTGGATGGCGGGCGAGTATCTGCACCTCCACAGACCCCGATGCCTGGGAGGACTTCAGAGCGGGGGCGTTCCCGGACGTGTTCATCCCCGCGCCGCAGCCTGCCACCAGCGGCATGCCCGTGAGCACCTCCATGCAGGCGATGTATGCGCTGTCGCCCGTCCTCGGTGCAGGCAGCCCCACGCTCGGCACCAACACGGTCTCGCCACGACTGGACGTCCCAATTGACAACATGCATTCGCCTGTACGGCACTGGTACGTCCCTGATTCGTATTGAATTTCCCCTTCTTACCCACATGGCGTAGATTGCAACCAATCGGCCCTTGTGGTCTGTCTTCTCTTCGGTTCATGTTTTTCAGGCTTTAAGTCGCGGCATTCAACAGCTCGAGGCCATCAAACAGACGAAAGTCAACATGACGGTCTACCTGGCGAACTACCCTGTACTGACTGATGGTGGTGCGGCGTATGAGACAACGAGACCTCATCGAGGTGACTCTCCAGACTTATAGCACTGACCATGCTTCAGGTATGACATTGTCTCTAGATGGACGATTAAAAGCCATACAGGAGTCACGGTCGGCAATGAATATATTTTGGAATGTGTCGCTTTGAACGGCCACCATCACCAAATACCTTGTGTTTCAGGTCTTTTAATATTCGACCTCCTTAGCGCCCAGCTCGTTGCTGTCGCTTGAAACTCGGACGAGGACCGCATTATTTTCCTCGCCACCAGGCGGAATCCTCCAGATCCTCCTTCACCAACTGTAACAAGCTCTTTGGCATCTCTGTGCTGCCGATTCTGATAAATCCGTGTACGTATCTCTTGTTCTCGTATCATTCTGCGTATCCACTAACACATGCGTTGTCTAGGTGAGCGTGGCCATTCGCGGTCGAAGAGAGGGCCTTGGCGCACATCACCCTCGTCCCGGGGATTCAGCCTCTTTTGCTCGGTGGTGTGTAAATCATCTATTAACCTGCAACTCGTCCCTTGCAACTAATAATAGTCAGACTCTCGAAAACGTAAAATCTCCCTGAATCACAGCCGACATATCAATCATTTGACCTTTAATCATTTCAGGGTGACCTTTCCTTCCGCTGGCATCACCAACGCCGTCGCCTTTGCCAGCTTTGTTGCAAACTACACTAATATGTCGGACGCCGAAAGCACTGCCAATGCAAACAACATAGTTCGTGTATATGTAACTGCTACTCGTGCCAAACTCATTCATGTACAGCCGGCTGTTCATAACCAGAATATGCTCCAGGCGTTGATCCGCCAACATAGGATTCTGGACCTCAGGTAATTCTAACCTGCACTTATATTTACTTCTATCTTTTTGACGCTTTAATTCTAGACTCCAAAATACTATCCACAACTACTTGCAGGCGAGCGGATATTTGACCACTGCTGTGGCGTCAATGGCCCAGGTCTGGCGTAATCGGCACACTCCATGGATACTCGTCTCACCAGCGTTGATCAATTTGGTCGGCGATTCTCCAGAAATATTTGATGGCACTCTAGAACAAGGACCTGCCCCACAACGAAGCAATCCATGCGGCAGTTGTGGTGCAGTGAGCTCAGTCCGGAGTCAACAATTTTAATACAGATGCGGGCACATTTACATTACCACGTCGTCCACAAGGATTTCTCCGAATTCATCGCAACTCTTTCGATTTACAATCCCTTCCCTTCATTCTTTAATTACTCGCCCTAGTTCAATTGTAAGCTCGCATTAATTGAACGCTGTGTGTTGCGTCCAAATCAAGTTCCGAGTCGATCAAATTTCCTAAAGTCTAAATGACATATCAGGGAAGCGCCACACAACCATTGTTTCGTCTCTTTCTTCCACGTTTCTTGCATTCGAGAATGGCTGACAGTGAGGTGGACACCCTCGTCCACACATACGAGACACCCGCGCAAACTGCTACCAAAGAGGAACTAAGAGAGGTAAGTATTATTATTTATTAACCAGTCCAATTAAAAGTAGATTTGACGACAAACCAGGCTTTGAAGCAAACTCAATTAGAACTTGCTCGGGCTCAGGTCGAGCTTCGAGCCAAGGACCTCTTCATCGAGGATCTACAGAAGGCCACCGGCCGAAAGTCGAAGTCGAAGGCCGCAGGCCCAGATCCGCTGAATTACCTGGATATTATCGTCACATTGGGCAAAAAATTTGGTGTCATGCAAGAGCCGTGGGTCAGCCCTGCAGCATTCAGTGCACGTCCAGAAGAAGGTACACCTCCCCACAATACCCCAAACGAAATCGACGCGCTCTTCAAGACACCAGCCCTCTACCTTCAGTACCTGACCTGCAAAATATATAACAACGTACCAGACAAATACCACGAGCTGGTCAATGCATCAACCTTCCCGAACTTTAGGGACAATGTAAGCCTAGGCTTGGTTTGCTGCTGTTGAATCTGATTCTATTTCTTAGTTTTTGAAACATCTGAGCGCCGGTCGTTCAAGCGCTGTTGATCGGTTGAAAACCAATGTCGACAAGATCCTCATTGAATGCAGTATCAAAAACAAAGTTGAGGAACTACTTTACTTTCCTGGGGAAGACGCAAAACACCCACCGTCCACCTACCCGCCCATCTTCCATGCGAGCCTGAAGAAGGATGCCAAAGGGTGGCTCCTGAACGAGGCCCCTCCCTTGGTGCGTTCTTTGCTGTCTTGTTGTGCATTACTGATCTCGTCAAAAAGGCATTGCGGTGCATGATCTTTGGCGGCAGCAGCATCAAAAACAAAGGGAAAACAAAGCCTTCGACGAACACCTTGGGATACGGATGGAAATTGGACTCAGAGGGTTTGACGATTGAAGCCATTGCTTTCACCTTGATTGCAGTGCGCCTTTTCCTTGCCTTCTTCTGTTCAGTTGACTGACATGACAAGTTCATCTTTGTTCTTCGCGGCGCCGACACAGTCTTTGAAGAGAAGGGCAAGATCACGAACATACCATATCAATCACTTTTCCGTACGTACGTCTGCCGTTTGATGAAACATGCAAATGCGCCCGGGGTGCGTAAAGTCCTCGGTTTCTGGCACAAGATTGTGTTTGCCGGAGTTGCAACTGCGGAGGCTATTGAAGATGCGGGGATGAATGACAGTGAGGCGGAAGCAGCCTCAGATGCTGAGTTCGCAGCGGCGATGGAGGGCATTAGCCTCGGAGACGACACAGGCGGTTTTGATGCTGGTGGTTTCGATTCTGATGATGATCGCGGAGACGGTGAGTGTACAGTGCCTAGTGTGATGTGTTTTCAACGTTGCAACACAGATGAGATGCAGTCGGAGCTGCCAGTCAACGCTCCCGCGCCACTGGTCAACATTCCCGCAGCTTCATTGGTGAACGCTCCCGGTGCTTCATTGGTCAATGCTCCCACGCCATCCGCCAATGCTCCGGTGCCAGCAGTCAATGCTCATAACGACGAGGTACCTATCGCAGCTGGCAATCGGGCCAGAGGGACTAGTCGCCGGGGGCGTAGTTTGATGATGATACCGAGCGACGATGATTTGGAGGAACCAGCAGCTCCTGCCCCAGCAAGGCAGACCCGACCCCGTCGCGGGGCCCAACAGTAGACGTAGAATGTAGATATACCCACAATTTGAATGGTACCTAGCTCGATAATTTTTTGATGCGTAAAGCGAGCAAGAAAGCCAGATATGTCGGAAAAACCCGGAGTGGGATACTACAAACTCGACACGTTACCTTCCTCTTTAGATGGCTGTCTGGCACAGTTGGTTTTGTTACATACCCTTTAAAAATCTGTTTTATCAGAAGGTCGCAGGTTCGACTCCCAATACCCACCGAAAGAAATCATTATTAGATAGAAATTTGCCTTGTAACATAACAATGAAGCATTACATCTACATATAGATAGATAATTCCTAAGATAGGATATTAGCCAATCCAATTCGATAAGAGTCCAGTTCTTAAGATAGGATAGGTCCATGATCGGTGGCGGTTGAGCCCTAGTCACTTGGGACTGCACCCGTGTGATCCGTGGCGGGCCGGTTCACACGTGAGCGCATAGCCACCTGTCAATGAGTCATTGAGAACCGGGCCTCGCGGAAGCTTCTTTCAGAATCAAAACCTACCAGAATTAGCACGCCCGTCCAACTCATGGAAGCCAACAACCAGCCAGCCCCTGGCCCAGTCAAGGTCAAAGGGACTTGGGGTGGTGGACGAATAGGTGCTGGCCGCCCGCGGAAGAATCCCTTACCAGTGGCCAAAACTGTCAAAGCAAATACTCTCGGAAACCTATCATCTGCCGTGCACCCGCAACTTCGCGCCGGGGGATCTCGATCCAGTACTAGCGCTTCTCTGGCCCCTGCAGCTTTCTTTCATCCATACAACACTCATAGGCCTGTGCCTCGCAGTGCCACAGTCTCAGCTCCTTCACAAAGACCATCTTTCTGGGCTGCAGTTGGAGCCTCCCATTCCGAGCCCATTTCAACAGGAAATTCTGAAGGGAATACATCCGTATCCCCAAATACAGATCCTTGTAGGCATCCCACAATTGTCTTCATCTGATTGGTACTGATCTTTATGCAAAAATAGTACAAATCTCACTTGATGATTTCACACAGCTCAATGAGCAGCTCAAATTCATCACTGAAAATGACGAGCACGCTGATATCGCTGCCGCCAGTGATAGGATAATTGATGATAGTCTTATTGAAGATATCTCAGACAGTGCAGAATCTACTGCTGAAGCTGCAGAGGCTGAAACCCAATCATCCCAGCCCAAGGAACATTCTGTGATCCACAAGTATCTCAAGGGTGTAGTAACCCGACTGCAGCAGGAAGAAGTAGCAAATGGAAAACCCTTGTGTTATACCAGGGGTGATTTTTTTGACAGACCTCCACACCCCATATTTGCACTTGAATCAAGCAAAGACACAACAGGTCTGGATCCTGATGAGCTTTGCTTTCCCATGGTCTTTGTCTGGTTGCCCCACTTGCTCCCGGGACATCCAGATCGCTTCAAGTGTACCTGTGGCAAACCACTGTCAAAGAATGGTACATATTTTAATTGCCAGCTTGTCTAACACTTATTTACCCGGGAATATATAGGTTTTCATGATAACCCAATTGCACGCAGAGTTCGGGACATGCCCACTGATTTCTTCCTCTTCACAAATCGTTATATTTGTGATTCTCGCAAGGTTAATGATCCTGGATGTGGCACAAGTCATCGTGGAATAGACCTGCACATAATCGAACAGCTACCACGATTTGTACAGGCAGCATTTCCAGGTATGTGGGTTTCTTTCCCCACTGCACACTTTGAAATTGAACATATTTCAAGCCTACATCTCAGCCCGTGGTGCCATTTCGAGACTAATGATGCAACAAATGGCCAATACTTTTGCATCACGATTTGGTCCTGCCCCATTTTCTGAACTCATCTCAGAGATTCAGCACAGGCATCATGCAGACAGTGAATTGATGTACCTTGGAGCTGCTGATTTCTATGGCCGCCTTGGGGTTAAACCATTCTCTGCTTTCAATGATCCAAATGGATATGCTGGTGTCCCTCCCTCTGTCAAATACCTCAAAGGCATGTTCACGGACTACATAACTGCTATTCGGATCTACATTGAGCGTGAGATTGCAAGCCTACCACTAGGGATTGCTAAAGGAGATCATACCTTCGCTGTCTGTTCATTTTTTTTATTTCTGTCTATTCCGGCTCAAATTATCTTGTAGTTCCTCAAATACATGGGTGGTGTTAAAGGGGAAGATATATTCACTGCAGCATACACTGTTGGAAACGAGTTTGAGGAGATACGAGCACATGCTCTGACACTCAACAAGTCTTTGTCCTTCCTCAAGGATATGTTTGAGGGCATCCGGCAGGGGCTCAAGAATTCACAGAATGCCCCAACACAGGTTATGTATACCGACTCCCCTCAATGTGGGTTCCCAATTATTATTTGAACATTCAATCTCACCATTATACAGTGGAACGTAGTTTTCATGAAGATATGAACAGTTCCTTGCTAAAGGATGTTCAACCAGTCACTGATTGGACAGATCTGCCACCTTTTGAATGCACCCTTGATATCCCCACAGCTGTGATTTCCGACTCTGTGGCCATTGAGGAGATCACACATGATGTTCTTGCAGATCTCATTCCTGCAGCTTCTTCACCTCAGTTTCATCCCATTGCATTGGCAATTAAAACAGAGAATTGTGCTGGAAAACCTGCTCCACTCGACATTATCCAGATCCAAACCAAAGATAAGAACTTTGTTCTGAAGGTTAGATTGTGGTTTTGCTGTTGGTGCTGGATATTAACTCTTTTCTATAGATTACTGCCCTCACCTCCCGCAGCCACATCCTGCCTTCCTTAATTTCAATTCTCACCAACCCGCATATCATCAAGATTGGTCATTCAATTCACCAGACTCTGCAGACAATCTCAGATACTTTGTCTCTCCCTGAGATTGGCACAATGTTGAAGAGTAAAAATGCACCTATACTGGATCTTGGGAAGTATGCAAAACTGAAGGGAGTAGTGGACAATCCATCCATTTCACTTCATGCTCTGGCTGGTGTTGTTCTTCAGAAATCATTTCTGATCCCAGAGTTTTCACCCTATCCTTGGGCGGCCACTACTTCAGCACAGAGTGAATTCCTATTCAAGGAAATTGAATGTCAATGGCAGATATATCTCTCTCTCTGTCACAGAGACTCTATTGGTCTCCCTCTACAACCCATACAAGCCATCACCGATGGCCAGCCTGTAACACTTGTACAAGGGTGCAAGCCTATTGCAGAGGGGACAATTATTGGCACTCATAGTGGTTATCTCAATGCGGCAATGGATGACCAAGGTCATACATTGAGAATTAATGTCTCTGCCACATGTTCTCTCATCCAAATTTCCAAGGTAGGTATTTTTTATTCAAATGCCCTGGTTGAAATTAATTTGTTCACAGGTTCTTGTTCCAGGGGCAATCCATGCATTGCACAAGCAGACCATGGAATGGATTTTTGCCCATGGAAAACAGGCAGTTGTAACAACTTCACAGCTGCATACCCGCAGCGAAACTCCTCCCCTTCCATCTGATTCTCTTGCCCGTGCATTCGCAATTCCAGTACCACCTAGTCTATCACAAGCAGATCCTGAATTTACTCTCACATATTCTCCTGGGCAACCCTCAAATTCAAATATAGTGGGTAATGAGTCAGATGATGACTTGGAATCTCCCGATGATGACCTGGATTTCGAAGGAATGCAGCTGGCTGCACCAGTTCCAATGGTACTTATCACTCTTCTCATTTGATGATTACTAGTGAACAAAATTTACAGAACCCCGATCCTATTGACGGAATCAATGATGACTTATTTGGTCCTGAAATCAATGAAGTATGTTATACAATTGCTTTGTTTGATTCAGCATTAACTGGACACAGAACTCATCAGCAGATGTCATCATGGAGAGCATTGAACACACCTTTAACTTACTCAACAATGCTGCACAATCTGAAAAACTTCCTACTCGTGTCCTTGATGATGCATTCCATTACATGGACCGACTCCTACGGCTCTTGTCAAAAAAGCACTCCGCATTCAAGGCATTTGCTCATGATTTCAGTGAGGCCATTTTTATTCGGGACCAATCCGATGAAGATGCAATCAGAGCAGTTCTCGAGAAGCACGGAGTTGATTGGGAGTATGCAAAGCGTGCAAAGGCTTCAGCCCTCAATCGTCGGATTTGACGCTATATTCCCCGCCGTGATGTTCTGTTCAAACGGTTGCAGGTTCTCTTTGATGGCTATGCTGATATCCAGTGCTCAACCAAGAAGACTCGTGGATCTTTCTTCTCTGACGAAGCAAAGGAAATGGTTGAGCGTCTCCTGGAGACAGTGCGAAAGGGATATTTGTCAGATCCTCCTGGTATTTCCCTTTACCACCTAATGGGCAAAGATCGGGATGGTCTGAATATTTATCGCACCGTCCGAGGGACCAATTCTCTCGAGGGTGGGTCCACATGGCTGTCCGTCGCGTTTTTGGCTCATTGCAAGCTTCACCCGAACTGGCTGAGTGCATTTTGCTCAATTGGATCTCGCGTCGCAACAAGAAGGTCAGACTCTGTCAAATTTTTCATTCATCTTTCTCTTTTCACACTTTAATGGCAGGTTGGGTTCCATAATCGTACTGGAAAAAAATACCAAGGACATTTTGATACCTGGTCCAGAGACGAAATCGTTGAGCTTGCTGTTACAGTCGGATCGAAGCCCTCTTTCCCCATGCCTCGAGTGCTCTCTACTCGAATCGCAACCTCTGAAACCATTGGAATCCTCCCCATATCCACATCCCTTGCTGAAGAACTCAAGATAACCACGCTTCCCCGGCAGTGCATTATTGGTGTACCCCATCATCGTGATGTTCCTGTCCACACAATGACCCGTCTCTCCACTAGGCCTACAAACCGTTATCAATACCTTCAGTTGCGGCAGCGTGTACTTTGTGCTGTTCTTCCGGTACACACCCACAAAGAGTACACTACATTCAAGGCCAACATTAATCACCCAAACTTCCGGAAGAGTGGAAAGGTGTCTGCACCACACGAGTATTGGAAAAACATTGATTTTGATAAATTTGCACAATTCTGGAATATGCTAGTTAACAGCCAATCCCGCACAATCACAGACTCAAACCAACGGCTTTACTACAAACTGCCGATACAGCTGGAAACACACCACAAGAAGGTCCTGTCCTGGAACTCCGAACTTTCTACACTCACCAATGGAGCCAACTTTGCCGCACGCAAAGCATTGCTTGAAATTCTTAACTCAAGTGATAACCATGTTGATGTTCTCCCTGCACTTCCTCTGCCTGACTCCATGCCCGATGGAGAAGTTGATCTCTCAATTGCTGGTTCGCTTCATTTTTATTACTTGGTGAACTTACACTTTACTTACTATTACCTGAAGGCTCCCTTGATCCAAGATCATTTAACCCAATGGCTATGTTACCAGCCCAAGGTGAACTGGGTGATTCAGACTTCATTCACCATGACCATTCTGGAGAGTCGTCATTGACACAGCTCACCGTCCACAATATGATCCAGCCTTCAGGTCAAGAAGACACATACATGTCTGTGTCAACTGTGACTGAGTCCACCCCGCGAGTTCAACAAATGGTCCACCAAATGTTGCTTCCAGGGGCTGGCCATCCAGTGTCCAGGAGCTCAAAGTCTAATGCAGATCGCTGTGCAGTGTGTGTAAAGGCTTATTGTTCAAAACGGCATGATTGCCCTGGAAAGGGTAATCGAAAGAGTTGTAGATGTCCACACACCCCTTTGAAGGCCGGAGAGAAGGTTCGTATTTCCGAGGATACAATCATTGCGTACTTGGAAGCACAACAACGCAACCGAGCTGCACAGGCAGTAAATTAGACAAGAACACAGGAATATTACTTACAACTTTATAAAGTTATATGCAATTTCAATTCCACTGATAAAATTTCTCTGGAACCAAATACTAATTGTGAACCTTTGGGGATGTACCAGTAACTGATACAATTTCTTACAGAAGAATCTGGCCAGTGAGTATGACAAGAACAATGAATCTATTCATCTTTAGAGTGTGACAACCCAAGCTGAAAATGTTGCCAAAGGCAGGAATATTGCACCTTATTCCTCCTCAGAAAATCTGTTTTGGGCCTGGGTAGCCAGGAACGGGTTCAAGGTCCCTCGAAGGTGCGAACTTGATTTGTACTAATTTTGGCTATACAAAATGAGTCTGCTGTGTACACAACTTCAAATTACCATTGAGGAACCAACCATTGAGTTGGAATAGGTTCGGAAGTGGTGCGCGGCACCCTGGATGAGCTCACATTCGCCGGTGCTAGCATTCGGACATGCGCCGGTTGCCGAGACACATTGATGGAAAGCCGAATCACGGATGATCACGGCCGAATAAATCTTGATTGTGATTCGCTGTCCCTAGTCCATCGGAGGATTTTGCTCCGGAAAGACTAAGAACTGACAGATCAATGATCGGAGTGAGAATTCTTGGGATTCAAGATAAATTCAAGATCTCTCACGTCTTTCTGTGTGCTCGGGGGACTCTCGAGCCCCAAAATGGTTGGATATGTATTCTGAATATATATTGAAATCTCTCTCTCTTTTCCCTTTTTTTCTCTTCTTTTGCAACTTGATTAATCTTGATTTCGGCTTATCCTCCACCGACATGGGTCATGGGCCTTAAGATAAGTTGACCTGGCCGAATTCTCACTTTTGTTTGAGTGGCTACCTAGTCTTATCAGCCTTTGTAATGTTCCTTCGGTCCGATAGGGCCTGATCATACAAATGATTTCTGACAAGACCCCATTATCTTATGAGAAACGGAGATCTTACAAGACCCACGGATCTTGCAGCAATCTTATCTGAAATCATTTCTCACATAATGTCCTCATAAGATCAAATCGTCTTACGGCCTTACAAGGCCTTGCGTGGCCTTATAGCGAAATTTACAAATTTCCGACATACTTGTCGGACTTGTCCCGTGACGACTCGGAGACGCGTCGCGAAAAACAAGAAAAGCTGAAATGGTCCCAGGAAACGTCGTTTGAAAATATTTGGCCGACATATCCTTTTCATATCCAGCCTTTCCCTGGTCCAACTGTATCTTATTTCAGGGAATATGGCCCATTGTAATTCAAGTCCGGATCATTTGTCGGATGAAACCGGCTGCCAAATTGCCCTGCTGTAGCCGCAAATACGAAGCAGCTGCTACGAAACGAGATACATCGTAGCTCCCCTAATGCAGAACTCGCAGTTCACTATGATTTATACATCACAAGGAAAACATTAAACGCATTCAGTTAAACGCATTGGGCCTCGTTCTGCCTCCCTTAATATTGGCCCTGGTACTGCTGACCCGGGTACCCGTACGGCTGCTGGTACTGACCCGGGTACGGCTGACCTTGGTACGGCTGCTGGTACGGGGGGTACTGCCCGAACCCGCGGTCGAACCGAGGCCGGAACCCACCTCTGCGCGCAAACATTTCTTCCCTCCCGCCGAGACCGCTACCGAGGCCGAACAGCCCATGTCCTCGACGGTCGAACATCTCCTCCCTTCGCTCCATCCTCTCCTCCATCATCTCTTCCCTCCGCTCGACTAGTCCACCCAAGAGCCCGTGATGCTCGCGGTGATGCGGTCTCTCGAACCCCCCCTCGAACGATGGTGGGAGGTGGGGCGATATATGGACCCTGTTGGCCTGGATACGGCGCGAAGTCCTGCGGCCGCATGAATCCGGGCTCATACCCTGGAGGATATTGGACAGGAGGCGGAGGGGCTCCGTTCGCGCTCCAGTGAGTGTGCTCTGCCATCCAGTGCTGGTGCGCTTCATCCGAGTATTCTTGCAAATGTTTTTCCTCGTCTATATTGCGGATCGTTAGCCACACGACCACACAGAAGGGAACAGGGCAGACGTACAATACCGCTGAGCTTCCTCTTTGACTCTCGCTTTATCCTTGTGTTCGTCCCATGCGTCAAGCTAAGAGAATACAGAATGTAAGTACAAGAAATAATGGGAAGATAATGGGAAGGAAGGACAGAAGGGAAAGCCAGCGAAGGCAGGAGGAAAACCGGGAAGGAAAAAAAAGAACAGACGTACCCCCTTAGTCTCGACGAGGCGGTCGATGTACGCACCAGCAAAGCCCGCGAGGAGCCTCTTCGCAAACGCGTGGTCTACGGGCTTGCCTTCCTTCTCAAGCTTATCTTCGTACATCTTGGCGGCCTGCTCGGGTGTCAGCGGACAAAGAAACATGGGGAGGGGGGCTTGAAGAGCGTACCGCGAACGAGGCGGCGCCGGCGATGAGCTCGTGCGAAAGCTTGGCCTCGTGCTTCTCCGGGTGCAACCTGGCCCTCTCCACCTAAGACATACATCGCGTCAACGTTTTGGGACGACGAGGGATGGTCACACACCGTTCTCCAGGCCTCTTCCTGTCTTCTGTAGTCGTCGTCGTTGTCGAATAGACCCATTGTACAAAGCGTAGTTTCAGAGGGAGAGAAGCTGGGATCGTCGATGCGTATATATATTGCAACTAATGTTTGTTTAACTTTGAGCGATCCGTTGTTGGTCCGTTCGATCAGGGGCTGTGATAAAACTTAACGGGGATAGTTGGTGGGCCGTTGGGACCGATTTCGGGAAAGACTTGGATCACAGAGAGGCTTGAAGGCTCGCGGCGCGGTGGACTCCACTCGGACTCCTGGCGCACTGCAGCAAACGTTCGATAGGACAACCCATGGTGAATTTGCAAGTGTGTTGTCAAGGCCACCAGATTCTGTATATGGTAAATCTCGTTCCTGACGATATTTTTGATTTGACAGATGAGCGCTGAGTGGAGCAGCTCCTGCTCCTGAGGCCCTGCGAAATGTTCGATTTCTCGACGCAGGCCGGGATTATTTGTTGTTTTCATCTGCAGAACTGCGAAACCTTCGGTCGCCGACGGGTGTGGACCAGGGTGTGGACCAGAGTTTGGACGTAGAGTCGCTCCAAGGCTCCTACTCGTTGATTCCCGCCCCAAATTATCCGGTGTCACTGTCAGAGCTTGAACGGCCCCACCATTGAAAAGTCGGCGAATTGATCGGGGAGAACTCAGAGAAGAAATCGGATTTTCATATAGTCCATAGAACCGGAGCCGGAGCCAGAACCCGAAATCCGTCTGAGATGGCCCCAGTTCCTTCAAGATATCCGAGCTGCATCGGACATCAGTCAAGGGGAGCGGTTTCCGTCCTCTCCGAGCCAGGAAATGGCTCCAGTTGGGTTCCAGAGGAAGCAATACATGCAGAGCAGTGTGTTCTCGAGTTGGAAGTGCCAAATGAAGCCGAGAGATGGGCGGAACTTGGGCGGAACGTCGTGGAGCTGGCCCAGTGCGCCGAGTGGCAAGTAGCCATCACACTGATTAGGGTTAGGGTTACCTACGCATTCATGAGCCCGCAGGACGAGTTGGTAAGTGAAGTGCTCCAGTACAGCCCCCGCCGTCCCAACAAACCCAGTTTTACGCACCCTCAAAGTCTTCCCAGCGAATGATTCGAATCACCCCCACGAAGTAAATACATACTTTGAAAGAATATCCGCCCCGCATAGTACCCCCACCAGCACAGTCCTCGCCGGCGGACGTTTCACACAGCGCAACCACAGTAGATCTCGCCCCCGCGCCCCCGCAGTCCGCACGCGCCGTAGTAAGGACGCGCGCCTCCTCCCGCGCGGGGCGCCGCCGCTGACCAGGACCGCGCGCGCCGGGGGATGGAGCGTGCGGGTGGCGGGGGGCTGTAAGTACGTAGATACATACCCAAGCTAGGTGGAGGGGGAGGAGAGGAGCTGAGAAAAGAGAAAGGGGGATAAAAGAGAGACGGACGGAAAGAAGAGTAAGAAGCAAAGACGCGCAGACCATTAATCGGAACCATCATACATACACTCCATTGGAAGTCAGGACATCATCGGGTACTCGGCTATATCATATCGTATCGGATCGCAAAGTAATAGGGACACTTTTGTGGGCGGAGGAACTGAATCGGGTGTGTTGGGTCGAATTCGGTGGGTAGAAGGAAATGCGGCCAACGAGACGAAGCGATTTTGGCGAAGGGGCAGGACCAATGACAGCAAAACACGAGAGCAGCGGAGAGAAGAAGACGAGGACGAAGGTAACAGAGACGAGCCGAGGCAGGCTATGACCCTCCCTCGGCGCCGTTCTCCGGCCCGCGCCCCGCCCCCTCCTGGGTGGGGAACGCATTCATAATGCTCGCGAACGTGCTCCCGGGCCCGTTTCCGCCCTGCGGCGGCGGGTACCCCTGCGCCCCATTCTGCGGCGGGTGGGGCGGGTATCCCGCCGGCGCGGGCGCGCTGCTCTGCTGCTGCGTGTGCGGCAGGTAGTAGTTGCTGCTCCCGGCCGCGCCGCCCCCGGGTGGCATCACCTGCCGGCCACCCCCGTCGTACTCCTGCTGCGGCGGCGGTGGGGGTTGGTGCTGCTGCGGCGTCGACTGGCGCTGCTTCGCTTGTGCCTGCGCGAGGATGTGCGGCGGGTAGTGGCTAGGGCGCGGCCCGCCCTCCTCGCGCTCGCGCGGGATCTGCGTGCGTGGCGGGTAGTACGGGCCAATCGGCATCGCCGCGTCGTACTCCTCGGGGAGGGCGGGGATGACCGCTGCGTGGCGTCCGCCGAGCGGGCCGCCCTCGACAAAGTGTTGCCACACGTAGTCGCGCAGGCGGTCCGCGTTCGGGAGCTCCTGGATGAGGTGCTTGATCGTGTTTTGCCCGAGCCCGAAGAAGTCGGGCCCCGAGACGGAGTTGGAGTGTTGACGTTGGCGGATGGCGTTTGCCTGCTTGACGATGGTGGACCACGCGCCCGTCGCGGTGCCCGCGATGACGGGGCGGTCGGGTACGTCGGAGGGGATGATCTGGAACTTGGGCCCGTCGCCGCCGTCGAGGATCGTGCAGTGGTACACGACCTCGGTGGTTTGGTCGACAGTGGAGAGGTACCGCCTAGGAGAAGAATAAGCTGGACCGAAAAAGTTCCCCAGGAGGAGCAAGCTTACCGTGTAACCTCGTATCCCACAGGGAAAATATAGCGTTCGGTGTGAAAGTGCTCACGCATGCACACATCACCAAGATTGATGACGGTCATGATGCCGACGTTTAGCGGCAGCATGGGCTTGCCCTTCTTGTCGCGGGGGACCATCGGGATGCTGTAGCTCTTGCTCGTCACGGTGTGCGCCTTGAGCCGCTTCGGCTTGGCTGCACGCGGCGCCTCTGCCGGCGGGCGCTGCTGGGCGGGGGGCGCAAAGTTGGGCGGCGGCATATATGGCATAGGGCCGCCGGGCATGGGGGGACCCATGTAGTACGCATATGGGTTCGCGTACGGATAGGGCGCCGCGGGGGACATGGGTGCACCGGGGGCGAGGTAGGGTAAGTATGGGTTGAAGGCGAGGTTTGCAGGGCGCGCTCCTGCGGGACTGGCCGATGATGACGAGCTGGCGGCGGGGGGGTCGTTCTGGGGGGTGTGCCCGTTCCCATTTGCAGTCGCGTTATCTGGTGCAGGGGCCTCCTCGGGCTTTTCCGGAGCCTGTGCGGCTCCCTCCTCGGCCGCGGGGCTCGGTGACGGGGCAGATGCAGCTTTGGGACGCGTCGACTTGGCCGCAGCCTGGATGACTCTGGTACGCGACGCAGAAGTTGGGGCCACGGTGGATCCGCCGCTGCGACGCGACGAGCGACGAGGAACCTTGGGTTCGGGTGATACCGCGACCAGAGCATCACCGTTGTAGTCCACGCTGTCGCGGGACCTTTTAGTACCTTTTGACGCGGGGGAATAGTCGCCGGACTCGTCGTTCTCGTCGTCGACGGGCATTCCACCGCTGTCGGGAGAAATGGAGCGTTGGTGTGCGTCTGCTGCAGACGGTGGATGCGATGAAGCCGGCGAAGCAGCCGGATCCGCCGGGCCATCATCACCCCCAACAGGCCTGATACGCAGCCGGGTGCCGGTGCTAGAGACCATTACAGGCGTGTCGGCCGTTGCGGCCGACTCTGCGTCGGGGTTGTCGGTCGCGTCGTCGGGCTTCTTCCCACGGGAGGGCGGCGTATCCACGCGCTGGGTCACAAGGGCGGGGTCGATGTCAGCATCGGCATCCGCGTCGGTTTCGTCTTCGGCCGCCGCGTCGCGCAAATTCTGCGTGAATGAGGTCCGTGCGCGCGAATTGAGGAGACTGCGCGGGAATGCACCGGACGTGCTGTCTGTCGGAGAAGTCGGGCCGCCCGTGCCTGCTACAACACCCGGCTGGTTCTCGAGCTCGATAATACGGTCGAGCAGAATGCTGGCAAGAAAATTCAGTTTAAATACTGCAGACGCGTCGCGTAACTCACTTGCGCTCCTCCCGCATCTTCACGTTACGTTCTCCCGAGCGTTGGAGCTCTGTGCTCGTTTCCTTATGTTTCTAACAAACGTCAACATCCGGTTAGATCTCTTTCTCCCGAGGAAGGGAAAGAGAACTGGAAGGGCGACACTGACCTCCTCGAGCTCGAAGAAGCGCCGCTTGAGCTTGCGGTATTTCTCCTGCAGCTCCTGCGTCTCTTTGGCCTTGGGAGGTGGTGTCGCCGTCGGCGCCGATGTCGAGGATGTATCGGGCCCAGGCGCAGGGGCCATCGGGACGTCGCTATCCTGCGCAGACATACTGGGGAGCGGGGAGAAAGGAGAAGGTGAAAGGCTTCCAAATAAACACGCCATTGTCATCCAGGGTAACCACACCCAAACAACGACCCCGGGAGCAACGAAATCAATCTCAGAAAATTAACCCTAGTCCCATTTCTCTCTCAATTTCAGCCGAAAATTTATTGCAGGTTGAAGTGTATGTACTCTAGAAAGCCTCAAAATCTCAGAGTCAGGGAGGGGCCACTTTGGATTTTTTTAGGGAATATGTAGTGACCGGGGGCCTTCTGATTCCATCAATCCACGTTTATCTGAAAATGATTAACCCGGCTGCCGCGGCGGTACTGTACTATTTCGACCAAGTCTTCACGTAACGCGTAACACAGGCTGCTGAACTGAAGACTTTTGGTTGCCGTAACGCGTAACAGAGACTTTTCGAGCCCAAATAGGCCTAAAAACCGTCAAAAAATTGGTCTGGCACATGCCGGACTTCCATTTATGGCAATTATTGATCGTATTTGTCAGAAATGAAGACCTCCCAAATGAAGACTTGCGGTGACGCGTAACATGGTGTGAAGACTTGGTCGAAATAGTACAGTACACCTCTTCTCCGTACTAACAACTGGGACCCACAACAGAGGACGATCTGCCGTGGTCTGACCCAGATAGACCGCTGATCATGATGCGCGCTGGATTCTTATCGCAGCATGCCGAGCCCGAAAGGGTCGAAACACGGTCACAGGGTAATGGAATGCCAGTGTTGTTTTCGCAGGGAAATAATCATTTCTGCATAAAACTCGCGAAGCCCATTTGATCGGGGAACTGGAAGAAATTCGGGAGTAGTGTTCAAACTGTGTTCAAAATCGGGCGCGACGGTTCGGAATCTTCAAGTTCTCTGTGAAGGGACAGACTTCAACCACGGCTAACAGGGATATTTCATGGAACACTGCAGGTGCAAGCTTATGTTATGTGAAACGAACAGTATATTTGTTTTCAGCCACGGAGATATAGACAAGAGGTGGCAATACTTTCTGCTCCCCTGGATCCTCCTTGGTTGGACCAAAAAACAGTGGTGTTCGCTATATGTGCATGTGCCAGCAATCTAGTCCACAGGCCCGCTTATCGAAGCTTAACATGACCATATAGTACTGAGAAGTCAGGAATCATTTCACTGCTAGGCGCTAAGATTAGATAGCAGCTACAAACTTGCAAAGAGTAAAATCAATGAAACTTAAGGCCAAGCATATCGAAGCACACCCGCAAGAGGAATCAAACCTCTGTTATCAAATGAAGAGGGTCCACCACTAATCCATGCGGGTATAAGTCGTAAAAGCAGTGGATCGAAGATGTCGCAGGACTGAACGACTGAATAGCAAAGTGAACAATCCACACCACTGGATCTGCCAAATCACGAATCAAATCATTTTATCCGTGTCGACTGCCGGGCCGAGTTTTCGAATTCCCTGCGGACGTTAGATCAGAGTAGGTGCAACTAGCAGAGAAGAAAAGAAAGGGACCGCCAGTGCCTTAGGCCCAAAGAACGAGTCGAAGCTACATCTGCTCGAAATTGCTTCTGATGATCGTGAACCGTGCAGGCGCAAGTAGGCTGTAACAATCCAGTGTCCAGTCAACTACAGATGGGCGTATGAAACGGTATGATACCATTATTCCAGGCGAGCGGACGAAAGACTGTTGAATCCGCCGGACGATAAGTGGTTGACTTTGGCAGTCGCACGATCACCGTGCAAAAGTCAGACGGGAGCTATACCTTGCTGAAGGGAAGAAGCTCCGAAGCTTCATTTGTTGTCAACCGTGGAAAAA
The DNA here is from genome assembly GCA_029448575.1 of Mycena maculata. Taxonomy (NCBI): domain Eukaryota; kingdom Fungi; phylum Basidiomycota; class Agaricomycetes; order Agaricales; family Mycenaceae; genus Mycena; species Mycena maculata. The sequence continues at coordinate 37,360 of JARJLG010000081.1, read as the reverse complement.
CACGCCCCCACCATCCATCCATCCGTCAAGCCACCGACGCCCAGATTGCATCCATCGCCTTAACCACTTCCTCTGGCAGCCTCCCATTCCCAATCGCCGCCAAGTTTGGTGCTAGCTGCGCGGGCTTGCTCGCTCCGAGGATCACCCTGTCCCCGGGTCCCAGCGCCGAGTGGAAACAAACCCACCGCAAACACGCCTCGACCTTCGAAATGCCGTGCGTCTCCAGCACGGCGCTCAGCGCACGGCATCGTGCATCGCCGGCTTGTCGTACCAGATGCGGAATGCCTGCCCCATCACGTTCCCCGCGTCAAAGCGCGTGCCCTCCGTCACCCCCTCCGTGAGCCGCCCTGTAGGAAACCCGCCTGCGAGCGGGCTGGGTCGGGTGAGCGAGATGCAGGCTATACACAAATGGATTTATGCCAGTACCTGAACGCGTTGAACGCGATGCCGTGTTTTCGGAGGATGGGGAACAGCGTTTCTTCACTGGCGCAGCAAACAATGTTGTATTGTCCTTGGTAAACGCTAGGTTTCAGGTAGCCCTCGCGCTCACAGATCGCGATGAACTGCTCTAACATCTCGGCCGAGAAGTTCGATACGCCCAGCTAGAGCACGCGCGAAGTGAGCGGGGGGTGGGGAAGGAGATACATTGTACTAGGAGTGCACCTACCTGTTTGAAGAGCCCTTTTCTATACTGCGCGTCGAGCCCCGAGGCCTGCTCTTCCAGCGGTGTCTTCATATCAGGTCCGTGGCAATATAGAACGTTCACCGGTGCCTGGCAGACTATGAGCTCTTTCAGCGCATCCAAACAGAGCGGGGCGTACTGCTTACCGTCTCCTCCAATCCGAGCCGCGCGTAACTCTCGTGCAGCGACCTATTGATCGGGGCCGGCTCCAGCGATCCCGCCCCGTCGCCCGCAATGAGAATCTTCGTATCGATGGTAAAGCCCTCGTGCGCCGCGCGCGCCTCGCCTAGCAGGCGCTCGGACGCGCCGGGGTTGGTGGGCAGGTAGCGTGCTGCCGTATCGATTCTGTGGATGCCCAGGGCCTTCAGCTCAGTGAGCAGCTCCGCGACCACCTCCGGGGTAGTGTACGCCGGGACTATAATGCCGGACACGCGTTGCCTCTTTAGGAAGGAGGGCGAGTTACGGGGTCTTCAACTCAAACTGAACCAAAAAGCTTCGAAGCACCGAGATTTTTTTTCGGTCTCATTAATGCTACGGGGGTTAATGAGTGGTGGATCGAATGAAGGGCCCAAGACCCACATCCTTGAAAACTTTTGCGGAAGGTAGAATTCCTCGACGAAAGGCTTGATTTGATCAATCAAGTTCTATTTTCGGATTGATGGCTGAAATATATTGACTGACCTATATCTTTTCCCCCTGGATGGATGTGCCCTCAATACATTGGAAGTAGAATGTGCCAAATCGGGGCTTTCGATTGATCAATAAAGTAAGGAATTCCATCCACAGAAAGAAAAGACCTGAGGAATTTGAGAAAAGTCGGGAGTAGGACCCTGATCACTGGGTAGGGTGGGTACCTATGCATACACATTGTGTCGTGATTTACTGATCTGACCTCCTCTTGGCTGAAGTTGAACAGTTTTGTAAGCAGATCCCGAGTCAATCGGGAACGATCTGAATTCCCACGGTTCCAACCGACATTTTGAACAAAGCATATTTCGTCGTGTATATCCAAGTACTACAGCATGAGTAGGACAAGTAGTTTCATTGCATTGTCGGGCAAGTCTACGTGAATCACCGTATCTTGGGCAAATTAGGTCCATTTATGTGGTAAAAATCCAATGGAACACCAATGTCGCACGCGGATTTTGCGGCCTCCTCCAAGCAATTCAGCTTTGGACAGTTGATCATGTGATGGGAAAGATAGGTATCCTTCACTGATAAATTAGGCATGACATCGAGGTATACACGCGGACAAACCTTCAAGGCGGAAATAGCCAATCGGCACCAGTCTTTGGGGCCCCCTGCCTGGAGAATATTGTACATCTCTTCAGGGCAGTTCTCCCCTGCGAATTCCGTATAGTATTGCTTCAATACTGTGCCACGCTCGAAATCAAACTTGGTTGGATCGATATTAAACATCGTTGTGCGAGCGCTGTCCGGCTTGAACCTCTCGACGTGCTTGCGAACATCGAATAATAGCCGTCCCGACAGCGTCGGCATATGGTTCCAACTACGGTTCGGTGGAATTGGTACGGTTTCTACCTCTATCTTTCAAGTGTGAGAATACCTCTGAAAGTGTTTTGGACGGATGTACTTGCCCTTCAACCGTCCCAAGAATGGAAAGGTGGCCACACTAAGATGTTTTGCCCGTAAAAGCATGTACGGAATGTCAAAACGAGATACGTTGTAACCGATTACTACATCGGGGTCGATCCGAAGGAGAAATTCTCGCCAACCGAGAAGCAGAGAAGATTCATCTTTATATTCGTGAAGTTCCGCGCCAGGAATAGCTGAGCATGTTCCAAACGTGAAGACTGCACACCGTGACGGCTCTCTCTCGCCTGTTGAAACGTGTAACTCCAATTATTTTATATACAATTCAACTCGCCTTTTTTCTGTACCATGCTCGCGATCTGGATAACCGCATTCACCATGGGCAAGGGAGACCACGTACTTCCCTCGGTGATGGTGGTTTTTATTTTCAAACTCAAGATCTTCCATCCAGTACATATATCCTTCTTCTGGGAAAGAGCAGCAACATCTTTGAAGCTTGCGGAGAGTGAATTCCGGGTCCTTCGCACAGTTAAATTCAAGTTGTGGCTTACCGAACGTTGAACTCCAGTTGACTGGAGGATAGCTTCTGCTCTATCGGAAGCTCTTGGTAGTTCTGTACGGGGATGTTGATCTCTGCCACGAGACTCATCTGGGCCAAAGGAAGTTCTGTCAAGGAGTGTCTATGGAACCAGCATCTTGTTATACCTTGCCGTCATGCATGAAACTGAGGATATCATCTATAGGATGCTTGATAATCACGTTGGCCTTGGTTAGATAGTGTTGGAATTGAAGACTCCCTGAACCGAGCCCCTGTATGAATCGAGTCAGACGGGGCGATTAAAAACACCTGAAACTATAGTTATCTCGGATTCGTTGGAGGCTTTTTCGTCCTGTTGCGGTGATCTTCAAAATCTTGATGGGTCTTTGATTGGGATGCGTTGTGGACTCCATTATGTCCAATCTACGTACTGCACCACCCCCGAGACTAATCTAAGTGCACCAAATATACGGTTTAAAGTTGGGCAATTGAACATTATTGACATATCTCACGTTGAAATGCTCAAGGGTTCAGATCATGTCTTGACAGTCGAAATCGGAGGAAACGGGATGGAACGTATACGGTGGATAGTCTGTTACGTGGACAATAACTCTGTGGCCAGTCTTAGAGATGAAACCCACATCAATCACCACAAACTGAAGGTCGACTGAGATGGAATCACCTCGGTGATTCCAAATACAAGCATTACATCCGGATTACTTGGATGCTGCTCCATCTGCATATTCCGAAGGGCTTTTGAAGAATTGAGGAGGGGATAAATTTGTTCGTGATCATTCGTTACCGAGAGATTTCGTCTTGTCGAGGGGAGGAATAATCTTGTTGTCTCCAGCACCTTCAAAAGGATATTAATCATGATCCCACTGAATCGACTTGACTTACCATTAACTTGAATCTTTCGCAGGACATCCAAAAAGCTTCTCGGGGCGCCGTTGGTGGTACCAGTGGCCTCGTTGGCCAGAGGCAACCGTGGGCCGTGGCTCGACGCCGCTCACGGGTGGAACGATTTCGATCGACCGAGGGGCTATTAAGATCGGAAGTTTTGATCTCTTGCGAGGATCAGTGGTTTGCCGAGACACAGACTCCGCCATGGGACACTGGATGGAGGTGAAGCTTTTGAAGTTTTGAACTCGAAAATTGAACTGGGCATAACAAGACCATCCGATTACCTCAGCTAGATCAGTCGGTCCGAATCTCCGATCACCAACCTTTCACAAAACACTCATCATTCCAAACTTGGTAAACCACCGAGAAACAGCGGCCAAAAATTTCGAGATCAACTGCGAGTAGCGAATTTTACAAATGATCTCGATCGATTCTTGCGGTAATCCTCGGCTGCTTCACAACCACTGAAGAATCTGACAAAGCCGATGTTAAAGAGATTGTAAAGCAAATTGAGGCCCCGGGAAGCTCCACCAAAGGATTGTCCGGAAAAGTGGCTTTTTGAGGGTGAAAATTCACGATTTCCTTGTCCGAAAAGTGGCTTTTTTAGACCCAAAATCGGCCGACCCTGTCCTCCAAAGTGGCTTTTTGAGACCAGATTTTGAGAAACCTGACGAAAAGCGGCCGATCCAGGGAGCCCAGGGCCCAAACCTGACTGACCTTACCATCGGAAAAGGTCAAGGTACCACAAAATGCCAACGCATAGTCTACTGCGCAGTAAGTATTCCTCGCCGCGCCGTGCCGCTAGGCACGGCGGGAAAAAAAAACCCCATTATTTTCACGCTCACATGACCACCCCTGTCCGAAAGTGGCTTTTTCAGGCCGAAAATGGTGTCAACGAGTGGCTTTTTGAGGTCGAAATTCGGGATTTTTGCGGACAATCCTTTGGTGGAGTTTCCCGGGGCCTGCAAATTGTCAGCCCGAAAAGACGCCCAGAAAGACGCTCGAACTGCAGGCCTTGGATGTCCGAGGCTAGACGTATATAAGATGAACTCTTGGGGCATGAATGTCTCCAGCTACACTTGTTCATTTCTCTCATCGACTTCTCTACACAAGTCAACCGACATCCCAAATCGAAATGTCCACTGAATCCAAACCCCTTGTATTCGTGAGCACTTATCCCATTCGTTTTATTCCTTGGTTGATTTTACCCCTCAGGTTTCTGGCGCCGCCGGATTCCTCGGCTTTGAGGTCGTATACCAGTTGCTCGAAGCAGGCTATGCTGTTCGAGGGTGAGCCTTCCCGTGGATTAACAATAAACTCAACTGAGTACCATTTTCTAGAGCTGCCAGAGGCCGTAAACTTCCTCTCTTGAAGAAGGCCCTCGACAAATATCCGCACTTCGAGGTCGTGGAAATCACGGATATTGCGACGGCCGATTACACGGCAGCATTCAAGGGCGTTGGCGCCATTATCCACACCGCGGCCCCACTGCCTGGTCGGGCGGACAGCGAGACTGCGCTGAAAGTAAGCAATTTCTTTATTTTTTAGCTTGCGTATTTAACCAAAGATTGCGGAGTGCAATTGAAGGATCTCTCCACATCCTCCGGGAGGCACAGAAGGCCGGTATCAAGAAATTCGTCGCCACGGGTTCAATGGTGACCTTTCCCGAGAACGAATACGGCCCGAATGGTAAGAATTCCATCATCAATTCATCCATTTCGGTGCTCATCATATATCGCAGATTGGGTCCCAGTAACGAAGGAACAAGCCGTGGAGGGCAATGCTTTCGTCCTCTACATCGCTGAGAAGAAGTTCGGCGAGCAGGCTGTGCTCGACTTTGCAGACAAGCACCCAGAGATGGACATCACCATCTGTGAGCATTTTTTTAAGCCGCACCCCAACCACCCACTAACTTTCTCTACTCCAGTCTGCCCTCCCTGGATCTTCGGCCCCTTGACCCCAGGCTTCGAGCACATCGTACCCGAGCCCGACTTTGCCACGTTCTCCACCAACGGCTTCGTCTACCAGCTGCTGCGCGCTGACAATGTCAACTACCACTACATGCCCGGCGTTCTGGACGTACGCGACGTCGCTCGCATCCACATCGCCGGCCTGAACCCCCTGACGCCGAACCACCCCAAGCGCGTGCCCATCGTCTCCCCGCACGACGCCGACTTCCGCGACGCCATCAAGTACATCGCTGAAGAGCGTCCCGAGCTGCGCGGGCGCCTTGCCGACCCCAGCAAGGTCCCCCTGTGGTCGACGTACAAGATCAACCTCGACCTGACGCCGGTGGAGAAGGCGTTCGGGATCTCGCTTGGCTCGTACAAGACGTGGAAGGAGACGATCCTAGACTCGATCGACAGGTTCATCGATGTCGAGAACCAGTGGACGAGTAAGGGCCTCAAATTCGAGGTTCCCACCGCGCCTCCAATGTAACTTAGGTGGTACTTGTGATAATTGACACGAGTTGCGAAATTTCGAAATTCACTCTCCGAGTCGTAAGATACGCCATTGCGGAGAATACAAAGGAGCATCGAAATCCGTTAAACTCCATTGTTTCACTGCCGCGGACGGATGGAAGGATTCCAGGTCGAAACAAGTTCAGCATATCAATCTGGAAAAGACTGAACAGTTCTTTCTCGAAGCTGAACTGGGCCACCGAATTAGTATCGGCGAAGCCACTGGGGCGGCAGAACCAATCAAAAAACCCAGGTCAGCGGGTTCAACCAATTTCCACTCTGTCTCTTCGATAGGTGTCTTCTGACCCATGAGGGCGGCCCAAGGGTACCCCCTGGCCATGAGCGGAGGTGAACGCTCCGAGTCAAATAAGCATTTGATGTTTGATACCATCAAACCTTTTGAAGTTCTTTTTCACCCACCTTCGTCACATGCAGCGAGTGGAATCCAGGTCCTCTTGTCCGTCGCAAAGGTTGGGACTCCTGTCGGAGTTGTCCGTGCTTGCATATGCCTTACTCTGATAACCTTCGGATCGACCGTGCGCCTGGATTCGATGACGAAGCATTTCTTCTCAGCTTCAAGAAACCTTGCTTTCAAAGCAGTACGAGCGGCCGCCGGACCGCTTTGTGGATCATGTTAAGCCCTCTTCTCGAAAGTTTAGACCTGATAACCCAGAGTGAAGGGACAAATGAGCCAAATGCGGGAGCTTAGAAGGTGGCACGCACAATTTTAGAGAGAGGTGGCAATAGGCTATATTTGAAAGACCTTGGATGCCCGAGATATATATAAGGTTGGTCGTGGTTGCTTCAATGTCTCCATCTACCCTTCCAGCGTTTCCCTTCACTACGTCCCATCGAACACCGGTATCCACTTCGAAATGTCTGCTGAATCAAAGCCACTTGTATTTGTGAGCAACTCCACTCTTGCAAAGTTCCGCTTTTAAAGAAGGCACTCGAGAAATATCCGCTGTTCGAGGCCGTGGAAATTACGGACATTGTGACGGCCGACTACACGGCGGCCTTCAAGGGCGTTGGTGCCATTATCCACACGGCGGCCCCCCTGCCTGGTCGAACCGATATAGAAACCGCGCTGAACGTAGCCATTTCTGCTTCTCATCCGCTTGCCTACTTAACCGAAATTTCAGATTGCAATTGAAGGTTCCCTCCATATCCTTCGGCAGGCACAGATGGCAGGTATCAAGAAATTCGTCGCCACCGGTTCGATGGTGACCTTCCCTGTAGATGCGCACGGCCCGAATGGTAAAAATTGCAATGACCATTGTCTGTTCCGGAACTAATCGTATGTTGCAGACTGGGTTCCAGTAACGAAGGAACAGGCATTGGAGGGCAATTTAAGCGCTTTTCTTCTTTACGTAGCCGAGAAGAAGTTCGGCGAGCTGGCCGTTCTTGACTTTGCTGACAAGCACCCGGAGATGGACATCACCATCTGTAAGCCTTCTGAAAGCCGCTCCGTAATTAAATGTCTCACTGAATCAATGTTCCTAGTCTGCCCTCCTTTCATCTTTGGCCCCTTCGCCCCAGGCTTCGAGCACATTATACCTGAGCCCGATTTTGCGGCGTTCTCGACCGACATCTACGTCTACCAGCTCCTGCGTGCCGACAACGTCGAGTACAACGTCAACTTCCACTATACTCCGGGCGTGCTGGACGTGCGCGACGTCGCGCGCATTCACATTGCCGGTCTAAACCCTCTCACCCTCGACCACCCCAAGCGCGTGCCTATCGCCTCGCCATACCCCGCCGACTTCCGAGATGCCATCAAATACATCTCTGAGGAGCGCCCCGGGCTGCGCGGCCGCCTTGCTGATCCTGGCACGGTTCCCGTATGGCCGACCTACAAGATCGACCTCGACCGGGTGCCCGTGGAGAAGGCGTTTGGGATCTCGCTCGGCTCGTACAAGACCTGGAAGGAGACAATACTAGACTCCATAGATAGGTTCATCGACATCGAGAACCAGTGGTTGATTAAAGGTCTCAAATTCGAGGTTCCCGCCGCATGATGTTTAAGTCCATACATTAAATGTATAGATGGCACTGGAACAAATTGTACTTGTAGCAAAGAATCATCAAATCTGCTTAGTTCCCACGGTTGGGCTTGAAGGTACAGGTCGACGACAGTACTTCTACTGAGAATCCCTGGAGCCACAGCCTTTGCCATCAGATGTCCGGACTTGGGATCAGACCGTGACCTTGGCCGTCTTGCGTTTGTCCAGACTTTGCCTTCGCAGCAAATTTTCAAATTTTGTCCGGACTAGGGATCCGACCTCCCATGGGAAAATCACTGGTCCTATATTTACCTGGAGGTATTTGGACGCAAGCCGATGAGCTGAAGGACCCAAAAGATATGTCTGTGTTGAGACAACAACAAGGCAATGATATCAGACAAAAGGCATCGCACGTTCGGCTGATCCTGGTGGACACTTAACCCCACCTCCTTGAACTATCGTACAGGTATGGAGTTGAGTGGGCAATCATCTGATTGCCTGGCATCTGGCTACGATCATCTCAACATATCGATTTAGAGCCAGAGGGAGCATGTCAACAGATTCCAGATTTCGCTTCAGTCGTACAAGACGTGGAAAGCGACAATATTGCACTCAATCTGCGAGCTCGAGAACCCAGAACTTGAGAAATCCACTGAACTTGAAGTTTTAAATCATGGTATATCGGGCCCAGGATACAAATTAATGAGCGGATCCAACCCCTCCGTTTGCGCTTTAATCAGGACCAGGACAGGTTCGAGACGCGTCTGTTTGAACAACCGCCTCGGAGGGCATTCCATCGCAGTCAGTTACTGAAATGGTCAAGACTGGAGACGGTTACGGATGTCCGCGCGCCGATAGCGGAGTGGTCTTTTGGGTTTTGATCATATTATTTCCCGCTATATTGTGGCGACCAGCGTCCTTTCAGTTTTCTCTTTGAGGTCGACGGGGCTAGGCAACGCGGGTCTACATCGATTTACAACACACGATGGTCGGATCATGCAACATTGCTCGTGTATTCGCTCTTTTTCTATGATATGCTGGGCCGAGACTGACTTGCGGTTCAGGCTGGAACCCCCGCCACCCGGCGGGCTCTCAACTTCGGCATGCACATGCGCAGGGCGTCACGGAGGTCTTTGGTTGTCGAAGCTTAGTTCATCATTCGAAAGGCTCTTGTTTACACATATTGCAATAAAAGTTTTGAATGCAGAAATAAAACAGGTCGGCCTACGTTAAAGGCCCGCCACGGGTTGTATTTCATCGCCGAATCCATGAGAGAATCGAACGGTAAGTCGTGCAGCCTGGTTCAACTCGCCTTTTGGTTCAATTGGTAGAATGGAAATCCATCGTAGCTTTGAAGTGTGTGTGAAGGAACGGTAAAATCCGTGATGTTGCCAGAATAAATATGAGTTGCTAGAACCGCACCAAGTGAGTTGAAAGAAACGCAAAAAACGGTCGAGGAGAGGGACGCAGTTGTTCATCCGTCCCTCATCCATCCCATTGAGTCACTGCGTTCAGGCTCTCAGTAGCCGAAGCATCGCCTCACCGGAGATAACCGATCGGTCCGGCTAGCTGGGGTACCCAAGCCTCACAGAATAGAGCCACATCTCCTACCCACAGAATGTGGGCCTACCCAGACAGTACCCTGCAGTAGCCAGACAGAACTGCACTGTGGCTATGCCGGATCGACATCGCTCGCCGCGTTTAGCCGGGATCCGGCTACTTCGTCATGGCTACCCGGTTGCTACCCGGGTAGCCCATAGATAGCCAGAGATTCCCACGGATCCCCGCGTCTCACAAATGGCCTGGCTAGTGAGGGCCTGAACGCAGTGAGTGGGTGTAAAGATCCCAGTTTAATAGAATCAACACGTTAATGCTTTCCCTTGAATATTACCACGGAGAACATCCACTGTGGAAAGCAGAGTTGGCAAAATTCACCGAGTGACCTCGCGAAATTCACCTTTCACCTAGAAAACAGGTGGAAACCGGGTGAAACGGGTATTTGAACTCTGGCTCATTTATTTCAGTGGGACTGATACTCATCCTAAGAGGCAGATAAATGGATCCGATAAGCAGCGAGGCTTCGTCGGAAAACCTGTACACCTCCGCGCCAGGGATGGATGAGCAGGTCCCGAGTGTGAGCACGGCTTCGGGCTCCCCTACTTGGGACGTGTTGAGTGTAATTTGGAAAGCCGTTGTCGGGGACGGTCGTCCTGATGTCGAAGCTGAGGATCCCCCATGCCATATCGCTAGGCCGACCTTCTGGCAGAAAATGCGGGGCGATGTCGCTATATCTTTAGTCCAGACTATGATCAGTGACCAAATCCCGCGGTTGAGGTTCGATTCGATTACAGACCCAATGGCGAACTCCGGTTGGCGATAGGACACCTTGGGACCCGAGAGTGCCCCGTATTTACCTGGAGGGATTTCAGCCCACCCCATCGGCTCGATCTAAGGGAGGCATTATGAGTCTCTCTCCGCTTGAGAAAGAATTTTGTACCTTGCAGTCGTGCATAAAATGTAAGAGAGTGTCTACCTGGCTCTCGTACACGCACTCGGGGTCGGAAAAGAAGTACTCGAACTGAAAATCGCCGCGCTCAAGAACGCGTAGAAAGTCCACAAATCAGTAACCAGCGTGGAAGAACAAAGAAGAATGTATTTATCTTTGATCTTTTGAAGGCTCTGTCTCGGTGGTTGCGGTAATCTTCAGGGAGGGCAGAGGTTTTCCTGTAGACCGGATACGTTTTTCGACGAGATCAATCCGATGCACTGAATTCGAAGGGCTGGCAAGATGTGTCTGGCGGTATGAACAAGATGGCAAGAAAAATACACTAACCTATCTCACGTTCAGCCTATCTTGGAGGACGCTTAGTTTCACCGCCTTGAATTCATCTGAGGTCGGATAGTACAAGTATGGCAGAAACCCGGTTATGTGGGCAATAATCCGATGGCCGACCTAGTGAAGAACCGTAAAAGTCTGAAATATGAGGCGAACTTCAACAAAGTACCTGTGTCACACCAAACATGAGAAAGACTGCCGGATCTCTCGGGTGTCTCTGGATTTCCGTATGCTGGAATACTGATACACCACACGAGGTAAGCCGCAAGAGGGCGCAACATTCCTGATAAATACAGACCCATTGGCTCACTCTTGTTGATGGATGGAGGAGTGCCAGTGTCTTTGACTTTCAGAGAAGATCGATATCACAACCTCGGAGAACATCGGCGAATGACATGGTTGGCAGGAGTAATTTCGGTTTCTTAGCATCTGGCCCATCGCCGGGCTCAACCGATGGCCGTTCTGGCCGCTTGCTGCCACCGCTTTCTTCCGTGGATGTTTAGAGAAGGTTGAGATCAGAGCACAGCCTCGGCCGAAACGGGTGGCCATATTATCAGCGAGTGCCTATCCGGCCAGACTAGGTAACCGGCCACTTGCCCAATATAAGCCGGTGCAATGTATAATCCTCGAATTTGGCAGTTGTGGGTTGGACCACCTATAGGGACCTCGTATGTCAAATTTGAAGGCAAGAGGAGGCGTGAGGCGGCAATCAAACGTTGTGGGAGGGTTTCGAACAAGATGCCGGCGTCGGGAAATCATTTCTTATCTCCGACCAGCCTTCTCGCTCCCCCAATTCCTGGCCACAAGTGCGGGGGTCCGTTCTCATCCCATGGCTCGGGGCGATGGCCCATGGCTGGAGTATCCGTGAAAAACCTCCCGCTCGCCTACTTGATTCTCCAAGCAGACCTCGAGTGACACAAACCGGCCACCTCTGTAACGAAACAGCCATGTTTTCTGAGGGCCCGGGATTTGACTTGGTCATTCAAGATACCTCATAATGTATCCTACCATCAACCTACCATGCTGATTGGGCTTTTAGCTCCCTGACTTTTCGTTCACGGCGGGGTAACATCGAAAAACCACCCAATTTCATCGACGCGTACAGATGGACTTTTTTGGGGGGGTTGTTGGGATATGAGGGACATTATTTGCTTACAGGTACGTCCTACTACATCTCATTGAGGCACATGGATCTCGCTTTGGGCCCTCAATTCCCTCTGTCCTTTGCAGCGCACGCCATTTGCGCCGCACTCGATCCCGTGCATTCTCCTTGGCCGACAACGGAAATAGTCGTGGTCCCCATACATGTTAGATTTACAGTTTGAGGGTATGTATTTCTATCCAATGAATGATTTGGAATGCACTGGGTGAATAATACGAGTGCCAACGAAGGATTTAGCCGGGTGGCCGGTTAGGCCGTTTTCCTCCTCCCGCGAAAGAATTCAGCATGCCATGAAATATTCGTGTAAATTCCCGAAAAATATATCAAGTCACTCGTGGGATGTATGCCTTGCCTCAAAATCTGTATCAGTCCGACTGTGCGTATAGGCCCGTGGCGAAAAATGCTAAGGTGGCCGCTGATAATATGTTTGATGCCATCAAAAACGGCTGCCTTCCTATTTCTTTTTCTTTTTCTTCGGGTGTTCTGTGCAGACAGTGCAATGGAATCCGGCTCCCCTCCCCTCACTCGGGCTAAGTAAAGACCTCCGTCAACGACGTCAGTGCTTACATTCTGCTGACGCCCATAATCGACTGCGCGCCCGAATCTGACCAAGCATCTCAAGAGGAACCTTCGTAGATTTCAAAGCCTTGGAAAGACGCTACCTGAGCGCCCTGGGATGTCCGAGATGTATATAAGATCGATTCTGGTTGCTTCAGTTCTCTATCTCCAGTTCTCCTCTACTGTCTCATCAAACACTTATCCCAACTCAACCGATATCCCAAATCAAAATGTCCACTGAATCGAAGCCCCTTGTATTCGTGAGCAACTCTTTCCTTCAATGCTGATGTCTTATTAATTAATTTCTGCGCCTCGTAGGTTACTGGTGCCGCCGGATTCCTCGGCTTCCAGGTCGTACACCAGTTACTTGAAGCAGGCTACGCTGTTCGAGGGTGAGCATTTAACTAGTTTTATGGGAAATTCATCTAACGGTCCTTTCTAGAGCTGCCAGAGGCCGTAAAATCCCTCTACTGAGGAAGGCCCTCGAAAAATATCCCCAGTTCGAGGCAGTCGAAATCACAGATATTGCGACGGCCGATTACACGGCGACCTTCAAGGGCGTTGGTGCAATCATCCACACTGCGGCCCCCTTGCCTGGTCGGGCGGATAGCGAGACTGCGCTGAAAGTAGGCATTTTCCTTCTCTATGCACCTTCCCTATTTAACCAAAAATTGCAGAGCGCGATTGAAGGGTCCCTCCACATCCTGCGGGAGGCACAGAAGGCCGGTATCAAGAAATTCGTCGCCACGGGTTCAATGGTGACCTTTCCCGAGAACGCATACGGCCCGAATGGTAAGAATATCATCATCAATTCATCCATTTCGGTGCTCATCATATATCACAGATTGGGTCCCAGTAACGAAGGAACAAGCCGTGGAGGGCAATCCTTTCGTCCTCTACATCGCCGAGAAGAAGTTCGGCGAGCAGGCTGTGCTCGACTTTGCAGACAAGCACCCAGAGATGGACATTACCATCTGTAAGCATTTTCCAAGCCATACCCTAACCTCCCACTAATTTCCTCTACTCCAGTCTGCCCTCCCTGGATCTTCGGCCCATTCGCCCCAGGCTTCGAGCACATCGTGCCGGAGCCCGACTTCGCCGCCTTCTCCACCGACGGCTTCGTCTACCAGCTGCTGCGTTCCGACAACGTCAACTACCACTACTCCCCCGGTGTCCTGGACGTACGCGACGTCGCACGCATCCACATCGCCGGCCTGAACCCCCTGACGCCGGACCACCCCAAGCGCGTGCCCATCGTCTCGCCGCACGATGCCGACTTCCGCGATGCCATCAAGTACATCTCTGAGGAGCGCCCCGAGCTGCGCGGCCGTCTCGCCGATCCCAGCAAAGTCCCCGTGTGGCCGACGTACAAGATCGACCTTGATTTGACGCCGGTGGAGAAGGCGTTCGGGATCTCGCTTGGCTCGTACAAGACGTGGAAGGAGACGATATTGGACTCGATCGACAGGTTCATCGATGTTGAGAACCAGTGGACGAGCAAGGGCTTCAAATTTGAGGTCCCCACTGCGCCTCCGATGTAATAATGCATAGAATAGAAAAATTGTAAGTTACTTATAGAAATCCTTTGAACCTCGAAACGAATCAAAAGAGAGATAATTATTGATAATACAGAAATACAACATAGATGAGCGAAACGATACATAAAAATCCTCTATACAATCACGAGCACTCCCTCAACCCGAGCACATAAGACACTGGTCCTTGTTTTCCAGCGCACAGTACATCTTCGCCTCCTCCAGCTCGCGCTCCTTCAGCTTCTTCAGCGCCGCCGCAAAGTCCGGGTCCTCCTCCGCCATCTTGGCGAGCATCGCGTCCGACTCGTCTGCCTCCGGATCCGCGGCAGGCGTGGCGAATCGCAAAGGCTCGGGCGAGACGGGCTCCTGCTTGATCGTCACGGTGGGCTCGCGCTCTCTCGACTTTGGCGGCGTAACGGGAGACTGTTCGCGCGACGAGGAAGAGGAAGAGGACGGCGACGCGGTGTCGCTGCGGACGAGGGCAGGGACGGCAGTGGCAGTGGCAGCAAGCGCAGGGGCAGCGGCGGCCTCGGCCTTGAGGGCAGCCTTGACCTTGACAGCATTCGCATTCTGCACCTTCGCGTCATTGAGCACGCTCTGGTCGACCGTGAATTGGATGGCCGCAGCCGCAGGCTGCGTCCGCAGGTAATACATCCCCGTCTTGAGCCCGCGCTTCCACCCGTAAAAGTGCATGCTCGTGAGCTGCCCCATCGTTGGCGCGGAGAGGTGCACGTTCAGGCTCTGGCTTTGGCAGATGAACGCCCCGCGGTCCGCCGCGAGCTCGAGGATCCGCTTCTGGCTGATCTCCCACACGGTCTTGTAGATCGCCTTGACGTCGTCGGGGATCGTCGGGATGTTCTGCACGCTCCCGCGATGCGCGATGAGCATGTTCTTCATCCCCTCGTCCCACAGCCCGCGCTCGACGAGCTCGCGCAGCAGCCACGGGCAGACGACCTGGAACTCGCCCGAGAGCACGCGCCGCGTGTAGATGTTGCTCGTGTACGGCTCGAAGCACTCGTTGTTCCCCAGGATCTGGCTCGTCGACGCCGTCGGCATCGGTGCCGTCAGCAGCGAGTTGCGCAGGCCCGTCTTTGCGATCTTGGCTTTGAGCGCGGCCCAGTCCCAGAGCGACGTCGGCGTGACGCCCCACATGTCATACTGCAGCTCGCCCTTGGACGCGGGGCTCCCCTCGTACGTCTCGTACGGGCCCTCCACCTCAGCGAGCTCCGCGCTCGCCTCGAGCGCGCCGTGGTAGATCGTCTCGAAGATCTGCTGGTTGAGCTCCTTGGCCGCGGGCGACTCAAATGGCATGCGCAGCGCGAGGAAGACGTCCGCGAGGCCCTGCACGCCCACGCCGATCGGCCGGTGGCGCATGTTCGAGCGGCGCGTCTCGGGGATGGGGTAGTAGTTGATGTCGATGATGCGGTTCAGGTTTTTCGCGACGACCTTGGTGATGTCGTGCAGGTGCTGGAAGTTGTACTGCCCGTTCGAGATGAAGTTAGGCAGGGAGATGGAGGCGAGGTTGCAGACGGCGGTCTCGTCGGGGGAGGAGTACTCCATGATCTCCGTGCAGAGGTTGGACGATTTGATTGTGCCCAGGTTCTTCTGGTTTGATTTGGCTAAACGAGGGTTAATGGCAGAACGCAATATGTCGGGTAGGTAGCTTACAGTTCGCAGCATCTTTATAGCACATGAAAGGTCCTCCGGTCTCGACCTGGGCCTCGAGGATCGCATACCACAGCTTCTGCGCAGGGATGCTCTTGCGGGCACGACCCTCCTTCTCGTACTTTTCGTACAGGGCCTCGAACTCGTCGCCGTAGACCTCGTGCAGGCCCGGGGCCTCGTTGGGGCAGAAGAGCGACCACTCGCCGTTCGCCTCGACGCGCTTCATGCTGAAGAAAAATCAAACATCAGAGCAAAAGAAACCAAAGAACACGTACAAGAGATCCGGAATCCAGAGCGCCAGGAAGAGATCGCGAGCGCGCATCTGCTCCTTGCCGTGGTTCTTGCGTAGGTCGATAAACTCGAAGATGTCGGCGTGCCACGGCTCGAGGTAGATGGCGAAAGCGCCGGGCCTCTTGTTCCCGCCCTGGTCGACGTACCGGGCGGTGGCGTCGTAGGCGCGGAGCATGGGCACGATGCCGTTCGAGTAGCCGTTGGTTCCGGCGATGTACGATCTACGTCGAGTCAATTGAGGTTGGGAGTAAGCGGAAAGACCACGCACCCGGTAGCACGGATGTTGTGGATGCTGAGACCAATGCCGCCAGCGCTCTTGCTGATCATGGCGCAGTTCTTGAGCGTATCGTAGATGCCCTCAATGGAGTCCTCCTTCATGCAGACGAGGAAGCACGAGCTCAGTTGCGCCTGAGGTGTGCCGGCGTTGAAGAGAGTCGGAGTCGCGTGCGTGAAGTAGCGCTCAGACATGAGGTTGTAGGTCTCGATGACGCGCTCGAGGTCGGACCCGTGTATGCCGACGGCGACGCGCATGATGAGGTGCTGGGGCCGCTCAACGACACGGCCGTCGAGGCGGAGCAGGTACGAACGTTCGAGTGTTTTGAAGCCGAAGCTAAGGAACAGTAAGAATGCGACTGACGCCGAGCAAGAGCAGACGCACTAGTTGTAGTTGAAGTCGCGGTTGTAGATGATCGCGGCATCGAGGGTCGCGGCGTTGGCGGCGACGACCTCGTACGTGTTTTTCGCGATAAGCGAAGCCGCTCTCCCGGTCTTGGGGTTCACTGGGAAGCGTATGGGCACGGGTAGATGCGGCGGGACAGCACAACGCACCATATTTATAGAGGTCGGTGATAACCTGCGAGAAGCTCTTCTTCGTCTCCTTGTGCAAGTTGGAGACGGCGATACGCGCGGCAAGAATCGCGTAGTCGGGGTGCTTGGTGGTGAGATAGGCAGCCGTCTCAGCAGCAAGATTCTAAAAGAATGTGAGGCATGGTCTATGCGCTTGACGCGAGAACACACGTCGAGCTCCATTGTCGTGATGCCATTGTACACGCCAGCGACGACCTTCTGGGTGACCCTGGTGTCTCGTTAGAGACTGGTAATGCCCGCGACAATGCAACGTACTCTATTGGGTTCACGTAGTTCTTGTCCAGTCCGTAGATGAGCTTCTCGATCCTGCTAGTGATCTAAGGGACAGTCAGCGATGCCCCAGACGCGTCACCGCGACGCACCTTGTCAAAGAAGACTTTCTCTTTCCGTCTGTCACGAAACAATGTTCAGTAAGACGCGAAGTCGCGTCGACGCGACCACATACCCGTCTGCGAAAAAAGTGTGTCAGTCACCTGGAAACACGGAGGGGACGTGGTACGAGGCTCACCTCGTTTATATACAAAGGCCATTGCAGAAAACAAGAGAAAAGGGAGATTTGAGTGGGGGGAGATGGAGGAAGGAGACAAGAGTGGGTGGCAAATAAAAAACGCGTGACCGTCCGACTAATATAACGGCACAGCCACATCAACAGGTCAACGAACGCGATAATATTCGGTCCTCTACGTGAACCGTGTATAGATCTTCAATAAATTCGTGATAAAATATTCACCCACCCATAAACCTGTGTCTCAGGTTTAGCGCGTTGAAATGATCATATTCACCTGCAGTCGCGGCTTTTCGTCTCAAATCAACCAACTCCACATTGCTTGTATTTGTGGACGTGTTTGATGGTCGTTCGGTCCCAGGCATCTCATTTCCGTTTGGCCAGCTTGAACGGCCTTGGTTCACAAGACGGACTTGGTAGACAGCTCGAAGCAGTGAAGGCCCTTGTTGTCAAGCAAATGATATTTTTGAGTGGTCCTCCCTGGTTAGATTCACCACTCATCTTCCAGGACTTGATATATGCAGGTTTCAAGTTGCATCCAACATCGCTAGAAATTATATCTAATCCGCGTTTCCCGTCGCTTCTAATTTCAAACCTGGGCTTCCCGACGTCCACTGGCAAGACGAGATGTCTATACTCCTATTCACTGTGTTCCGACCCCCCCCATAGACAGAGGGTCTGTCTACCTGGGTAGACACAGTAGACTGGCCTGTCTGGCTACCTAAGTCTATGATGAGTAGACATACCCTGTTCGCCTGTGTCTACTGTGTGTCTACCCTATAGACAGGGTATACTAGTCTCTCTAGACAGACACTTTATCAGTAGTTGCTCGTACCTCGCATGATAAAGTCTGTTGGTTACCGCGCTTGATACCCGGCGGCCTGCGTTATTATGTAAGCCTGCCTTTTCGGGGGATCACGTGCCGGGCCCATCAACGCGACTTGGATGTGTTGTAGAGGATGCCGAAGCCTTTTCGCACACATGAAGGTTTCATAGGGTTTTTTACTTCCTGATGAGGCCCCCTAAATTTTCCTGAGGAGATCTCAGACCAGGAAAGCCTTCCCTAAATATTTTCGTGTAAAATCTGTGCTTCTTGCCAAATGGCACCTGGTTGTCTCTCACATGGGCGGAAAATTCTACACCATACTTTCTGCGAGGTTTTTTGATGCTCTACTGTTCGGTAATGTGGCCTACTGAGAAGGGGGTACGGGAAACGCGTCTCGACGCGTCTCGGCAATCAGGAGATTACATAATAACGCAGGCCGCCGGGTATCATGCGCGGTAACTAACAGACTAAGGGTATACAGACACGGGCCGAAGTAGACATAGTCTGTCTGACGACACAGATTGAAGAGGAGCTCACCGTGAACTGTAAACGAGGTTGCGAATGTTGAAGAAGGAAAGATTAAGATCCAGCCAAAAGAGTATCAAGTGATTGTTTGATCCGATGGTTGAACTTGACGGCTGTCATTGTATCATTATGTGCACATATTTTTATTTATTTATTATTTTATTTTATTTTTTGGAGTGTTTGAAATAACAAGATCAAAAAGTCTGCAGAAGCATTCTCAGTCCGCTTGTGTCGCTGGTTTTGAGCCAGTCATGCCGGTGAATTTTGTCCAGGAGGAAATGCTGTTACGCACAATTTTTACCAGTGTGGGACTCTGGCCTTTGAGAAGATTATCCTATACCATTTATTGGCCACATACCCACTAAAACCCCCTCTATGAGTGTCCAATCATCTGGCAGAGCGTCCTCATGCATAAGCAGGCCACTCCAGGTGTTCAACACCAACTGTTTGCTCAGTGCGAGTGGCCCGAATTTAACTTTGTTAGTCAGAATATGGTCACAGCGTAAGGCCGAATTCACCATGGTAAGCCATTGATTGTGAATAGCCGTTGCACTGAGAGTTGCACCTTTATTTTTCATGACGCCGTTCATGTGCACATATTTAGTGATGCCATTGCGCATTCCTCCAAGTGAAGAG
This sequence comes from Mycena maculata, assembly GCA_029448575.1. NCBI lineage: Eukaryota > Fungi > Basidiomycota > Agaricomycetes > Agaricales > Mycenaceae > Mycena > Mycena maculata. The sequence continues at coordinate 17,812 of JARJLG010000081.1, read as the reverse complement.
ATCCCAGACACAGGACACACCAAGGTGAGCCCAAATTAGCTATGTATGTTTGGATGGTGTACCAAGAATAACTGAGGTAGACTAAGGTAGCCAAAGGCTATCTACCTTACGTAGACAGGGGTAGATGGAGGGGGGTAGACTAATATGTGTCTACCTGCCATGGTAGACATATGTCTACCCAGTTTTGTGCAGTTCATTTGCGCGCCACCTTAACCATTCTCTCCTGCCATGACACGCCAAAATGGTGCATGCAAGAATTACTAATTTCAAGCTGTAGACAGAAACTGGGTCCATCCAAATCAAGAGGAATTGAATCATATGTTTTTTTTTTGATCAAGACTGCCCCCCGTACGAGTCCAGTTTCAACTCCTCTTTCGTCAAATAGACAGATGCGACAGCCCATTCCATTCTGAGAGGAGGAACCCTGATTCCGACCCCGATCAGCGGTGTTCTCTAACAATTCTCACTCTGTCCCTCTCTGTCCTGTGTTCCATCAATCTACATACATCATTCCGCAATCTCTGCACCGCCTTGCTATAATAACGCTGCACTGTGCACACTGTCCCTCCAGGCTCATAACCATTTCAAAGGGTCAACAAAGTATGTTGTCCATTTTTTTTTTTTTTTTTTTTTTTGTATCAAGTTTATTTCCCTGCCGTCGCATACAATATGTTAGGGATCCCTCTGTACTACGGTATCCGACCCGATCAATGTAACTGTTCCTTCTGTTCTGTAAATGCGGCAAGCACTGGGAGCGTGTGAAGCGTGCTCCAAGCGGGGATGTCCCGCTAAATAGGTAGGGCACTAAGCCACTATGGTAAGTAAGGTAAAAAAGGATGGGAGGAGGGGGCCAGGGGAGGCGCGGGCGTGCAGCTTCATGTAGGAGGGATCCAGTCCGGGCCAATGTTGCATGGGATTCAGGGGGGCAGCAGCCCTGCGGGCAGTGGAATAGCACTGATCTCTGTGATGTGCTCCTTTTGGGTAGGTTTCTCGAGGGGTGGGAGGGTCGGGACCTCCCCGTGCACGGTGCGGAAGCGGCCGGAGCGGGCAATGAACGCAAAAAGTAGGGAAGGAGCTTCGGGTCAGTGAGGAGCTTCGTAAGCACTCGGGACTTGCGGCCACCGAGGCGGTGTAACTCCTGGCGCGCGTTGGCGTGCGCGGGGCAATGCAGGAGGTAGTGGGTGATAGTCTTGTCCTCCCGGTGACAACATGGGCAGACCGGGGAATCTGCACGCTTTATCCGGTGTAAGTGTTTGTTCAGCACGGTATGGCCAACATGTAGCTGGATTAGGATGGACGCCAGACTCCGGGGTATCCGTTCCGCAAGCTGGATGAACTTCGAAGACGGGAATGTGGGATTGTACTGCGTGATGCACTGGTACCACAGGGATTTCTTCCATTCGGGGGCGATCCGCCGCTTGAGGCGTTCCTCGTACCTCTGTCGGTGCGCCGACCGGCTGATTGGCAGCACCTTGCGGTACACGGGCGGAATGGATCCTGGTGCAGACGACCCTTCCTGTGCTGCCTTCTTTGCCTCCACATCTGCACGCTCGTTGCCCGTGATGTCCCTATGGCCAGGCGCCCAGCGCACTGTGATGCGCGCATCGGGGTGACGGCGGGTCACCGCCCGCGTGTGACGTTGTCCATTAATGTGCGTATTCACTTTAATACATCCGGGCAGTCGTATAATTGAAACATGTCATTTTGGTGGCCCTCCCAATCATTGGTTTTATGTGTCACGCAAATTACCCCGATGATGTGCTGCAGGTGTATACTGCGTTCTTGCTGAACAAAATTCTGGGATTATTCTACCGAGGAACCTGGCTTTCAATAAAAACCCCCCCTTTTCAGAGAAATCTTTGAAAAGTCTATTCAAAGCCCCTCCGGCATCACCGGGCGGAGTTTGAACAAGGCCGGATCAACAACGAAATTGCAGTTCAATGTGTTCATACTTACGCTCGTATCCCATCTTGTGACCATCCTCTTTGTTTCACTGTGCATGTCAGCCTACTCTTTGAGGCCTTTCCTTTCCAATTTTCAGGTTTCGTGTAACTGATTTTCCGCTCTGGAAATTATCCCACCTCCCCTGAGAGAAATGCTTGTACAAGGATATTCTTAATGCACTCAGGGAACTTCTATATCACCCGTTCGTTGTCTGGCACACCTTTGACTCTCATCTTGCTGACTCATTTCCTGAAGGATATGAAATAACTTACCTCTTCGATCAGCCACTGTCTTTCTTCATCTCTGGGCCACTGAACTTGGGCATCTTATCATGGACCCACCTGCTAAACAGAAAGGTCAAGCTTGTACCAGTTGTAATCACTAGCTCCTGAGATGGCTGACAAAGGGAGAGAGGGCAGGGGCGGGGAGCAGCAGCTGCACTCACAGTCACACTGACTCTGAGTCAACTAACATGCAGACCAGTTTGAGTCTGCTTCTGTCCCTCCTGTCAAAAAATCCCCTTCCCAATGCACACAATCTGTAGGCAGGAGGGACAAACATGAAAATGCCCTCTGTAGTTATTGTTTAATACATATCTAATATCATACTGTAACAATGTTCAATTTATTTGAGTTCTGACTACCAAAAAATATCCAGGGGATGCACAATTCCATAAGATCTGCTGCACAAAGACTTGTCTGTGAGGACTTATTTGTGTGAATTAACAAATCTGTAAGTAGAAGGTGATGCCGGGCTGCCATCTCAGCAGTGCCGGCACCTACCCGGCATCCAGCCGCGGAGAACCCTCGATATCTTCCAAATAACACCAATTTTTTTCATGGGGTTTCCATTGAAAACCGGGTTTCTCAGTAGAATAATCCGAAATTCTGCCCTTCTTAGATCCCAGTTGGGTGACCACACACCCGTAGAGTTCAGTCTCATCCTGCCCCCTGGGTGAAACATCAAAATCTTCGGTTCAATTCACCTTTGAGTCCTTAGCCCTGCCCCTCGCTCAATTTCGGCACCAAGACGCACTTTGGAACATCTTTAGCCTCTTTTCTCGATGGAACCAAAATTCGATCCCCAGTGGTTTGACATCTGTGCCGAAAATTTGTTTCTCCCTGGAGCAGAAGAGCATCTGAATGAAAAGGAACATCCGGTGTCCGAGATTTTCCTTGGTATTGTTCCGCTTCGTGGTCACGGATTTCGTATTAATTCTTTTCAGGTTTTGATTGTGGTCACTAGGTGCCGGCTGAGCCGCCTACAACCTCGCTTTCCCGTTGGTGTTTATTATCGAAGGGCATAGTCAACACCACCAGTGACCAACACGATACGATTAGCTAGCCCTTCGGTGATGCCCCTTCCAGGCTTGCGCTGAGTTGTTTCTTAGGAAAGTATCAGTTCATTTCAACAATCTGCTATACATTTTCCAACCCTTTACACACGATTGCAAGAGGTAGCCCATGGGACTGCAGAAATGTCCGTGAAATGTATCGGTAACCACACCCAGCGAGACCGTTTCGCGTTGGAGGAGGTCCGGAAGAGGGTTCGTCAATGCCCCTGACATCAGTGTTGTGAGACATTTGGCCCTGGCAGACAGGGATTTAAAGGTTTTGCTTCGGAGAATGTTTTGACATATTTGTTGCTGGCGAACAGGAATTTAAAGGTTTTCGTTCAGAGAATGTTTTGACATATTTGGTTTCGGGCGTAAGTTTCACATGTCTGGCACGCCATGGTGTTTAGGCTGATTTGTTCCTGGCAAGTTTCGGGTGCAGAATTTAAGGGCAGTGGGACCTAGCTAAAGCAAGGTGATAACTTTGGAAGAGAGATCTTTTTCCCAAAGGGGACGATGAGGCCAACGCGTTGTTGATGCTTGTATACGCATCTGATTTGATGGCTTGATCTCGGCCCCCGAGTTGAGCACGCGCTGCAGCTGATTCATCTCCCAAATCGGGGACGGACCCTCGATACCTTTCGGGCTTCTCCGACTCTTTCGCCAGTAATTTGGAGGTAAAGATTCCTTGATCTCCAAGATTTCCTTTTCCGTGCTCTCTTACGCCCACCACCTTGAAAGGCAATACTTGGAAGTAGATGGGCCGTCCACGTTTTCCACGTCAATTCAGGGAGTAAAACCGCACCCTTCAGGCAGTTCAAACATCGCTGTCTCTGGACTGGTCCTGTGCAACTCGCGACATCGCAGAATACATACCGGTGGATGTCGTTCACCTTCAGACCACACTTCGTCGCATATCTTGCTTGCCAGTGGACCAAATCAGGTTCTACGACCATGCAAGAACTCATTTCAGACTCATTTCTCCTCTGCTTGATATTCCGGCGGCGTTTGTGCCCCAAAGACTGTTGGATGGCTTTTAATGGGTTATTTTTGGGATTTTCTCCTGTCCCTCCTCCTCGACAATAAAAAACACTTTTCATGCTGATCCTGAGGGAAAACTCAGCCGAAAATGTTCGGGGTCCCACGTGAGGCCAGGCTGTGCAGGGGCTTAAAAGGAGACGTTCCAGATGATTCTGGTCACCAAATTCCCCCATCCCAACAGATCACCCAGCATGAGTCATTCGACAAACACCCTCAAGCGGACTGATAGACCCTCGCCTGGCCCTCAGGATGGTACCCCTTCTGCCTCGAAGAAGTCCAAACCGCTGGGCCCCTCGCAGTCCTTTGCCGATGTGCTCGAAGATATGCCCGACAAGTTGCATTTGCGTCGTTCCAAGCCTTACATATGTCACCAGATGCGACCTTGGCCGGTCCTCATCTCCCAGTCGTACTTGACACAAGCAAGGCGTTGAGTCTGTTGGTCACGTCGTGCTCATCGATCATAGCTAATGATTCATCTAGTCTTCCAAGTCGTCGATGCTTACGTTCGAAAGGATGCCGACGTGGTTTTGATGTTCGGTATAACCGAAGTGTGTATTGCGCTATATCTACCATTTCGTTGATAAGCATGGAAAATGACCAGACTTGAAATCTATCAATTTCAATGTTCTTGTTCTACTTACTGAAGTAGAACAATGCTTATTTATTACTTGGCCCACAATGAGAGCCATAGTGAGGTCCGGACTGTTGGCTAAAGGCACTTCACAAGAGATTACATTGTATAGACTTGCCTGGTCACCGATACCACGAGGGTCAACGGCCAGGTGGGCTACAATAGAATTTCACGTAATTCCATGTTCAACCATTCGATCGAATTGGGACATTTGGAAAGTGTCATATATCAAGGACATAACACATACCATCCATCTAGACTGTGAATTCATAAGGGATCCAGATTGCAGGTCAAATCAAATCGGCAGAGTTGTTAGTGCAGTTGCAAGCACAAGTTCGACATTTGTGACATATTAAGTCACTGTAACTTTAATCACACGAGCCTGGATGCCTTGGAGAGTTCAGGAATCGTTCAGGGACATTCAGTAACACTATCAGGATCAATACCTGCTGTGTATTTACACGTAAATCATCAAAGATTGTATTTACATGTAAATCAAAGTCCAACCATTCGGTTGAATTAGGGCACCATGGGAATAGTTGGGTGACAAAGGTGTCATCAGGTAGAGATGCAGGACAGCCAGTCTATCTATAAGGCTAAGCTGGTTGGCCCGGACAATCTCTACTACAATTTATCCGGACACGCTATACTTGGCACGTCTAAAGATAACAAGTCCATCAAGATATGATGGCAACACCTTAAAACAGAAAGATAGACGCACAGCTCTCGGGATAGAGCACTTATTTAGCGGGTCTTTGATGCATGTACCTTTAAATAGCCAGGTCCGTTTATCCGTATATACCGAAGTGGACTGATTGTAGTATTTATTTCTTTTATCATGTGATGTATAATTCCTGTATAAATACCAGCAGGTTTCGAGTGGAAAGCCAGTGAATTCACCCCTTCTTGCTAGACGTACTCAGCTCAGCTGGTATTGTCGCTTGGGAAGCCTTGGATTCACTAGGAGTACCATTGGGAACTTGTTAGTTCTTTCTGTTATTCTTGGTCAAATATATTTGTTGGTTGTTGGATCTATGTGCGCATAAGGAATCTTAAGGAAACAGAATCGTATCGGGTCATATCGGTTTCATATCGGGTTGTATCGGGTCATATTGGGTTTCATAAGGATTTGGGAAAGCACACGGATTGGTACAGATATTACAGCTGAGAACATTGAAGGATCACAAGTCTTGAGTCTATTGACTACCAAGCACTACCCCACACCACCCCATCGAGATAAAACCACTCTCTGCTTCGTCTAGACCTCATTAGAGTCTCTGGATCGGCTATTGGAGCGTTCTCAGTATTTACGTGTAAATAGCTATTACCTGATCTAGTTCAAATATCAACCTAATACTTGGTTGGAACCCCGTACTCGCACCACTCGATTGTTTGGATTAGTGTTTAGTGTTGGTTTAGTGTTTGTTAGTGCTCAGGCATTGATAGACCTTTTACTACATTTCACATCTGTTCAGGTAGTCAGTGTTTCATCGTTGATGCTCATCAAAGGTATCAGGGAAACATCAGAGTTCTTGTGCATATCACAGGCTTGTCGACCCTCCATCGTTGGAGAGGTCCAGGGGACTCTCGGGGTCGGAGAAGAGCCAAAGGGGCTCGCAGCGGGATGGGAGTGGAAGCAGAAAACCCAATATGATTGCCGAGGACAGCCCTCTACATCTAATACAACCAAACTACCCTAGGCGCTGTCAGCCCCGCCACATCGTGCATACGAGGAGACTCTTCCAAGCCTTTTGGTCCACTATAAGGTTTTTCCACATTTTTGCTGGCTCGGACGTGGCTAATCGTTGTTCAGATATGGGCCATGAGCTGGATGGAACTACCGGTGGGAAAATACCACGTAATGGCTGCACCCCACACGCTCTCGTACAATCAGACCGAGGTCGGGATCAGGTATGTCACACCCCTGCTTGTCGCGTACGTTCTCATTGGTATTACAGGCACGAAGACATTATCTTTCATGCCCCTGACTCGGGAGAGCAGTGGAACAAATTGCTGCCGCTGAGGATATTGAGCACCGACATCGAGACGAGAGTTCGGCCGGACGGCCAGTTTGTGGATTACAGCCAGACGGCCCCGTTGGCGATAATCCAGATCGGAAACCTCCTAGAAATCGAAGTGAACGATATGTGTCTTTGCCCGTCTCTGTTCCTGGGCACTCATCGCTGCGCAGGCCAAAAACGCACTTTCCGGAACATCTTCACTCTCAAGGGCTGCACCGCCATCCCGGGGGCGGAAGTTCGGTCCTTCGACGATGAAGCTTCCATGCTTATGGTGTGGAGCAAATTCATTGTCGAGAGCGACCCCGACTTGATAACCGGCTTCAACACCGCCTGTTTCGACTTCGTTTATCTCATCCTGCGGGCGGAGGCACTCGGACTCCCCGACTTCGCGTGTTTGGGAAGGCTCAAAGGTTATTTTCGATCTTTATTTTTCTTTAGCCATCTCAATGATTCCAACAGGTGTAAAGGCGACGGCTCTCAGGATGCGGTATCGAGATCCCCGCCATGGCCCCGTCCTGGTCGGGCGTCTCCAGATCGACATTTACCAGTACATCAAAGAACGATTTGTTGGAATGGCAAACCGAAGTAGCCGCCACGCCGGTGGCTATCACGAGGGTTGAACCGGAAATCGGTTTCCTTTAGTACGGTACCGCTTGTAGACTGCACACTGATATATGTACGACTCGCTATGACTAGGCTCAGTAGTATAAAAGCAGTATGTATTATGTAGTATGAATGAATAAGAATCCCATATTGTCTTCATCCCCAGTTCCCTAAGTTTATTTCTTCTATACGTTATGGGCCCCGACCGAACCTAAATTCTCCACATACATCTACTACATTGTGACTACAAACCTCTGATAATACCATGTCTTTGTCCAACGCGAAACTTGGTGACTATTTCCTACGCATTCCGAAATGCGAAGCCGACGGCACAAATTACAGTGCTTATAAGCACCGTTTCATGTTTGCTGCAGACGCTGCTGGACTTGGGGATCATCTCGATGATTCTTACCTTCCACCAGTCCCACCGACGCCTCCGAGCTCTCCGCCGACTCAAGTACAACTTGACGCAAAGGATACTTACGAAAAAGCTCTGAAGGCATACAAGTCAGGTGAGGCCGTTGTGAAGCAGGCTATTGCAGCCACAATTCCAGATGCGATGTTTTTGCGGTTCATGAAAGCTAAACGGGCCGCACTGCTATGGAAAAATGTGTCAGATGAGTTTGAAAAGAAGTCTAAGATGGTTACTGTGGATTTACGGCGGCTCCAGGATGAGCGCTGTGCAGAGAATGGGGATGTGAGGACTCACCTCGCAAAGCTCCAGACGCTTCGTGTGGACCTCACCAGCATGGGTGCTGATCCAGGCGATGATAACTTCACCGCCATAATCCTCGGCTCGCTTCCACCTTCGTACGGCCCGTATTTGTCTGCCATTATCGCAACATCAACGTTGTTGGGCAAGACACTCACTCCCGATGACCTTATCCGAGGCCTCAACGAGGAGGCCGATCGCCGTTCGCTCAAGCAGAGGTCCAGGAAGGACAACCGCGACGTTGCTTTCTCCACGGTGTCGTACCCCAAAAATGTTGGGGGTTAAGACATATTCATCTGTCACAATTACCCTCGTCAATAATAATCAGAAATCATCTCAGTGCATGAGCATGGAATCACAGCTCGAATATAAGTTGGTTGTAAGACTTCTCTGAAGACAGGATTCATGAGTACTATGCACATAAGATTACCATTATGAAATTATGATTTATGCCCATACAATTATGCCACAATATGCAGCAGTTTACTGACTCTTCCGTAAGAAGTCAATTGTTCCCACCCCTGAATCTGACCTCATCAATATTAGTTATCCTTGCTCAGCATAACTAAGGCAGCTCCCCTTGAGCTCCACTTAATTCAGGGGTAGCTCCACAATGACCTCATTAACCTATGACATCATCGCTTAAGGAAAAGGTATAAAAGGACCGCTGTAGTCAGTTGTGTAGCATCCAAGTATTTAGTACCCTACCTTGGTATCACCTCTCTACTAGTAATTTGAGTTTGTACCTTGCTCAATTACACTGCCCTTTCATCCTCTAAATCATTTGTCTGCCTCAAGTCGTTTGAATTAGCAGCAAACTCAGCCATTAGTCTTTGTATTTCAGATTGCACACATAGTTGCTGCAATTGGTACAACACCTTCGTTCAGATTACACATACTGGAATCGCTGCAATTGAACCAAGCATCAGTAACACAGTTAACAAATTCACGAACAGTTCAGATTACACGTACTGGAACCGCTGTAATTGAACCAAGCAAATCAGACACACCAAAGCAAGAATATTAGTTCAGATTACACGTACTGGAATCGCTGTAATTGAGCCAAGTCACGATCACGAATACAAGTTCAGATTACACACACTGGAGTAGCTGTAATTGAACCAAGCCCCAAGTATTAACAACGAACAGAACAAACAGTAGTTCAGATCACACACACAGTTGCTGTATTTGAACCAAGCCTAAGTAACGAAAACAAGAAGTTCAGATTACACACATTCAGTTGCTGTAATTGGACTAACGTCAGATATCAGTCAGAAGTCTTGAAGACTACCCCGTACATGATTCAATTTCATTACAGGTTGACCCTTTTATTTTATAGGAATTCAGAAGTACTCAAATTGATAGGTAGATCCTGCTCAGTCTAAGAACCACACCAGTTCATCGGAATATTCGATTTATTGGTACAGCACATTACCCCTTTAAGCATTAAGGGATAAGCCGAATCTTCAAGGTTCCGCCGATTCTCTTGTAGAGCTAAATCTACGTACGACATCTGGAGCCCACCGCGAGGGGTAATTCTGACCAGTAAATTGGAATTCCTTTTGACTGCTCTTAGCTTATGAGCGACACCTCCTACCTATCCAATCCAGACAGTAGCACAAGCCTCACTTTTTCATCCACTTCATTCACCGAACACCGATCACCACCGAGTCCATTTTCTTCTGAAGAAGGAAATTGATCCCCTATCTCTGAACCTACGCACCTAGTGTTTCCTCTCCTAGAAAGCACTTCAGAAGCAAACCCTACTGATCCACTTTCCACTCCACACCAGTTGATTCCTGGTATAACTCCTCCCAGAGCCCCTCAATCTCGTTCTGCTCAGACCACCACCATGTTTCCTACCCCCAACAACTATATCCGCACTGTTCGGGATATGCCTTTGCGTGGAGGAAAGAATGCTCCACCAACATTCCGAGGCAAGTACTCCGAAGTTGACCAATTCATATTGCACTATGAGAAATTATTGTTTCAAAACAATGTAACAGACCATGGTGAACGATGTGAATCCATACTTCAATACTGTTCTCGTAAAGTTCAAGAATTTGTGAAACCTAATCCACCTAACTGGCCAGCATTGAAAGATGCTATTCTCAAGTATTATGATTCTGAGCGAGCCCAATCCACATATCGGCCAAGCGATGTTGTTAATTTTGCTGCCAAATACCGGCGGAAATCATGCACCACTTTGACTCAGTGGAAGCGTTATTATATTAAATATATCAGTACCGCAGGACGCCTTCATACTACTGGAAAGTTGGCTGCCCTTGATTATAAGGGATATTTCTGGTTTGGTATTCCACCTACCTTACAACAGATCCTTGAGACCATTCTGTTGGCGAGACATTCAGACCATGATATGTCAACCCCATATGAAATATCCGAGGTCTGTGCTGCAGCCGAATCATACTTTAAGCGGGACAAGTTCTCAATGATGTTAATTGGTGCTGATCGCTTTGGCATTGAGAGCATGGATGAAACATCTGATGACGACTCATCTGAAGAAGAGTCTTCAGAAGATGAGTCTGATCGAGAGAGACGTAAGCGTCAGAAGAAGAAGAAATTGTTGAAACGCAAGAAGCGTTCTACTTCAACTGAAGCTCTCATGGACACAAAGTATGACAATATCAAGAAGGATGTGAAGTCTGAGGAGGTGGAAGGAATGATTCGTCAACTTAACTCGATGTCGTTGGATGATCCGAGCTATGGGGCTACTTATTTCAAAGTCCTTTCAATGGATACCACTGGTATTGCAGTCAAATGCATCACTCGGACACCAAGAGTTCAGACGAATTATGCTCCGAGACCTGCCCGGAGTTATCCTTCTGAACAAACAGCTCCACAGACAGTAGCTTCACCAGCGACTTATCCAAATAGTGTACCCTTGAATGGGGGAGCTGCTTATTCCAGGCCACCTGCTTCACAAACTTATCCTCGACCTGATACTCCACGCTCCGACAGCTGCTATGGATGTCATGATAAGGAACATCGAATTTCTGATTGCCCTAAGCTCAGAGAATTAATCCAGAATGGAGTAATCAAGAGAGATGAGGCTACCAGAAGGCTAACTTGGCCAGATGGAACCCCCATTCGACGATTCAGAGATGAGAGCTTTGTCAGTGCTGTGGAGCGGTTGAGACCTGCAACAACACACTATACTCGAAGGAGTAGTATGAGAAATCCTGTCAGGAACACACATGACACCCCACGCTCTCACAGGACCCGATGGGCACAAGAGGAATATGTCAGTGATGATGAATGGGATTTGGATTACAATGATGCACCACAGTCCCATTTTATCTTGGTTGCTAATTCCAGGCTTTACCAACGAGTCAAGGGGTATTATTCTCGGCATGCTCCACAACGTACAGTGTCTGATAATGAGGAATACTCATTAAACTTTGAGCAATCTACCAGGCATCCGAATTCCGAGGAAAGTGATTATTGCACAGATGAAGAAGAAGATAACTCTGTGTATGTGGTTCCTCGGAACGGTAGGCTAGAAGTATACCCTGTGGAGAAAGCTGAGAAGTCCATAACCGCGAACAGAAAGGCTAAATTTGATGGTGTACATGTGCCTGGACCAGAAACTCGAGCTAAACTCAAAGGCAGACTTCCGGTCAATCAGGAAACCCCCAACTCCATTCGCCCTAATACGAGATCACAGGGACCCGTCAAGAAGTCTATTCCACTACCTTTAAATACACCTTTCAAGCCCAAGGCATCACCTCATATCCCTGTTGAACCCATCCCAATTGACGCAAGGGAACCTCGTGTGAACCCCGAGTCAAAGTTGGACGAGATGATCGTGGATGATCCTGCCAATAAACCCTCCAAAGATAAGGAGATTAAGGCACCATTTAAGAGTGTGGAAAACTCCGAGGATTTGCGTCAAAAGGGTAAGGCTAGGACGCCTAATCGACAATCAGAACTGTCATCACAAGTCAATCATGATACCGTCATCCGAAAAGTGCTAAATTCGGAGGTGACACTATCTGTCGGAGATGTTCTCGGCACATCCCGGGAATTGTCCAATGCGCTCTTGGACATGATCAAGGTCAAGAATCTAGGTACCAACAAAGTTGGCTTAAGTCTAGAAGACAACATTTGGACCTCAAATTGGATAAATGATTCAGATGACACTATGATTGCACAAACTCGAGTTCCACGAAGCCGGGGAATGTTGATTGACATCGAACTTGAGTGTGATGGCCGGAAAATGATGGGAATAATTGATACAGGTTCTCAACTCAACATTGTACGAGAAGACATTGCCCAGATGTTCATTCGGAAGCCAATAGACCTCCATAGAGCCATCAAGATGAATGATGCTAATGGCGGCGAGGGCCAACTCAAAGGATTGATTTCCAACGTGACCTTTAGATGTGGAGCAGTTGACACATCAGCTAACCTATTTGTGGGTGAAAAGAGTCCGTTTACGTTGCTCCTAGGAAGGCCTTGGCAAAGAGGCAATCACGTTAGCATTGATGAAAGGAATGATGGAACCTATTTGGTCTTCAAAGATCCAGAAACATGTTTACCGAGATATGAATGTCTGGTGACACCCGATGATCAGGATAAATCGGGAAATAGATTCGTCGCACACTCCAGCTACGCAGTGATGATTGCCGACCTGACTGGGAGAATTTCTGATGATATACATTCAATTCAACATCAGGAAAACCATTCTATAGTTGGCAAAGATGCCGAATCTAAACCATTTGGAGAATCAACTCATGGAAGCCAAGCTAAGAAATTACTGGATGAAGGCGTCATGATGGGGCGCTTAGTGATGACAGTAATGAGTATTCTATTCAGCATTCTCACAATGAAATTGGTTATATTCATCAACACTGCCCTGAATAAAAGCACAGATATTCCGGCTGCTCAGAAGTCAACCTGTACCGACAACCCAGCTACTGTTTACACTCTTATGGCTACCCAACCTGCATCGACTCAACCTTCTGAACCCATTAATTATGGGGCCAGAAAATACCCTACCCCTGAAATGATTCACTCACCCGGTCCCTATAACATCTACACACCGGATGATGGCATTTCATTTTCCACGTTGCGCTCCGAAATCGAACGCCAATGTGCTGCCATTTCAAATGGAGGACCCACCCATGTCCGTCCGATTTCCATTACAACAGCCCAGGCTGCCTATTGCACCCCCTCTACTGATTCCAATGGCCACCCAACTGAACACATTATTATGCCAAATGCTGTCATCACCATCTTTAACCCCTTGACGGGACTATATTCAGTACACACCTCGCACTTGATTGTGCAAGGTCTTCCTCTCACAGGACGCATTGCTGGTACTATGCCCCTTCCCCTTCCGACAGAAGCTGAACTCCGTACGGCACTGGTTCGCTGTCAGCCAGAACAGCCCTCCCTTCCTAATGTTGAGTTACTACTTGACTTATATGACTCTCATTCACTTTTCCACCAATGCATGCCCAAGGATTGGGAAACTCATCCTGCGGACCAGCCCTATAATTTTCGGCAGGATCGCATCCCACCTATCCCAGGATTCGCTCTTGGTGTTTCTAACTCCTGCATTCGGTCACCTTTTACTCTGAGAGCCTTGCAGGCTCGCTATCCAGAGACGGTTTCGGCCTACCTTGACTACCGAGTCATCCCAGCTTTTGACAGAGTCAAATCTTACCTCGGACTTCAGTTCTCGACTCTTCCGGACCGATTCATCGATCCATACACAGTGGCCTATACAGGTCGTAGTCCTGATGGAATTCCCCAGCTCTTTATTCCCCTCATTGATCTCTTCCTGTATCTATTGGAACAGAGCTTTGGGTATTCAGCGGTTGATGATACGGGAATATATTTGCCACAAGTTGATCGGATCTTGCATGAACTGTGGGTTCATTGGAATTATACCCCAGTTCCAGTGAATGTCCCGCACTCTTCAGAAGCAGAAGTCAGGTATGGAATTGAATTCCACCCAGAGAATCCTGAACTCATCTTGCCACAAAGGATCAAATTCGCGAAAGAACTTCTCCTTGCAGATTCGGAGTCAGACCGCAAAAACCCATTTTTGAAGCTACTGCCCCCACTCCAATTTGACTACCATCCGAGTATGTCTGTCAATTGGATGAAAAATCAACGATCTCAGTATTCCTCTTCAGAGCCAGCAGAATCCTCTCCAAGCAGTTCGGACATTGATCTTTATGATTCAGAATTAGAACTCCAGTACCCTGAGTCTCCTATTGCTGCAGCTGAAAGCACTACCCAGGAATGTGCATCTGGAGAACCCAGCTCAGTTGTTCAAACTGATTCCGCAGTACCCATTCGTCCTCCTCTTGTCCGACTGCCCCCTTTCTCTGCTCTGGAACATAGTCTTCCGGATAAACAAAGAGTTGAAACCACTGCAGATAATTCCATGCCGCTATCACCTCTGCCTGGATTGGAGCTTAATGTCTTGGGTCATCCTCTGGCCTCTAGGTTATCTCCAGTCCAGGAGGAGTTTGCAGTGCCTACAGATCCCCCTACTTCAGCGTCATTTTCGCCTTCCCGAGCCATACAGCCTCAAGAACCCATCTTCCTTCCTTCCGAAGAATCAGACGCAGATATGCCTGAATTAATGGCAGTTTCCAATTCCTTGATTCAGAGTCAGATTCCGACCATGACTCTGACTATTATAACCGCATGTATGCCCGAGTCCGAGCACAGCAGCTTCCAGGCCGTTATAGGACTGGAGACCGCCAGCCACTGGCTGAATTCCCTCCAGCACCACCATCTACACCTGTGGTGTTTGCAGTGCATATTCCCAAGGAAGCACCAACTGCTTTGGACGCACCCATGCCTACAGATACTTCAACAACTGTGACCAGTGCTGAGAAACCCACTGTTACATCCGTCTCGGATCACGCAGAGACCTCCATTGCTATCGCAGATACAAGCATTCGGCCCTCCAGAAAAATATTAGAGTCAGCCGGCTTGCTTTCAGCCAGTGATGTACCAACAAGCATAATGCTTGACTCTGGGGCTCCTCTTCCTTTGATGCCAAACTCCTCACGCATTCCCACACCTCCGGCCTCTGTCTCTGATTTTGACGGGAGTCTATCAGAGTTAAGTTCAACCACCAGTAGTCCAGGTTTGTTGCATTTTCAACAAGAAGTATTAGGCTCATTTCGATTTGAAGGTGACTTACACAAAGATAAAGCTGTAGAAGAGAGTCACGGTACCATTCCTACCATTTCTTCGACCCCTTCCAAACCCAAGGCAATGCAGAAGAAGAAATCAACCCCCAGACCTGTAAAGTTGACTCGATCCCGGTACACGGATTTTGTCATTGATGCTGCTAAGCATCGAGAAGACTCGACCACACCACTGCATCTTATTGGATATGATCCCAGTACAAATTATCCAATTTTCCGGACTTCTGCTGGGACAATGGTTCCCCCACCTGGTCAACCCCCTCATCTTGCTTTCCTACCTTCCAATGAATCAGATTCAACTCTAGCAAGAGTGAAAGTCATCACACACTCTGGAGATTTGACTTCTGATGATTTGAACACATATCTCACGACTCCGCGCCAAGCACAGGTAAACCATGTACCAGTAGCTGTACCCAAGGCTCAACAGGTCGCAATTTTGCATCACTCTCACTCCACGGTACATCCTGAGGCCAGCAGCTTCTCTCATCAGAGAGAGGTGCAACCTCTCCCTCGTCGGAAGTTATCTAGGACAGATACTATTCCCATTGAAGAATTCTTGGCTCACAGTGATAAGTACCCTACACCGGGTGCACCCAATATTCCAAGGGATACTCGCAAAGTCCTTAATCCCCGACACCCACCCTCCAAATGTCTCGATGCATCCATTGATCCTCGGTCTGCATCTGGAATCCGGAGATCTTCTGCTGTTGCAGACCTCCATGCCCTATCTCGAAATCCCGAATTCTATCCGGGATCAGACACGTCTTCGGAAAGTGAAGCTGAAGCCTCACAGAGGATCGAAACGAGAATGGATTTGGATGATGAAAACCAGCTCATGGATAGCATTTATGATCTTGAGCAATCTCATCCGAAAGTCTACAGCATGACATACTCAAGTGCTGAGACATCAGAGACCCAGTCTTTGCCCACTGCCCCTCCTGGGATCACTGTTATTCCGGCCTCATCCTCTGCATCTTTAGCTCCAATCAGATTCGAAGTGCTTGTGGATTCTGTATCTCCAAGTGGACTTACCCGACCAATGACTTTCCCCAAATTTCTGGATTATCATAAAGACAAACCTGCTGTGATGGAATATTTGAAGGATCCTGTCGTTTACGGGATCATCAACAATGTTCTCAAACGAGGATCACTTCCTGAAATTTGTGTCCTCCAGCAAAATCTGCTCCATCTCCGGGACTTTCGATCCTTTCGGTCTGCCCTTGTTCAAATTGTTGGAAAAATTGACACATTGCTCACCAGACGGCGCCTCCACGACCCTGTACGTCGGTTTTTTCGGAGCTCCACGGTCACTGAATTTAGTAACTCAGAAATCCCGCAGTTCAATCCCACACAAGAAGGCCGGCCTATCCCACAAACCTCTGGCAATGTGTTCTTCATTGAAGAGGAGGAAGCCTTCCTCACCCACGCCATCCGTCTCCTATCCAATGACTACAGTTTTGATGTATGTGAAGCCATCCATGTTCTCCTCAACATCCGATTCCCCAACGATTCTGGAATTCGTGTCCTGGTTAATGCGGGATGCTTCGAGCCACCTGAAGATAGATCCTATTCCATATCAACTTAGAGTGGTATATGGTGATAGTGCTCAAGTGAACCGTGAGCAGCATCATAAATTATGGACTCACTCCGAGACTAACCATAAACAGCACTTCATATTGCCTCGGTTTATATCCCCAATAACCTGCCCAGAATTTCGGACATCCTCGCCACTTTGGAGACAATGTTTTCCAATAATCCCATGGATGTTAACATCTATGGCAGCCCCGAGTAATTATGCCCTGGAACCCATTTATTCTGAATACACCATTCCACTAGCACTGGATGCTCCCTTCTAGTGTTTACCCTCCTTTGTTGACTCTGCAGTCCCACAGCCATGCCTTTTACCTGTCTCTTTCCATTCACCTTCTAAATCTCCTGCTAGTTTCCAGACTAATAATTTTCTGTTCCCTGCGGAAGCTGGTTCACCTTTTTTTCTGGACCATTTTTCATTGCCTCCAGTTGTTAGCCCATTACTTCTTCCCTTTGGTTCAACTCTCAACAAGATACAGTGTAGCTTGATTCAACTCTTCATCCATATCTATTACTTGATAGTACAATTATCCTGATTGATTCTGGGCTTCTTTCATTCCCTTGTTCAGATACTTCATTCCTTGACTCGAGTCGCAGTTGCTATTGTTGTTATTAGTATCTCTGATGCAATGAATGTGACTGAAGAACTCAAAGTCAAGGACTTGCAGAATCCTCAGATATATTTTGTTCAGCTTCCATCCAAGCGTAGGAAGACTAAGAGACTGTATCAAGTTGAGTTCA